>CM031238.1:85451614-86051614 GCA_018340775.1 Taxus wallichiana var. yunnanensis
CAAAAGTCCTTGCCAATAGATAGCTAAGATTCTCCGTATATATTATTACTACTACAAAAACTAGGTTTGTCGAGGGCAGATACATCTTAGATAACCTTATAATAAGCTGGGACGATATGAAATGGGCTAATGATTCAAGTCAAAAAGTGTGCATGGTTCTACTTGATTTTGACAAACTTATGATAGAATTGAATGGATGTTTGTCAAACTTATGTTGAAGATCTTAGGGCTCGGGGACAAATTTTGTAGCATGGTTTTAGCACAAGTTGAGATTAATGGGAACTTAGTAACTTGTTTGTACTTCAAAGATCAATTGGACAACACCGCTCTCTCTTGTCCTGATATTATTTGTCATTACAAGAGAAGTTTCTTTTTTTTTATTGAATCTGAATTGCAGGGATTGGCTGCACAGAATTCTTAGGCTTAGCTGCCAAGGACTAAGGGGTTTCCATTCTACCAAATTCTAGGGAAATGATCTCGACTCTCATCCCTTATTTATTGGCATCTCCTGAGAGTGGAACCTTGGTGGATGGCTAGGCAACACCTTTTACACCATCATATGCACCGTTGAACCACAACCCGTTAGTGCCTTCTTACCCTGACATTGTTTTTCATTGCACTGAAGCTTTTAACTCTCTCTTTGGGAATGCAGCCTTGGCCCCTTGTTAGGAGCACAGTTCTCCCTTTGCACAATGATGAGCACCTTGATATACAATTTGTTGATGACGCTTCTTATTTCTCGAGCTTGATCAAAGCAATTTGAGCACATTAGTACCAAGCATGGTATTTATCAGAATGCTTTAGGATCTTTAATCTCCACCTCCAAATCCTCGTTGTGGGGTTTGGGAATAGTTTCCTCCTTAGTGTCCTTTGTTGGAAGGACTGGGGTGGCCCAAACAGATGATCAAATACATAGAAGTCCCCATGCCTGTCTCCTCGTCTTAAATCAATGTGGCAATGGGTTGTGGAAAAGATCTCCAGAAGTCTCACAAAATGGCATATGGTCAACTACTTTCTTTGCCTCGGAAGAATTTAGGCCTACCACAAGGTCCTCTCCTCTTTCGCTATTTGTTACTCGCCTTGTTGGCCTCTCCCCAACTCTCATGTGGACAAGTTACATTAAATTGTCAAGGATTTCCTTGATAGATAGTGAAAGCAAGAAGAGACATGTTGTAAAATAGATAAATATTATATGCCTAAACCCTTAAGAGAGCTTAAGATCGAAGAGTTAAGGGCAGTGGAATTTCTCTTAAACAAGTGGATTCTAAGAGCTATGAGTAGTAAATGAACCTTGAAAGTCCTTTTAAGGTTCAACATTGTCAATGGCACTCCTCGGGGTCAAATGTAATATCCCGATAAATAATTTCTAACAAAACTGGAAATTTTATCAAACCCTAGGCAACACTATACAAAATTATCTTTGTGACAGCAGCAATAAACTGATTTTTAATAAAACAAGCAAACCCCGATTCGGACAAAATAGAATTTAATTATTTAATTTTGAATCAGTTTGAGGCAAATACTAAAATATCTATATACAATTCATCGGCTCAATTTTGATGATTCTGGATACGTAGAAGGCTGCACGAAAAGAAATAAACATGCAAGCTGAAACCCTTGCAAAAACTCTCCAAACGTAGCGCCCAGCATAGAATCAATCTCTCAAGGGTCCAAAATACCTTGCAAATGTTTGTCTATAGAAATCCTCGGTTGTACTTCATTGTTCTAGATGCTAAAACAGCCCTAAACGATGCCCTAGCTGAGCTGGATGAATATTTGTACTCTGAAAGATCACTGCAACCCCTGGATGGAATTGCCAAGCTTAGATATGAGGGTTTCCATCCTCAGATCTGTGTGTAAATGAGGGTTTTCGTCCTCTATTACTGATGCAGAAGGTGTATGTAAGCTACTTGCAGACAATGAAGTAGTTGATAAATTTCCAAGATGGGATAATAATAATCCACAAAATCTGTTTTTATAACTTTTAGGCCTTCTCCCAAAGTTGGTGCCACCTTTTGGAGTTACATGCATACTTTAAATTAATTTAAAAACATTTAATTGGCATGTCCAAAGTTGGCACTCCATCCTAAAAATATAAGCTTGATGCCCATGCAAACACTTCTATCTTTGGCACCCCATGTTGGAAATTCATTATTTAATTATTATTCAATTCCTCATGCACTCTTTCATTATTTTATTATTATTTCACTCCTCATGCACTCACTTCTTTGGTGCCCCAAATTGGAAATATAATATTTTATTCCACTTTTGCTTTGTTGCCCCTCTTCTTAAAATATAATTTGTGTCCTTTTCCAATTAAAAAATATAAATGTACCCTCAATAACTTGAATTAATTTATTTCCCTCATTAATTACCCTCACCACAGAAATAAAAAAGAGCAAGCTTCGGTATTGAATTAACTATAATGCCATGAAACGCATACAAGTATGGGTCCTGGAAATGCGGAAATGCCTCATAAGAGAAGTTTTCAAAACTTTAGGTACAAAACGTTACAAAAACGTCCGTACTTTGAAAAGGTATGAGCAGATTTTCAGACATTAAACTAATAAACTTCTGTTGTATTTCTCCATAACATACATTACATATTTACATGTGTTGTCTCTCCTAAAAACAAGGAAATTTGTTTACCAACACACTATATTAACTCAGTAATAACCAGTATCTTGTTGACTCCTGGTGAAGCAAAACTCCAAAATGTCTTATTTATGGAGTTATTAAATAGATAACTCTCACACACCTAACAAAAGCAAAGCACTAACATAATAAATTCCTAACATTCCTTAGTGTGTAAACATGGGGAAAGCCTATCTTGTACTTGCATCTGCTTCTTCATGATTAGGTGATTTTCACAGAAATGATTTACAAACCTGATTGGATCGCTTTTACAACTGGTTGACCACAAACCGTACATCTGGTGGGTTTCAAGTGGTTTACTACAAACCACATCATGATGTACAAAGTACTATTTTTAGCCCTCATCATGCATATCTCATCTACTTGCTGGAGGAATAAGATAGGAAACACAACACACCAAACCGAATAATAGAAACATTCTAGAAAGATTTCATATTACCACTTCAAGAATCACAATGTTCTTCATCTCTAATTGTTGTCGATGACACTCGATCTCGAACAAGTAAAGGAAACTCACCATCAACACTGGAAGTTGCCCTTGACTTTAGTTGTTTTAGGCTCAGAATGGAAATGGAACATTGGTGTCATGTTCCCCCCCACAATGTGAAATTTCCACAAGAAACACTGAGAAGCAAACTGTATCGAAGTACATACTACTGAACGAATCTTGCTAGTTAGATCTTGTTGCACATGGTCACCATTACAAGTGAACGTATTCACAAGCGGACCATCTTCCAACGAAGTACGGTAGTTTCGAGGATCAAGTCACCAAAGGATCATTGGCCAATCATCTGCGCTCCAACACAACTCTTTTCCAGTATCCACCAAACACCACACAAAGCAACAGAAAAATCAAGTACAGCGTTAAAAACTAAAAACCATCAAAAGCATATACACACACTATATATATGCCACCACATTCACGTTATGTGGCCTCGCTATCATGGATCGACGAGAGGTCACAAATTGACCTCGGGCCTCCGATGCCTCCGTCCTCCAAAGATGAATGCAATCTAGCTCGGCCGAATTTAACTTTAAGGATCAATGGTAAGCGTTGACATGGTACATCAAAATGCATTTGTAAGGCAAAAAAAAAAAAATCCAGAGTTTTGACACTTTCGACTTTGACTATATAACCGATGACCAACGCTTTACAAGACTCAAACAATAACATGATGAAGTTAATATAATTGACACTTGACCGAAAAACGATAATGTTTAATGACAATACAGAGTCTCAAATGAACTTTTTTATTAAACAACAATGATGAACATAAACAACTCAATGGATTAAAAACACTATTTGACAATATGAGGACTTTAAATACAAAACAAATACTAATAGTGACATAAATCAATAATTATTATTCATGACAACTTTAAACTATAATTAGAAATTAAATAGACTAAAACACAACTTACACAATCGAATGAAAAAAAAAAAATAAACAAGATGTTGAGTTTAAGGATTAACAATATACAAACATGAAGTCTCCTTAGAGAATGACAATGACACGACAACAAAAAAACATACCGAGAACTCCAATGCACATAGATCCGAGCGTAGGATTTTGATGCAATCTTCTTTGGGGAGCTAAGTCAGGAGATAGCTCCATCGTGATATTGCTCGGGGTATGTTTGACCCAAGGAGAGTCTAGAGTCGTTGATGACTCAGGAAGCGAGGAATATTGAATGGTCGCTGTAACTGTAAACAGCAATGCAACTCTCCCATGAAAGAAAGTTAAACCGTGGGCCAAATGTTTCTTCAAGGTGGTTTCAATATAAATTGATGCAAAGCTGGTTTTCACCAATAGGGTGTAGGTAGCTGGAACGCACCAAGAGATCAACGCCGCCTCAATGTTCAAAAGTCTCCAATTGGAGATATATCTAGATCTGAAGGCAAACACGTGGAGCCTAACAATGGACGGTCGCCTCAAAGGTGTCTTGGTAGACTGCGGTAGGAGTAGATTGTGCGCTTATTTAATGCATACATAAACAAGAAAACAGATCTCAGATGTGCTGGTGATCAATAAGTCATTTATTTTGAAAGATCTACATGAAAGAACTACACACAAATTGAATATAGTGTGTACACCGATGAATACCAAACCAATATGTAGTTACAGCTGAGCGCAAATCCTTGTGGTAGATGGATAATTATTAACTGTTAATTAATGAGGAAAGAAAGCCACGTTTTCACAAAACTAAACTTCTCCCGCAATATAAATCTCAACGCCTTAATTACAGAGTCAATCTGATCATAAACAATCCACACAAATGCACAAATAGACAGTCTAACACTCTATCCTACAGACTCTATGCACAAATAGACAGTCTAACACTCTATCCTACATACTCTATGCACAAATAGACATAACACTCTATGCACAAACAGAGTTGTGTGGTTGCCCCACAATCAATCAGTAGAACTCCATAGCCACTTTTAAATCTTGCTCTGATACCAGATGAAAAGGTAAGATAAATTTTCAAATATTAAAATTATAAAATTTTGTTGTATTTCTCCATAACATACATTACATATTTATGTGTTGTCTCTCCTAAAAACAAGAAAATTTGTTTACCAACACACTATATTAACTCGTAACAAATCTGTGTTGTTACTCCCGTAAAAAAACTCCAAAATATCTAATTTATGAGTTATTAAATAATAACTCTCACACACCTAACAAAAGGAGCACTAACATAATAAATTCCTAACACGTACAATATATTATATAAAAAATTAAAATTTAAATGTATATATATTATGCATGGTACTCATTTTCAAAATTTTAGTCCATGGACCATAAGAGAACTGATAAAGCACTCAAAATATTTTGTATTCATTGAAGTTCTAAAGATTCATCATTCAACATGGTTACAATTTCAATGTTTCATATATACATGATTATAATCTAGATTCTAGAATATATCATCTAGATTTTCCTCATAATCATCTCCATGAATACCACTGACAACTCCACTCCCACTAGCTCCACTATCCATCCCTTGTGTAGAACTTCCCAATCTTCATCATCAATACCAAGCAGTGAAAGTTGGCTAAGAGTAGCAGCAGAAGCATCAAAGTCACTAGCCTCAGGATCAATATCCCAAAGTTTGTTGGGACCTCTAATATAGCCTTCAATCTTGTGTGATAGGATGCGCAAATTGGAATGTACATACACTAAATCCTCAGCCTTCTTGGATGCTAACTTGTTTTGTTTGGCTGAGTGGATGAAGGTATATGTACTCCAATTCCACTTTTGAAGAATTACTAGCCACTGTTAAAAAAAGAAGTTATAAATTTCCAATTAGTAATAATATTAATTTATTGAGAACATAAATTTTTAATTAATAAACAAACTTTTGATTTCATTTTAATATTTTATACCTGTGAGAGGATTTTAATGGCAACAAGTTGTAGGTACTTGGCATCATGGCCATGTACATACCACCACATGACTGGGGTCATGTTGTACTTGTCACATAATGCCTCCATTTCACCCATGCTACCATTAGACGCAGAGACAAAGATCCCCATTTCATAGCAGACCGCACTAGCTACAACTAGATCAGGAAAAAGCCTCTAGAATGCTGCCTTAGTTCCATTTGCAACTTCTTGGTCATTATATGGTGGTTCATTAAATATCAGGTAGCCCAAGTATTTCACTGCTATAATATTTGGGATTCAAGGCATAGGCAAGGAGATGCAATGGGGTGGTCATTTTATTCCACCTTCTCATGATCATGCTTTTAACTTGATTGTAGAAGATTTCTTCAAGATCTTGCTCTTTCTTTTGTATGATGTCTCTAATTTTTCAAGCATAGAGTCAATGCCATCATAGATTTCCCTATGCAAGTGTGATCTTTGTTTGCATATCTAATCATGGATAAAATAGGCTCAATAAAATTGAGCAAGTATTCAACCTTTGCCCACCAATCATCATCAAGTATCAATGATTTTATCTTGATGGCTTGTTTGTGTTTCCTTGCCTCCACACGGACCAAACATCATCAATCACCATACTGCTTAAGGCTTGTTTTACCTTCACAAGTCATCTCAAGACGAGTGTGTGAGAGGCAAATCTTGTTTCAACAACCTATTAAAATAAATTAAAACAAGTTAATAAAGTATAAAATTAAATTTAAAAGAAATTCAATTGATAATTTCATAGAAAGTTAGAAAATAAATTAGAAACTAGTAAATTGTTCCCTTACCTTCAACAACTCCAACCTTGAGAACCTCCTAAAGATAGCCTAGGACATATGATGATTTGTGACAAACATTTGAATCTCATTTGCCTTTGTATAAATTTCCTCTATCCATGGGATTTTGCCAATCTTCTGCAGCATCAAATTCAAGGAGTGTATCTGCACAAGGTGTCCAAAATATGTGCTCATATCTCCCTCTACAATCAACCCTATTGCTCTACAATTTTTTGCATTGTCCGTGATGACTTGGACAACGTTTTGAGGGCCCACTGACTCAATAGCCTCAATCAAAATATTAACAATAAATTGTGCATCTTTCACTTCACCCTCACAATCAACAGCCTTTAAGAACATTGCCCCTTTAGGGCACATAACTCGCAACAATGTTGATTAAGGGTCTATTTCAAGCATCTTTCCATCCATCTAAAATAATAGATACCCCGAGTCCTTCCATGAATCCCTAATTGGCTACAAAGAAGTATGTATATGGTCCACTTCTTTTGCCAACAATGATGTTCTAACCTTCTCATAACTAGGGCTTTTGTACCCTTGTGGTGCCTCATTAATACCTCTCACCATTTGTTGCCAATATGGTGACCGCAACACATTAAAAGGAAACCCACATGCATAAATGCATCAAAAGCAACCAACTCATCACAATTTCTCTTTTCTCATTTGCAAATGCTTGATCTAATGGACCTTTTGTTCTCTTTCGTGAGAAGCTCTCTTCCTCTATGGGAGTTTCAACTTCAAGTGGTTGGGTTGGAGTTTGAATGAAAGGATGGTTTGATGGGGTGGGTGGTTTTCCTGAACCCCTCCTTTGCAAAGGAATGGTTTTAGATCTAGCTCTTGCAACTTGCAAGTCACCTGGTCTCCTTCTTATTTTTTAAAAAAATTTGTCTTTTCAACCTTGGAACATTTTCTAATCCCCATTCCCATTAGCCCCATTAAATGAGTTTTGAGTCGGGTATATGAGGACTTGAAATGCATATTGCAATGATTGCATATCCAAGATCGAGAGCCACCGCCAACAAGGTACTCCAACACTTGCACATGTCTCCAAAGAGGAGCTTTAGGATCTTGTTTTGTGGGATCCACACCCTCACTTTGGCTTGCTTCCCCATGCCCTCCTAAAGTTGAATTGGATGCCATTTATGTTTTTATATCTCAAAGACTCAAGTTCAAACCTATAATGAAAAATAAAAACAAAAACTTAGAAAACAATAAATAAAACTACACCCTACATATCCTATTTTGTTTTTGATCACCAAGTTCACCAGTATAGGCACGAGGTGAGAGCATACATAGAGTTCGGATTTTCATTTTTTAATTTAAAAAAATAAAAAAGCAATTAAAAAATAGCAAAAGCATTAAACCCTACGCATCTTATTCTGATTTTGATCACCAAGTTCACTATATAGGTGCAAAGTGAGAGCATACAGTTGAGTTGAGATTTTTAATTAAAAAAAATATTTTAAAATAGCAAAAAGAATTAAATTATTAATCATTCCACATCCTATCTTGCATTTGATCACCAAGTTCACAATATAGCGCGAGGTGAGAGCATACTCGAGTTTGATTTTTTAATTTAAAAAACAAAAAAACTCTTAAAAATAGCAAAAAAATGAAACCCTACACATCGTATCATGTTTTTAATCACCAAGTTCACTATATAGGTGCTATGATGAGGTGAGACACTATAGAGTGAAACCGAGAATAAACCCGAGAATGTGCATGTAGCTCCAAATACCAAAGAGTCGAAGGCCGCTCTTAGTGATGGTAAAAGCTGAATTACACAGCCATTTATATTTTATCTTTTAGGGAATTCAAACTCCTCCATGTGGGACAATATATAAACAAAACTCGCAAGAATAAACCCTCAAATGTGCATGTAGCTCCAAACACCAAAGAGAAGCCGCTCTTAGTGATGACACGCACCCAACATCTATTTTTATCTAACTAGGGAGTTGAAACTCCTCTATGTGGGACAATGTATAGTGAAACCGAGAATAAACCCGACAATGTGCATGTAGCTCCAAACACCAAAGAGTGAAGCCGCTCTTAGTGATGGTACGCATGTCAATGAGAGCATACATTTCGAATTTGGATGATATTTTTAATTTAAAAAAACAACATATAGTTTTTATTCAAAAAATGCAAAGGAAATGTTACATTTTATTTCATGTTTTACATGGAGTTTAAAAATTAAAAAATTACAACTACATATTGATATCATGATCAATGATCATGAATGATGTGTGCATTATGTACACATCATTCGTGATCATTGATCACATTAACATTTTCTTTAAAAATAACTTGAAAAAATCCGATTCTTCCACTTGAAGTTGATCCCTCCTTCCAAATTTGCTTTTAAACTCCTCCTTGATGCTCATAGCTCTTAGTAACACCTCCTAAACTCTTCCTTCATGCTACTCCTTGATGTCTATTTACTCTTCACAATGTTAAATGTTAGTATAATGAAAATTGAATTTAGAAAAGAATAAAAGAGAGTGTGTTTTAGAATGGACCAAAGATGTCATTATATAGCTTTTCGGAAGTTTGGATGTGTAGATCAGGTTTAAAGACAATAAATGTTACAAATTAATTTTTTTAGCTTTTAAAAGTAAAAATCTAGCGGAAACGTCTCGAACATTTCCGGGCCATTTTTGGCACATTTCGTACCAGTTTCCGTTTCAGAAACGTTTCCAGCAGGGTTTGAGTGGTGGGAGGCAGTGGCATTTCCTGATAACACAGAGAATTAATTAATTCTGAAAAAGGGGACATTACATCATAAGAGATGGAAGGATCTCCACATGGTCGATTTAATGTCAAGGGATTTTCCTATCACCCCTGTTGGGTCCTTGATTTTCAATCAATTTGGAAGGCATGGGAACAAGTGAAGTACTTAGTTGTTGGGCAGTCTATTTTCTCCTGTTTTGACACTAGAGGCCAGGATTTAATCACTATGGTGGAATCTTGGGCATAAGGATAAGCTTTTGGCTTAACTAGAGGTTGCTTTGCATTTGTTTGGTTCAATAAAGGCATTAAAACAATTCAAGACATATACAGATTTGGGAAGTGGGTGGAGTGGACAGAACTTAAAGCAATGTTTAACTTACCTCGGTCTCAGATCATTACATATACAATGCTGCATGGTGGCCTCAAAACTTCTTCTACAGTAACAATTATGGGGGATGAGACAGAGTTTGGGGAAAAGCAAATGACTCAAGGGGCCCCACTCCTTGATGCTACCTCCAAATAGCCTTCTCCCCAAAGTTTTCCCTTGGTATGAACAATAACTTATTAATGGAATGTATGCGACCCCTTTAGAAGATGGACTCATAGATTTTATGTCTTGTGGTCTTCTTGTGTTGAGTCTTAGAAATTGTTTTTAGATTTTAGACGGCTTCTAATTCATAATCAGCTGGATGTCAATGCTAATACTTTCAAAATGGGCATTGGCAATAGGTATTGTTTTGTGTTTTGTGTTTAGTGATGAGGAGTCTGCTCAATATATTTTATTTGATTGTCCTTTTGCTAAAGTTGTCTGGTTATGTGTCCTTTGTACCTGGAATCTTCTTGCACAAAAGCAAATTTGTTGGTATGATGTCTTATTTGGGCTTATCACCATTAAAATTAAGTTGATTTTTTTACACAAAAGCTTTTGCTTTTTATGTCTACTGAGGTGTCGTGGTTCTTATGGAAAGCTTGCACTAATGATGTATTTCAAGGTATCAGCTGGAGTGTTACTGACTTCAATTGTGAAGTCATAGTGCATTTGCTTGCCATGTAGGTTAACATTCAGATGAATGTGGCTAGAGGAGAGCTTAGAAAATTCTTGACATCTAATTATATTCAAGAGGATCCTGTCACCCAAACATACTATCTTTGGGTGAAGCCTCTTCATACAGACAAGGGTGGTCAGAACGAAGTTAAGGCATATGATAATGGGTCTGACTAGTCTGACAGGGCCCTAAAATCTCTCACTCAAGAGGATATTCTAAAGGAACCTCATGAGGCCCTGGTTTGAGTGGAGTCCGCTCGGGCTATTGAAAATGCCAACCAATTGCTTCAGCATGTTGTGGATACAGATTTGGCTCAGGATCGTAAGGGTGCATTAGCTCTTGGTATTTCCACTTCTGAACATAATTCAAAGACTGTAGTTGGCAAGGAAACTAAAATGTGGATTGCTGACATTCTCAAGAGACATGTCAATGCAATGTGTTGTGAAGTTCAGCAACACTTTGGGGGCACTGGTTTGATTGTGGATAAATTTGAATGTTGCTAGTAGTGCCTAACCAGATGCTAAAAGTTCTGTTGAATGTGCTCGGTTAGAGGGACCCTGCTCATGCCTGCAATGAGCCTGTATTCATTGATCTCACAGTGACAGAGGGACCTAATGACTTCATGAACAGACCTGTAACTGGGAATGTTAATGAGGAAGAAAGGAGTGCTACCCGCAAGGGTGGTTAATCAATGTTACTAGTTTGAAAGTTTGAATACTGTTTGTCTTTCTACAGATTCTTTTATATTGCAATGTTTCATGCTTAAGACATTTTATTGATATCAGATGTTTTTGACAGAAGTGATCTGAACTGATCGGGTGACCTTTAGGGCTTTTTAAATTCCTTTGTATCTTATTTTATATACCTTCGGATCGTATATATTGTGTAAATTTCTTGCGATGTAAAAATAGATAAAGATTGGTCACTAGTCAATAATCGAGGCTTAAAGGAGTGGTAAGTTGGGGTGCTCACCGCAAAAGGTTAAAATTCAGTGGGCTGCCAAAGGTGTGTGTCCATGTTTGACCCGCCAGCCACCATCAATGCCATTAATATGGTTTACTCCATTTCCAAGGTGTTAGTATGAATTGGTGGCTTGACAAACTCACTTTTCAAGTTGTACTTTCCAATCTCAATCTGCTACTCATTAAGCAATTCCAATTTTTATTTGTAAAAAATCATTTATTTTACCTTGTTCATATCCCCAATCTCAAGAGTAACAACATACATTGCCTTCGTGTTAAAGAAAGATCACTTCCAAATAAGAACAATATCAGAAAAAGGCCTTGGCATCACAGAACAAAGGTTTCTCCAACTATTCCATACCATAAACCAAATCGGTTACATTAAATGAAACATATATACAACATTCTAGGTGATAGGGTAACATGTAGTATCATATTTAGAAGCCATACACTTCTAATGAATCAATCTCTCGCAGCTCCTTTTGACCACATAGAATGTAAAGAAAGAACTTACAATTTATTGAGATTTAGAGTTGGATTAAAGAACATGTAGCATTACGCCTGAATTTTTTTCTAGATCTTTGAAACCTCCATTGCATTAGTGCGGCTAAAGAAACAAATAACAGAAATAATTGTTTACACTGTTTTTATCAGTACCACATTTAAGAGCAAATATAAAAGTTCAGTGTTTTTATTGTCAAATTGCTACCTAAAATTTGTGTGATGGAAAGGATAAACAACGGATAAAAGAAATGAAAAGTTTTTTTTTAAGGTCCAGACAAAGGTACAATGGTAATATATTGGATTTAATTTTTATGTGTACATGGGCATATTCTATAGTTTATGGTTATGGCTCGGTTTGAGTTTTCTTAAGACATGTCGTTTCTTGTACCATTCACTATACCTTCCATTGTTTTTTGACCTAATAAGATTAATTTGAATTGCTCGTAATAGTGATTCCCGAAAAATTAGACTGACTCTTTTATTTTTAAAAACTGTTTGTCTCTCACCCAAATCCATATGTAGGATTGTTTCAATTCAAAATAGGATTGGTATCTTCAATATTTTTATAAATACACAAGCACTTGTTAATAGTTGTACGTAGTTTAATTTTTTTCTACATTGGCCAATATTAGATAGGACTCTTGATTGCTTTTTGACTCTAGCTAACACTTCACCCTCCATTTTACTTGGGGAGGGGGCAACACCACTTACATATTACCAGGGTCATGACTTTTTTTTTGTGTTTGCAGATGCAAATCTGGATTGCTTCCATTGGACCACCCCACTTTTACAAATCACTCCTAGCTCCTCGACATTACTTCTCATAACATCTTCGGCATTATTTTAATTTTTCAGAATGAAAGAGGGTGGTGTCATTCCTAATTTCCTTATCAAATGTGTCGATCAAGTATTCACTCTTGACCTATTGGTCAACGGCCAAGTGGGCAAGGCACTCTCTCAATGCTTTGTGGTTGATTTATCACATACGATTGAGGGAGAGAGGCATAAATCGACTATATTACCATAAAGGCATTTTCCCTATTAGTCAAGGGAGAGGAAATGTCATGAAGACCCTCTCATGTTAGTCCAAGTTCCTTCAAATCCTCAATCTATCAATTGAGCATTGTTTAAGTTTAATATATTTAACAAGAAGAGAAATTGAAACATCAAGCTCTTTCTCGTGAATGTCATTACATTAGTCAGCAAATAATTCTACACATATATAAAGGTTCTACACAACTAGTATAGATATCTAAAATACACCAAGAGATATCAATCTCGAGGCACCTATCTAGTTATGCTAGATATTACTATTTTTTGATTGACTTCTCCAAGAAAAAAGAAACATATATAAAGTGACAGTCAATAGAAGTTCAATTTATGGATGAATAGTCAAATGACAGTTAAATGGATGTCAAATTTAATATTGAGAATAAAAGTGAACAACTCACTCCATTACAACCTTGGCTGCCATTGTAGGAATGCCTCTCAGCATAATTATCGTCAAAATAGGATGTCGGATAACAAGAAGAGAAACTAAGACATCAGGGTCTTTCTCATAAATGTGATTATTTTAGTTGGCACACAATTCTGCAAGTCTATTAAAGTTCTATCCAAATGATCGTCAAAGGATATAATATGTGAATTGTGAATCTTAAAAATAGTTTTCTTGTTTAGTGTATCATTACTTTGGTAGCTTGGGAGAGTTGCTTTTCCTAGGTTGTGACTGTAGTAAATATTACAACAATTGATTAACTGTAGTGAACGTATGCATGACTACACCTTGCTATACATTAATTGCTTCCTTAATTTTTATTTATGTTTTCAACTTATCGACTCACTAGCCATCCCCCTTTACATGCACTTCTTTTTGTTTGTTGGTATGGTAGATAATCATATTGATAATAAAAAGGCATGAATAGACAAAAGTAACAAATCCCTGTATTAAGCATGCAGAACAAAGATAAAAGAAACGAATCCATGTATTAAGCATGCAGAACAAAAGGCAGATAGCAAAGGAAGACCAAGAAGAGGCTCACAAACCAATTCTCATGACAAAAATAGGAGAAGATAAGAAGAAAACTATATATGATATTAAAAAAACTATAGCTAAATAAGCAAATTCAAAATTAATTATATAGAATAAACAAAATAAGCTAAATAACCACAAAACATGCTAACAATTCAATGCCAAATGTCGTGATTTTCATTGGTTTAACTTTAAAAAAGTACATTGTGCAAATGTTATAATGTACATACAAAAAACAAGACAAATCAACATATTCAATATTTTCATAATCATCGTGCTCACGAGTGTATTCAGCGAGAGCATCATTAGAACCATCATGTGGTTCAATAGAGTACATGCTCAATGTTATGTGTAATAGGTCAGACCCATAAGTGTGGTTCACTAGAGCAGGCTCAAATTGCATGCCTTTACACTTGACATCCTTCCATTTACATCCTCTATGTGCAAATCTAATCAGTAATGATGATGTGAGGTAAATGTGTTGTTTAAAAAGAGTTTGGGGGTGTCTTTTACAGTTAGGTTTTGTCTTTTGATATTTAAAATTTTGTTTTTGACTTTATTTTGACAAAAAAAAAAAAAAGAAAACCTGTTTTAGGGGCAGAACCACGTGGATTCGTTTCAAAAACGCCCAGTGTACATGTTTCAGTACCTGGGTACGTCCAGGTATATCAAAGACGGACCCAAGAACTGAAATGTGTACCCTGTGCATTCCCGTTGTACCCAAGCACGTACTCGTACCAGGTACATACCATATTTGTACCCCAAGCCCCAGGGGCATACCCGGCCTCTTAGAAGTAAATCAATGAAGTGGTCAAACTAGTTACTCTTCCATCTACCCAGGAGTATTAACTTAATCGATAGAATCTGTAAGGAAGTTGACTCCTCTGTAAAAATGCAACTAACCTCAAATGACTTCTGTCAGAATTTGTGTCGACATACTATCAGAAAAAGGGCTTGTTCTATGAGGTATAAAAATCTAAATTTCAGTAGCTATCAGAGTTTCGATGGAGGATTTGGCAGGCACCTAATAAAACATTTTATTTTCTGTCAAGTAACCATCAAAACTCCGTCAGAAGACAAACACGTAAAGGAAAGTCTGACAGACTTCTTACAAGCATTTGTTGGATCTTTGCAGATAATTACAACAAAAAAAAGCAACAATAATAATGATTAATTAAATAATAAATTTTATTTTTAATTTATCATTCTTTTAATGCTGTCTAGTTTTGTTTATTTATATTAAATTAATAAACTAGAATTGTGTAACAGATGAAATATAAAACTTACCATGTAACAGTACATATTATATAAACTAAGATGATAACATTGAAAATAATAACACAATAAACTCATAACCATAAAAAAACATTGAAAATAATAATAAAACTTTAATGGAAGTAATGATTTTATAAAATATTAATACTAAAAAAATTATCTAAGTTGTTGCAACAACGGTATGTCAACTACATTAATTTCCTATTTCATGAGTGAATTTGTCAAAACATATTAAGCTCATATTCAAGAATTCATTTTAAGATGTCAGGTTTAGAATTTTAATCTTAAAATTTCATTAAAACACGTGTATTGGGACCATCTCAAAAGAAATTTCTAGCACCAAAAATAAACTCACACCATCTCTGGGTGCCATTCACCTAACTTTGGCTTTGTGTAATGGGGGCAGGCAGAGGGAAATGGGGGAGAGCATGGGCAGAGCATGGGCAGAGCAGGGAGATCGGAAGCATTGACGTCGATACCAGATCACCTGTATAGGAGCATACCACTTGTAAATCAATAGCTTTTAATAAAGTAACACAGTGATAACAAACACAAGGCAAGGGCGTGAATGAGATGTAGGTGGGTTCGTTGTTCCCAACCCCATCAATGTTCAGTTCTTGTTGGGTGTTGGAGATCGGTTGTAACTGTTTGTGCTGGATTTGAGGCCAGTTGTGGCTGTTTTCCGGGACTGTGCCCTTGTGTGTGCCCCAGATGGTTGTGGACACCTCCCAAATATGCACATTCATAAATCAAAAAAATAAACAAAATGCAAGGGGAGCTACTACAATCGTCCTAGGACTGTTTCTCATTTGAGCGGCTTGCAAGCATTTGCATCGGCAATGACTGTTTTGAATAATTTCCTGGCACTTTTGTCAGGGCAGCATCATGGCTGTTTCAGTAGTTTCTTGCTCTTTTTGCCTTTCTACTGCTATTGTGGATGTGATGCCATATTTTACCTCAAAATTTCAAAATATATATATAGAACAGCTTTCTGTGGCCATTTATTATGCACCACCTCTCCAATCAGCCATTCCCGTCATGTTGTTATTGTCATTGCATGTTTCCTTTCTGGCAACATAGTGCTAAACTAATTTAGTACCAGCCACTAAGGTTACTACCACAACCACCTGAGGACTTGCACCTCAATGCTTGCTTTCAGATAGAAAAATATTTTGGTGCAGGGAGCACCACATACACCTTCCTTGACCCACATTTGTTATCAGTACAAATTACTGCTGCTGACTACTTCTGCAACTCAATATATTGAATTCAATTCCGACCTCAAAGGAATACTAACACTCTATCCGACAGGCTGTGGTCTAGCAGTAAGATGGAGCACTTATGACCATGAGGACCAAGGTTTTAAACCCAGTGGGCATGCTCCTTGTAATGCTTGTTTGTGGTCAAGCAGCAAGTGAGAATGCTTATGGCTGCTATAACACAATTTCAAATCCTGGAAGCATGCTCCTTATTATTCTACATTTAAAATCCAGATTAGTGTGTTACGGAGTTGAATACTCTCTTTGACATTCAGAAGGCATTCACCTCACCAAAAACAAATATGACTAGCCCTCTAATCTCTGAGCTCCTAACACCACAAGAGGCAAATCACACCTTTTTGAAATACTAGGGCATAACTTCAGCTTATAGATGCCACTACTAAGGGGCGTCCATTTTATCAAATTCACCCGGACTTGCAAATAGTTGACGTGCATTGAACCAGAAATGGATACGGTATGTTACACAACATTGCATGCTAGCAGGTCTTCTCTCAGGAGAAAAACTAACCCTCTGTTTCATCACAATTGTGAAGATATATCACATGTTGTAGGCTTAAATACTCTCTCAATGTTCAAAAGGGGTTGAGCTAGACCCCAAAAAGCTCCCTCTATTTGCTCGGCTGTTATCAACACCACAAGCTCTAAATCTCATACCTTCAGCCCCTAACCAGATTCAGGGGACTCTCTTTCACTTTAACTAGCAATTGATAAAAGAACCTCCAAATACTACACCTTCTGCCTTTAATGAGATTCTGCTGGTTACTTCGGATCTCTGCCACTAAATACCACCAAAATAAAAAGAATTATAATAATAAATTGCCTATGCAGTCTGATACAGAAGAATTTTACAAATTGGTATGCTGAGAACAAGCTACTCTCAAATCAATAATAATTTTTTTGTTTTAAAATCATCCTATATTTAACTCAAAGATCGTCTATTACAAGTAACTACATGGACTAGCTGCCAGCAGTGCTGGAATTTGCAAGGTGTTTAGACATTTTAGACAGTGAAAAATGGCCAGATTTTTAATATGACCATCATTACTGACAGATAAAAATGTTAATTCAACATCAAATTGAATTTTATATGTGTGTGTGTGAAAATATTAGGTAAACATCAAAGTGAATTGTATATTCAAAATTAGCCGTCATATATATACATATATGTGTAGATATGTTTATGTCTGTATATATACTGTTAAATTTTATTCTAATTAATTTGATAATTATAAGATATGTTTATGTGTGTGTATACATATATATACTCTTAAATTTTATTCTAACTAATTTTATAATAATAAAAATAACAATGTAAACTAGTACAGATATCTGAAATACATCTATCTGAAAAATGCCGAGAGATATCAATCTCAAGTTCCTTATCGTGGATTGTTAGCCTAACAAAATTATTAATAACTTCATTTTTCACAATTTCTCACTAAATGGTGACAAATGGTGTCAATTTAGCTACACTAATGTGTAAGGCTTGAAAAAACATTTACGGTGGAAAAATGGGCTTCAAAGTCCACCATATGGCCAAGAAATTAAGAAATTTCAATTGACTTCTTGGATAGAAAAGAAGAAACTTCTCAGTGACAGTCAAATTTAAAATCGGCATTAAATATGAACACACTCACGTATATTACAGTTCATGACCACCGCGTCTGCCATTGTAGAATGCTCTCAGCATGATTATATTGCACATCTATGAAATACCGATGAAATGACAACATCTTTAAAATTAACTAAAATAAAAATTAAATTCTATATTTCCTAATATCTATATTAGTTTAACTTTTATTGTTTTAATCTTTTTATTGCTTTCATTTTTTATTGCTTTGTTTTTCTTATTAATTTTATTTTATTTCTAAATGCTTTAATTTTCTCATAAATATAACTTACAAGTTTTTTCAAGTACTTGCTATCTCAAAAGGAGAGGGAAGTATGGAGCTCTGAGCTTGTGTAGGAAGACGAATAGTCATCCTCCATGAGAGCATTTTCATGCTTTCCAAGCTTGCCTTCATGGTGGTATTTGTCTTCTTTGTTTGCAGGTCCCTGCTTTGTTGGTTGATTTCTTTTTCCTTTTAATTTTGTCTTGGTGTTTGTGCCCGTCTTTTTTTGTAAAGAGTGTCTATGATTCCTATGCTTGTTTTGTGTTCTTGTTTGACCCCTCTTGAAAAGTGATTGCTTATCATAGACTGGACTTTGGCTTTTAATCTTATGCAAAGTTGATGAGAGCCAATGGCTTTGCGCATGTGGAAGGAAGTGGGGAGAGGACTTTAATGATGAAGGCAGGCCTAAAATTAATCCAAGAAACGATATTAACTAGGTCGTCGAATCCAGTTTTGAAGAAAGGGCTAAAAACCTAGCAACATTACTAATAATCAGTCGGGTCCTAAAATAAGAGTTGCAGGTTGCTAGAAACTTCAAGAAGTCCTTCAATGAAGCCCAACGACAAGAGGAATCTGCAATAATGTCATCTGGAGCTGAATTTGTCTATGTTGGACTTGGGATTGCCGGAGATCAAGATGAACCCACAGAGATACGAGGAGAAGGTAAGGGCCTTGTCCATCCCTCTACCTTTCGTATTTGCCCTAATGAAGTGATGTGTAAAGATTTGCTCAATGAAGATATTGACTCAAAAATCTAGATATTTTCTTTGTTTGTCTAAATGGTAATGAGCTTCCCTCTAGAAGGTCCTTTGATAACTGGATAAATATTGTATGGGTAGGAGGAGGCGGAAATGGGGCTACGTGTTTCCATCTGTAGACTGATTCAAAGGGGGTTTTCATAGTTTGTTTAAAAATTCAAACATGCACAGGAGAGCAAACAGTAAACCCTTTTAGAATGTTGGACAGTCGATGTTTAGAGCACTCCCTTAGAACCCTAACCTTGACTGGCAAGAATTAACAGTTAAAACTGCTCCTAGATGGATTGAGCTCCAAAACATCCCCTACAATTATGGAATTTTTGCCTACTGCTCTTAAACCCCTTGGTGAGGTCCTCAAAATTGAAGAAACTAGGGTTACTCTAGCCAATATGAATGCAAGAATTCTAATTTATCTTACACCTCTCAACCAATTCCCTGAAAAATTTGTATTTGGATGCCTTATAGAGGATTTTACTTGCCCTATGGTGGGGCTAGGAGGACTTAATGCTTATTTTCTTTGCAAAAAAGATGGTCATCTCAAAAAGGATTGCCCATTACTGGCTTGCAATAAAAAGACTGAATAATTCTAAAAAATTGGCTTGCTCATGAGAGCGGGTGTACCTCAGAAGAGGCACCTCCCTGGAATGGCTCCATCCATGTTGATGTGGTTTTGGTACAAAGTGATGAGGTTGCTCCCCTTGTTGTACCTCATAGTACGCACAAGGCCCCCATCTGAAAAGAATGGTCAAGATGCAAGGGAAATTTGCTAAAATTCCACTCAAAATCTTCCTCCACTGCCTAAAACTAGTAAAGTAGCCCCTCCTTCCTGCAATAAGGGAAGGACTTTTAAAGAATACGAAGTTGTATTGGCCAAACCGGCTGAGCTTTCCTCAATGAAACCCCTGTTCTAGAAATATAAATTTTTGGACAAAGATAAGGAAAATGTCATGCCCGACATTCTCCATTATGTGCCTAAGATTGCTAACCTCCTTGATGGGTTGCCTTATCCTAGAAACCCCCACAAAGAAGCAAGTTATTGAGAAGCTTGCTGCCTTGACAGAGGAGGAACCCCCAAACAGTCACTCTAAGTTGGGATCCAAAAGACAAAATTAGATACAATTAGTGGAAATAATGGGGCTGAAACCTCAAAGGTGTTGATGTTAAGAAAAGGAGAAACCCTCAGTAGGGAGAAGTTAAAAAGAGTCCCAACGAGACCAAAATTACTCCTTGCTTTGATAGGTTGTATCAGAATAAAGTTCCTTTCAGTTCCCCCTCAAAGGAACCAAAAGACAAAGTTAGATGCAATTAATGGAAATAATGGGGCTATAACACCAAAGGTGTTGATGCTAAGAAAAGGAGAAACCCTAGGCAAGGGCAAGCTAAAAAGAGTCCCAAGGAGACCAAAATTCCTCCTTGCTTTGATAGGTTGTATCAGAATAAAGTTCCCCTCAAAGGATCCTAGGTGAAATGTTTACTAAAACCCTTCCATTATGAAAATTTTAAGTTGGAACATTAGAGGGTTGGAAGCCCTAGATAGGAAACCCATTGTCAGGCAATTAGAAACTCTAGACATGATCTGGATTTTGTTTTCTTCAGGACGTCAAAGAGGTTGGGGTTGCTTTGGAATTGGCTTTAAAATTTATTTGGCCTGGGTTTGTTCCCCTCTACACCAAGCATGCCAAGGGGAGAGGAGGCTCTGTCATCCTTATCCATCAAAAATGGGCAGAGGCACTGATAAACTATGGAACCTCACCTTCTAATACAGTGGTGTGGGCTACATTTAACATTGAGAATCATATTTTTGGTATTTGCTCAGTCTATGCTCCGAATGACTACACAGATAGAGTGACTTTTGGAATTGGATGAGCACCTGCCTGCCTGATGTCCCCGGATTATTGGAGTCTTTAACATGAGGAAGACATGTGGTGGGAGACCGTATATTTGGAAAGGCAATGAACAATTCTTACATGCCAAACTTAAAGGATTCTAAGAATCAATGACCCCCTTGTTGAGAACAAAATCAATAGTAAAGTTGTTTGGTTCACCTGGTGTAATAACCAGTAAGGGAAAAATAGAGTTTACTCTAGGTTGGATAGGTTTTATTTCAACAAGGAACACTTCTTTGTTCCTCTGGTTGTGGATTCTAATGTTGTTGTTGTTCTTCCATTCACCCTCTCAGACCACCACCCTATTGAAGTAACAGTACAGTTCATTGAAAATCCTTTGACCCGTACCAAGCATTGGATGGGGCTTTATAAACTCAACGTTTCTCACCCTTAGGATGAAGACTGTGTTGTTGGCCTAAGAACCTCCCAGTCTTTGCTAAATTTACAAGTCAGACTCTAAGATCTGCCCATGGGACAGATTTATCAGCTTGTGTAATAACTTCTTGAAAACCTGTGGTCAGTCCAAAGCTATTTTAAGAAATAAGAAGCAGAGACTTGTCCAAGAACAATTGATCAAAGCTAAAGCTTTGTTACAAGAAGACCCCAGAATCCCTCTCTTCTAGATGATCTGGTCAAAATCAAGTATCAAAATAGGACTCGGCAGCAATACCTGGCAAGTGATGCTCAAATCAGATCTCGGCTTCTATGGCTAAAAGAAGGAGACAAAGGCACCAAATATTTCTTCAAAATTTTGAAAGCCAAGCATAACAGAGAAAAGATCAAAGCTATTGATATAGGTGGTAATATCTCTGAAAACAATGAGGAGATTAAAAGAGCCTTCTTCTCATTCTACTCAGCATTATTCACAGTTGATGAGGTTGGGGACAATATAATTGAAAATAGGAGACTTTGTTCCAAATGTATCCCTTTGAAACTCTCACCAAGTGTTGTTGCAAGTCTTGAAGAGGATGTCTCTCTGTATGAAATTGTCTTTGTTATTGATTCCCTCAAAGTTGATAAAGCCCCAGGATGTGATGGTTTTCCCTCTGAATTCTATAAGGTCAATAAATCTTGGATTGCTCCTAAGCTCTTGATTGTCTATTTGAAGGTTTTCAGGTCAGCTCCTTGGGTAAAAACATTAATAGAGGGGTGGTCAAACTCATTCCAAAAGAGGGAGACCCTCTACAAGTTAAAAATTGGAGGTCAATCTCCTACTCAGTGTCTCATATAAGATTCTCAAAAAGGTTTTAGCTAAAAGGATCTCACCTTGCCGAAGTCTATTATTTTTGTTACTTAGACTAGATTTTGGATAATCTAGTTACTAGTTTGGGAAGGGATGCCGTGGGATAGAGATAATAACTAGAAGGCTTGTATGGCACTATTGGATTTTGAAAAGGCTTATGCTATAATAGAATGGCCCTTTTGACCTCCTGTTAAGGGCTCTTGGTTTCAAGCTAGGTTCTGTAGAATGGTAAATGTCTTATTTTGTGATGCCTTGGCACAAATTTGAGATTAATGGTGAATTGACTAAGCCCTTTATGCTATAGAGATCAATAGGACAGGGTTGCCCCTTGGTTCGGCCCTTTTTGTCATTGTTGCAGAGGCATTGCACTACCTTCCTAGAAATGCTTCTCTTAGCCCCCAATCAACAGTATCAAGCTCCCTAATGAGCAAGAACTCATTGATGTCCTATTTGCTAATGATATTGCACTCTTTCATGTACTTGAACAAGATAACTTTAGTCAAATTGTGAAAAGACTGGATATCTACTGCTCTACTTCAAGGTCCAAGGTCTTTGTTCAGAATTCCCTTGTGTTTGGTTCCTGAATGGATCCTCTCCTTGGGGTGGACTTGGCGGGTTCACAAAATGGTTAGGTATCTTAGGATTCCCTTCTCCCTAACCCCCCCTCAAACATATGTGGGATTGGATTAAGATTAAAAAGAAAGTCACTAGATGGCAGGGTCATCATTTGTCATTGTCGGAAAGAATTCAGGTGTGTCAAAAAGTGCTTTCATCTTTTACCATCTATTATTCTTCGTGTTGGCTTTTTGGCAATGCTCAATTTGACAAAAATGCAGAAGACCATTTGAGGTTCCTTTGGTCAAATGGCAAAGGTAATAGAAAAAGACATGCGATATCATGGAAGGTTTGTTGTAAGCCAAAATACTTGGGAGGGTTGGGACTTAAGGATCCTAAACTCCAAGGCATTTCTCTTGTTGTCAAATGGATATTAAGAGCATCTCAAGGTAATGAGCCTTGGAAGGTGTTAGTATGGAAAAATATTGGGAGGGATTTCTAAAAAGTAAACCCAGTTGGAAGGGATCGCATATGGCTGATTTATTGTTTGGTCCATTTTCAACCAGGACAGCAGGCTCTCCCATATTTGCTTCTCTATGGAAGGTCTAGGAAAAAGTGAGGCATTTGGTGAATAGGCAACCCTTATTCTCTTGGCAAGGGGCCAGGTGTGAGGGGTGTAGATTTATATGGTGGAACCTTCAGTATAATGACTCTCCCTTAGCCAATTTAAGGCGTTGCTTAGCAAGCTTCTGGTTTCAAAAAGGCATTAAAACCATGGGTAACATTTTTGAGCATGGCAAATACTTGACTTGGGAGGAATTAAAAAGGCGGTTCCAACTTTCAAACACACAGCTCCATACTTACACTATTCTGAAAAGGGCTATTGGGCCGACCTCTTCTAAAATTACTATGGAAGATAACTCTTACTTTTGGCCTTGCATAAATTGGATTAATGGACCTCCCTCTCTATGATATCACAGTCAAGCAGTTGTATGATAAGCTCTCACTTTCTCAATTGATCCCTCTCTCCCTTAACAAGAAGTGGTCCTTTTGTGATCCCTACATTCCCAGGATTAAAGGCTTAGTGTTATCTAGTCTACTTGTATTGAGCCAAAAAAATCATGTTTAGATGGTTGTTGCACAAAAAGCTTGTTGTTGGGTCTACTATAGCTAAATTTGGATATGTTAGTCCTTATTGTTCTATAAGCAATGAGAATAAATTTTTTGAGCATTTTTTTTTTTTTCTCTGTCCATATGCTGTTATGATCTGAAAACTTGTCTTGAAGCCTTGGCCTGTTTTGATTGGGAATGAGATTACTTGGCTCAATGTTCTTTTTGGCTATATCTATTCTGAACATAAAATTCATGTTTTTTCCAAAAACTATGGCTTATTATGTCTACTGAAATTCTATGGTTTATTTGGAAACAAAAGAATCTTGACATCTTTGAAGGAAAGGCTAGGGTCCTTACTGACTTTTCAACTGAAGTCATTTTCAAAATTGCTCATGTGCAGTTTTTTTTTACAGCGTAATCTTCCAAAGGAATAGTTGGAACAATTTTAGAAAACTGGAATGTTAAAGGTTACAGCTAACTACATTGTAGGCCCTAGTGGGTATCCTAGATATAGTCCTTCATTGGATTGGCAGACACTGCATTCCACTGCCGCCTCAGTGGCTATCTCAGAATATAAATGGGGGCTAATTAAAGACTCCTACTTTAACCAACCCAAGCCAATTAACCCAGAGGTGGCTGGTGCGCAGGGTGGTGAATCTGAAGATGAACTTATTGCAGTCTATAGGGATAAAGCATTAATTAATGTGCTTCAAAGTTCCTTCGAGAAAGACCTACATGAGGATAGTTTTCACAATAACAACAGTAGTGGTGATCCTGGTAGAACTTTTAAGGCAAACCAGAATATTCCTCATTGGCTGGAAATACTCGTTGATTTCAAGGTTTGAGGCATAGTGGATGCACTAACAGAAATTATGAAAAAAATATGAAATCAAAAAGAAAAAAAGAGACTGCTACGGTTGTTGTTGGTAGTAAGCGTAAGGGTCAGGAGATGGCAATTTGGTAACAGCCAAGGATGCTGAGAGTTATGAGCACAGGAGACCTGAGGAAGGTATGGGACCTGGAATCGTCCAGAAGTTTGCAACAGAGTTGGGCCCTGTGAATGAAGACACCACTGTGATACTTGAGGATGATGATATCTAAGTTAATTAGTTTCTATTTCCTAACTGGTGTTTGATACATTGATGGTACTGCTTTAGATGTTGGTACTTAGAGGTACTTTTATGTGATACTCTTATACTTGGTTCTTGTGATTCATCTATTGGATCTGCTTCTGGATATTGGTTCCTATGCGGACATAAATTTTAAACAGTGACAGCCATATAATTTTCAACATTAAATTCCAGCACTTCTCGATGATGGTTGCCTCATTGACCACCCTCTTAAGGAGAACAGATAAACAAAAACAGGGGAACTTCTCACCAAAATCAACGGTAAAAGGTCCAACCTCGTAAAAGAAATGGCTTTTTGGTGTGCACGTGTTGGGTGTTGTACACAGAAGGCAGGCACTATAGACCCTCGGTCTCGTGAAAATTATTGAACTCTATCTTCCTCTCATTCATTCATTTAATGGAGTGGTAATTTAGGGTCCTTACCACGACAACCCGGGAGCAAACTGGGATGTGTGTGTTCATGTTTGACCGGCCATCTACCATCCACGCAGTTATTATCGGCTGATTTAGAATTGGTGGTTTAACAAGCTCACTTTCAAGCCGTACTTGTCGATCTCGATCTAATTCTCAGAAAGAAATTACAATTTATGTATAAGATACATTTTCTTCCATGTTAGAGAGAAACCCCTTCCAGATATTTATAATAGCAGAAAAATGCCATGGCATCCCGGAAAAGGGGTTTATTCAACTTTTCCCTACCCTGGACTAGATCGGCCAGACTAAATGAAACATGTATACAACGGTCCATATGATTTGGTCACGTGTCTGGCATACTCAGAAGAAGCCAGGCGCTTGTAAAGAATCGAACTCGTGGCCACATTAGTAACTGGAAATGATTTGTTTAAAAGCGAGAGAAAAAGCGTTTGTAAATCAAAATTGTAGCGGAAAAAAGCATGTAATGGGGGAACTTACGATTTATTGGGATTTAGAGCTGGATTAAAGAATGCGTGAGTCATTGCGCCTGTAAATTTTTGCTGGATCTTCAAACCCTCCGTTGCATCAGTGAAGCTAAGAAAACGAATAACGGCATTTTATGTTTGCATTGTTGTCATCATAACCGTGATTGGAAGCAAATACAAAAAGGTCAAATGAATCAATTGCGAGATTCTAACCTAAATTTGAGGCGGAGATACTATTTTTATTTCTAATGGGTCGCGCTGTGGTTTTTAAATTTTTAAAACTGTTGAAAAAATATCTAATACCTTAAAATGAGGAGTGGTTATTGTTTACGAAGAAGTTTTTAAGAGGTTTAGAGGAGTGGTGGTTGAATATTTACATTTGGTTTTTCCTTTTTTTTATGTTATAAATGTTAAGTTTGTATCTAATTAAATATTTTTATTTTTTAAAACTGGTTTTTTTATTATTAATTTTTTTAATAACATGTATCACAAAAATTTAAAGAATTTTTGAACTGTAAATATAAAATTTGTAAAATATTTAAGTGGAATTTGTAAAAAAACATAAACATTGTTCCTTTAATAAAATCATGAGGTAGTTTTGGGACTTGAAAGAATGTATTCAAGGGTTTAGGTTGAGCTCTCGCTAAGGTTTAGGTTTTAGGTCCTCTCATACTTCTTGTAAGTTGATCTTGGTTTGTTGTCACATTGGTGTTTCGTTGAGATTTTGGCAGGATTTTGTTTTGCATGCACGATTATTTCGTTGGGTGGGTTGTTTACTCCTTTCTTTGGATGGCATCACACCTTTATTAATGGTCGCT
Source organism: Taxus wallichiana var. yunnanensis (assembly GCA_018340775.1). NCBI lineage: Eukaryota > Viridiplantae > Streptophyta > Pinopsida > Cupressales > Taxaceae > Taxus > Taxus wallichiana. The sequence goes on from CM031238.1 coordinate 85,478,614, forward strand.
CTTTCGCCGCCTCCATCTATTAAAGCAGTTTATTCGACGAGGCGCGTGGCACCCATGGCTCCGAAAAAAGGTAAGGAAATTCATCCGAAAGTCTTCGACAAGGTAATCATTGTCACCCAAAAGTGCACCCGATAGAGAATGGTGTGTACTCTCTCTCCTGTTGACAAAATTGAGCACCTCAAGGCTATGGGTAACCTATGACTAAGGTGAATCACCTAAAACTAATAAAATTGAAAAGGAAAAGGGAAAAGGAATGTAGGAAATATAAAATTGAGGTGATACACCAATGATTTGACACACACATGTACAACCGCATACGTAAAATATAGAGATCCACACACATGCACAACTCTAGGCTAACTGCAAAATTAATTCAAAGGTTTAGGTAAGGGAGAATAAAGATAGGAAGAAATTCCACAACAAAGCAAGACAATACCGATAAACACGATGAATACTTAGAAACCCAATGATATGCAAAGGCAAAAATGGAGCTTTTCTATTCAGAGATGCAAGTACAAGTTATGACTACTAATGTAGAACAACTGAAAGTGTGTATGTTCTTCCTTTTCAAAAATAAAGCATTTAAAAGGTTGTTACCCTCCAGAGCTAAAATTGTGCATTGAAAGCATAAAATATACTATTTTATTCACCCTTTGATTTCCCATGAAGCATGCAAGAGAGTGAAATAATAAAATAATTAAATTCTAACCATGTTGCATTGATTTTGAGTTGTTTCTAGCATGAAAAGGTGTCAAGAACAATTAATTGTCCTTGATTGTGTTGAAAACTAGGCATGTTGTTTGCTTTTTCTTCTTGTCTTTTTATGTTTTTTGTCCTCTTGTACTTTTTTCTTGATCGCATAGACTTTTAGGTATGTTGCGTTGAATTTTAGGTATCTCAGTCCCCAAAACTGTCTCCTTTTGCTATCTTTAGTAGGTTTTTTATTCTTATTTTAGCATACACTCCAATTGTTAATCGATACTTTTATGATTAAAATAGACCCAGTTGTTTTGCTAATTTTAGCATGAAACTCGTGCTCTTTCCACCTATTTCTAGCCCCGAAATCCACTATTCTCGTATGTTATTTCTAGCATACTTTTCGTTATTTTTAACAATTCTTTTCCTCTTGTTTTGACGCCAATTCCTATGCATGCAATTGTTATCTTTGCTCTCGCCCATTGCTAATTTTAGCACCTTTATTTTTAGCCACTCGCTATTTTTAGCAAACGCTAAAAATAGCATTTTTACCATCCACCCAATTCTCGTAGCACAATTTATTATGGCATGAATGCTAAAAATAGCAAAACACTAAAAATAGACTTTTTGCCAAAAATAGCCAACTTCTTAAAAATAACCTTGTTCGTTCTTGCATGGAAAAATATGGTAACAATAACCATTATAAATTAGAGACTCTTTTGCCTAATGTTGTGCTTAATTTACCTACATTTGATAAAGTTTGTGATTGGCTTGAATCATACACCCTTGTTGGGTATTTTGTTGGTCAAGTCCCCCCTGAAAGTCTGTTGAAACAATGGGTTCATAACCATTGGCAACACCATGGTGTTAAGCTTGAGGGAGTTCAAAATCTCACCAAGGGCTTCTTTTGTTTCATTATAAGAACATTAAACATCAGTAAAGTCATTGTTAACTATGGACCCTAGTTCATTCGAAACACACGACAGGTGTTTTCTCATTAGACCAAGGGTTTTTAGGTATCGAAATAAGCCAAGCTTAAAATCCTAGTTTGGGTGGAATTTCCTGGTCTATCTCTCCCCTTGTAGGGATTTGTCGAACACTTGATCAAACCCTCGGGTCAACTTATCTAATTGGACCAAATTTAAAAATTTCAACGCCCCTAAAGTTGTGTTTATGTTGAGGTGGATTTATCCAAATAACTTAAGGAATCCATTGATATTCAAGTTAGGGGTACACATTTTTTTCAACAAATCCTCTATATCAACTTACCTAATACTTGCTTTCATTGTCAAACATCTAACCACATGATTCTTCAATGTCCTTTAATGGTCGAATCTTTCCCTACAACTCAAAGGCTCAACTGGAGTCCAAAGCTCCCTTTTCTTTGAATGGGTGGACCATAATGACCAATAAAGAGGGTGATGCCTATGGTCTGCAAAACCCTCGATTTTTCCTATCGCTCAGTCGATGTTAATGGTGTCAACTCTTTTGTTGCTTCTATCAAATAATTCGTGCCTTCACTTCCCACGACCACCCCGATTCTCTCCCGCACTTTCGTTGGTTACCTTTATTATTGTCCCTTTGAAAACTCCAAAGATTGCCGATCACCTTGCCTCTCCAACTACCGAAGCGCCCTTTATGGAATAAAGTCAAATTTATTTCATCCTGTAAAGCTCACCTTAGTCATTCTTGTAGTCTTGTACTCAAAGAGACAAGGTAAATATGTACAAGAAAAACACAGACCATGGTCGCTAAGTGATTTTGTATGAGTCACTTCTGTCTCACAACCGGCTTTTCGCTCTCCAATCTTGATGATGAGGTATTTATGCACCTTGATTCATCCCAATGATTGTGTATTCTTGGAATATATGTGGCCTTATTGAACCGACCTATAGATATTTGGTCAAGGATAGTTGTCTACATTTTAAGCATATGAACATTTTATGTTTACAAGAAGTTAACTTTTTTATCTTCTTACTCCATATTGTTTCTCGCACCATCTGGCCCAATGTTATTTGCCACATGCCTAATCATGCACCAGGGTGTGGAGGGGTCATGACCTTGATATCCCCTAACCTTACTCAGCATGTGATCTTATGGGGCTTTGACCCACTCATCGAAGTTTGTGGACTCTTTTCGACTTTAAAGGTTGTATCTCGGGTTTAACCAATATCTATACATCAAATGATGCGGTTGAAAGAGCTCTATTTTGGTTTTAGCTTGTTGATTCCTTACATGATGCTCTTTGGATTATCTATGGTGACTTCAATATGATTGAGTTCTCGGAGGACAAATTTGGTCGCTTTCCCATGCTTTAGTGTGCAGGAGAGTGGGAGACCTAGTTTTATATGAGGCACAAGCTCAGACTTTTTGATCCTAACAAACCCTACAAGAGGAGCTCCAACTTCGTCTAATAAATTTGATCCAAATTTCGATGGGGTCAAGACAGGGACTTTGCAATGGCTTGATAGTACCCTTATGTTGAGTCAATATTTCTTCTATCTTTCTCCCATCTTGGGTAGGCATGTTGTAGTTGTTGATATTATTATCGTAATCGATCATCCCCCTTTTTTACATTGTTTGGTCTAAAACTCCAAAAATCAAGGTTAACTCTCAATTCTACTTAAATATTGTGCACCTTAAGCATGCTCGGATTGTGTCCCATATCCAAAGAATTTGGAATTTGGTTCCCATCCTATTGAAGGGAGGGTTGGATTGTTTGGTGGAATGAGACCATCAAGAGAACTAGCACCTTCCATCACATATATATTAAGTTGTCATCTTTAGGTAGGCCACGCATGAGGCTTCATATCGTGAGTTTCAATGGGTCTCACAAGAGCTTAATGTTGACCCCTTCAATCATTCCCTACATCTCTAGGCCACCCATCAAAGGCATAACTTAAGGTGGAAAAAGCTTACAAAGCACGGGGTGCCCAATGTTGTATGCCCGCTTACATTAGCTCAAAATAGGTGACAAAGCTTCCAAATAATTCTTTGTTATGCTTCGTGAAAGCACTCCTCTAACAAAATTAAACCCATGTGGCAAGGTAATGTTAGACACACTACCTTACCAAATATTTCTACAAGCATTTGTGCATCATTATCATGGGGTTTTCACCTTTCAACTTATCACCCCTGTTAGGAAGGGTTCTTTTAAAATGTCTACAAGTTGTGCCTTATAAGGCCACCAAATCCCCATGGAGATGGTGTGTGATAGGCCTTTGTCTCTCATAGATCTTAAGGAGGCAACCTTTCAAATGGCTCTGATAAAGCTCCTCGTGTTGATGGCTTCCTCTTGAATTTTACCAAACCTTATAGGACACTCTGGGATCTGATATGTATAATGTTTATCTTGAAGCTTTGGATTCTAACTCTTTGGGAGAGCTGATTAACCAAGGAAACATCAAGTTTATCCCCAATTAGGAGGTCATGAAACATTTATAGTTGGAGACCTATCACTCTTCTTAACATGTCTTACAAAATTATTTTTAAGGCTTTATCTAACAAGATTGTCACTTGCCTTCCTCTTATTGTTAGAAACGAGTAGACATGTTTCATCAAGCACAAGTATATCTTGGATAATATTATTGTTGTCTTGGAAGGGATGGAATGGGCTCGACTCTCTAACCAAAAAAACTTTGTTTATCAAAATTGATTTTGCTAAAGCTTATGATCACATTGAATGGTCTTTCATTTTGATAATGCTTCAAGCTCTTAGGTTTGGGCTAATATTTTTTCACATTGTGAGATGTTTTTTAACAATGTTGGAACATGCATTACCATTAATGGGGCTAAATATTCCAGGTTTTCCCTATTCGTATCCATTAGACAAGGGTGTCCTTTGGCCCCCTCACTTCAATGTACTAGTTGTTGAAGGGTTTAGTTATCTCTTTAGTCCACGGTGCTTCTAAAGGATTGGTTGAAGGGATTTATCTGCGCTGCTTTGGGTCAACAACTCATCAATGACCACTCTGCAGATGATTCTTTTCTCACACTCTTAGAAGAGGAGAATTTTGTTCAAAATGCTTTGGATTTTTTGGATATTTATTATCTAGCTTCATGCTCCTCTCTGCTCAATGGAAGAAAACTTAGTGCTAACGAAAGTCCCTTTCTCCCACTTTATTGGGGCTAGAGGGTATGCAATGGAGATGGAATCAACTGGGGTGTTCAATTCAAATTTCTTGGTATTCCCTTTTCTTTTTAGGATACTTCTTCCCAATTGTGGACTTATGTGGTTCAAAGGGTCGACCACAAGATTGTTTTTGGATCACCAAGCCTCTTTCCTTGGTAGGTAAGTTTCAAATCTACTCTAAGGTGTTAGATGTCACTCATGTGTATTATTTTTTTGTTGATCTTAGTCTAATGCTACCTATGCCAAACTTGAGAATTTGTTTGGGATTTTTGTGGGCTAACACTGAGGGGCATAAGGGGTTTTACAAGGTGGCATGGAACATTTGTTGTCGATCTAAAAATACGTGGGGCCTTGGGTTGTTTAACATTAAACTCCAAGGATGTGCTCTCCATGTCAAATGGTTAATTTGTAGCCTAGAAGGTAATTAGGCTTGGAATATTTTACTCCGACATTATATTTTTCGAGGCTCTCCTTTGGGAAAATAAGCTTGAAAGGTATTAATTTCCATTCCCTTTTTCTTTTCCCTATTTCGGTTAAGATTGGAGGTACTTTCATTATATAAAGAATTCAAAAATCATGGGATTTGCTTAAATGTACCTCATTTATAAAGGGGATGGGTTCATATATGGTCTACCTATTAACTCCACTCTCTATGGTGGTCTTTTATCCTCAACTTTCATGATGTACCTTTTGTGTTGGTTCTTTGGGCTAAAGGCATCATATTTTATCGAAGAGGAATTAAAGTGGTGGGTGATTTATTTTACAAACACTCCAAAAATTTTCTTTTATGTGATGCACTTGCTACTAAATACAATCTATTATTAAAGGATGTAAAGCATAATAGAGAAATCATTTCTTGCATACCGATGAATTTGTGTACAAAGTCGGTGTCACCTTTGGTGTCCCATGGTGGAGGGACTAGAATTGGACGATTGTTACACCTTTTCAATAGTACAAAACCTATTTGGGGTATTCTTTAATGATCCCCCAATCTATGCCCAAGCTGATGACACTCTTAATCGCCTTTGGAATGTTCACATGCTTATGTGTGGATGCATCATTTTCAAAGGGTTTGGAGTGCTCTTATCTAACCCAAATAAGCTTATTTTAGTTTGGCGTATTTTGCATCAAGGGCTTACAGTAGGGATCATCTCAAACATATGGGTCTTAATCCATTTTTCCTAGTTTTCCATCAACTCGGAGTCTATTAAGCATGTTTTTGGTTTTTGCCTAGGACTCAATCACTGGAAGTGGATTCATACCTTGTTTCAAGCCATTTTCTCTAGAACTATTTATGTGGAAAATGGTTCTCTTGGGGGAATCAACCTTGTTACCTACCATTTGCAACAAAATTTGGCACATTTTAGAACTGATATTCTTTTTCATCTTGGAAAGACAAAAATAATGCCATTTTTAATAATGTTCCTATGGATAAAGATTTTTATTACTTAATAAATGGTTTTCATTTCTACTTGTTTTGCTCAGATTGAGCCAAGACGAGAAATTCAGGTTGGAGGTTAAACACCTCTAGCGCTTGCTTGATCATTAGGGAGTAGCCCCATGTGCGGTCAATCGGGTGCCCTTAAACGTCCCTACCCGTTGTTGTTCTCCGCCTCATCACCACCACTCTTCTCCTCCTACTCAAGGTTAGGGAAAACTCATACGTCACTCTCAAAGCCAACAAATCCCTTCTCCTCATTATTGGTGGTCCCCTTAGTCTTATCCTCCTTCCCTGCTCTTGGCGGGGTTTTAGTCATTTGGTGATTACGGTGGTGTTGGTTGGGATGTCTTTCAATAGTGTAAGTTCCCACAGTGGCTCTTTCCATTTCCCCTCTTGGTCCCAAGGGTCATATACTAAAGATTCTAAGCAACATCAACAATGGGATGGGATGAGCGGGAGCCCATCACCTCGACTCACCCCTGCAGTTCGGATGGGTGACAAACCAGACAACTCTTTGCCTCCTCCTCCACCCTCCATGTTTGTGCATTTAATCTAGTTTTGTGGGATTCTTGTTTCACTCACATTTTTGACTAATAATAACACTTGTTTAGTGATATGTGTTTTGAAGTGAACTAGACTCATTCTTAAGGCCTATTTGGCTTGATTTTCTCTCATATTCTAGGGTGATACTTTTCCACTCGTTTTTGAATGATTAACTTTGTACATCTCTCGTTCATTTATATAAAAGTGCACTTTTCAATAAATAAAAAACATAAGGTAAAATGTGAAAGGGATGAAAGATAAAATGCAAATAAAGAATTTTTTCTTAAGATAAGAATTAAAAAGTTCTTCCTAAAATATGAATAAAGGTAACAAATGATACTAGATTAGAAGCATGTGTGGACATGAGTATTTTATATCTTTAAGTGGCGGTTTAGTTTAAGTTTTATTGCATGTTTTAATGTTGATATCATTTCTTATAGCATTAGATTTGTTTTTCCCTATTTTCTTCGTGTTTTGTGGAAAGATGGTTTAACATCAAAATGTAATATCTATATATGAGTATTACATTTAAATTTAATCATCAAATTGTAATAGTTATACATCAATATTACAATTATTAATCATACTCAAAATATTCATATTAAAATCAAATTTATAATATAAATGAATAATCGTAACTCAAATTGTAATAGGCATGTTTATAGGAGAAGCGAAGAAATGAAGGAGTAAATATAAATGAAAATAAAGTTCATTTAAAGTGAAGTGTAATTGAGTACAAGAAAAAGGTTGAATGTTGGTGAGTATAATTACTTTTATATATGTATGTATGTATAACATATTCTTTAAAAATGTATTTGAAATTGGGGGTTGTTTGAGTCTTTGACATCTTTTGTGTAAAAATTACAAACTTTGCAATCCAACATTAAATATTAAACCCACAAGAAGTTCAATGCAAGTTTAGTTCTTACTCGTAGTCTTACTAAGTTCAAACTAGTATTGTAGCTTATTTTCCAAATTAACCTATCTTTTTCAACCTAACTTGTTATTCATAAGATATATTGCACCATGTAATAGTAATGAAGATATATTACAATCTCTAGAGTAGATGTTTCCATAAGCATTGTTTTATTGAGTTTTTGAAAAGTAGGAGAGAACTTATGGGTAACCATGTATGGCCTTCATTTGAAGCAATAAACTATCATCAATTTCTCGATGATATTCATATGTTCTTGTGTAACATGTAACAACACAATACAACTATACTTTGAAATTATTTGAGAGATTTTAAAGAAATAAAAATAATAAAGTTATGGACTCCAATATTTTTCCAACGTCATTTATGCACATCCCCAAAAAAATAAAAACATTTACCCTACAATTAAAATAGCTTCTGGGCAGTGTAGATCTACCCTAAATTGACCTCATTGGCATTGCCCCTAACTATCCACGTCCCTAAAGACAAAAAAAGACATAATTTGTGTACCTATTTGATAAATAACATGAATAAAGAATAAGCATTTGTAGTCACTAAATCACACACTTACTATATACATCTAGCCTCTAAATATGTCATTTATATGCATAATTCCTAAGCAAGAGAATTACTCATTAACACATCTTTACTTTGCTTTGACATTATTTTTATCCTTTTCATCTTTATTGCTTATTGTTTCTAATTAACAACTTATAGTTTTTCATACAGATGACATCCTACTCAACTCGATTTCACTATCCGAGCTTTTGAGTACCCCTGTACAAGACCACCCATTAGCCAAACTCCTCTCCCTCGGGCACCTCTGTCCTCTTTGTCTCTTTTTTTCGATCTTTTGAATGTTACTTCTTTTTTATCACATGTGGTTAGCCTTTTACTTGTTAACGATTTGAAACTTAAGCAAATAAATCATATATATACATGTCTTATTTAACCTCATTAGGGGAAAGCATTTCAAGAGGCACATATTATTACAAGGAGATAATATTTTCTATCTACTACACCAAGGACTACATTTTGGGATTGTATACTTCATTACATAGGAGGGTTTATTCTGAATTCCATACCACACATTTTGCATTAGGAAAAAGTAGTTGTAGCCCATTATTCTTTGTGTGACTAGCACTAGGGCATCCTAGCTCAAGGGACATCACACACACACACTAGAACTACATTGAGTCTAAAAATGTAGTGCGGTGTTATATGTGACAACCACATTGGGGTGACCACAAGATCAATCGACTCAAGAATATGCATATTTTTATTCATCTAATGTGTGCTTGAGTATTGTACATGTAACTAGGGTTTCTTTTGCAGTGTACACAGTGTGACAGAACCGAGTCACAACAAACCTAACATGACCATAGTGAATAAGAAGTGACAAAGAAATAACCAGTCCCTGAGCTATTCTATAGATGTTAGAACCCAAAACAGACACTAGTGCTCGGGCGACCTTGTCCCATTCCGGGTAGTTTTGTCTTGTCAATTTCCAGATCACAATTTTAGACACAGAGCTTACACAATCCAGGATTAGCTATTCCATATCATTCACTAGCCCAAAATCGGTTTAGACATATAGTTACAAGTTGAGTCATTCTACAAACCTATCTATCACTCTTGATTGCATTTCCTTTGCTTGATCTTTCTTTTTTACTATTTTATCTATTTGATCAAAAATTCTCAAGTACATTGGATTTAATTCTATTAAATCAATAGTAACCTAAAAGTGAGGGATATAATATATGTATAAGAAACACACCCAAATCATATCTCTAAAAGATTCATTACCCACCATAAGATTTCTGTTATATAGGCGATGGTATGTAAATACAACCCTAAAAACACTAATAAAATGAGCACTCACAAACTACACACAATACTTTCATAACCCTTAGGAATCTAGTATCATCTACACCTATGTGTTTGGGTTGCTTATATTTACAACCTATGGTTTGGAAATTTTGTGACACACTTTAATAATATTTCCCTAACCATATATGGTGTGATTCCTCAGTAAATAAATAAACATGAGAATTTTAAAGCACAAAAAATGAATTAAAAAAATCTCTTAACATTAGTTTATATACCTTATCATCCTTTATCTTCATCTCATTAGGAGTTGAAACCTCCTCCCACAAGATCAAATATTATCAATAGTTCAATCATGTATCTATGTCATGATTAATTACTATGGATATTAGCATAAATGATGTGGGAATCAATGTTTTCTCCGAATCTACACGCGTGTTAGAATCAACTTAGGAATCCTTGGAAACCACGAAAAAGGGAGTGTAATCCCATAGTTGAAAAGCTCCAATGGTTTCATGTTCATTTAGAAAATGGAGGAGTCAAAGAGTATGCCATGGTTGAAGAAAAATCCCATAAGCTTAAGTATTCATTGCTCCATAGGTGTATATAACACTCATATAAACATGATGAAATATATATAAGAATACTTGGATATAAAATGAAGTTGCAAATTGTCCTATGGTAATCTAAGTTTTCTATGAGTACAAAAACATCCTCACAACCTTTAAATCAAATAAATTGGCGGTGAAGATATCCGGAAGAGTCAACAAATATATTTTACAAAGTGAAAATAACCTAAAATTAAATAAAATGGGAATAGGATAAGATATTAATAAAAATGCATACATGTTTTGAATTTCATCGCTTTCAAGCTTCTTTGTATTCTTTCTACTTATTACAATTACATCATAGTTGTGTACTTTTTCACTTGTCAACTTTGATATATTCGTACAGGTTGGGGTGTTATTGTTTGTCTTAATATTATTACAAACATATAAACCATGACTTTAAGAATGATTAAAGTTAGTTGGGATATTTCTAATTTGCTGACTTCAAAAATAACCACGACCTTTCGAGAAGCTTACAATCATATATTTAATATCCAATTAGAAGAATTACACATGTTTGTAGGTATATCCCTAATCTATGACTATCTACAATTATAATAGTTACACAACCTTCTAGACATATTTTTAATAAATAATTTAAGGTGCCTTTGAAAATTTGGCATATCCCTAATATACTACTTTAAGACAAGTAATACAAATTATATGATTAATTTAATTAACAATTGTGTAAAGATGAAGTAAGATCATATTATAGTAAATAATAACAATCATGCAAATCCTAAATCATGTTCAAACAATAATGATAAATTTTAGAAACACAAATAAGCTAATTAAGGAAAGTGCAATTCAAAGTGTTAGATAAGATTACACCAATTTAAAAGCGAGAAAAAGTGATGGTATTCTAATAATTTGCGGGAAGGATGTGTGGGATGTCATCAAGATATCTTGAAATTTTAGAAGTGTGATTTAACAAACAATACAAAGTCACTTATCTCAAACAGAGTCACCCAATCGAATTTTTCCTAGACATGGACAACTTTTTCCTATGTGGCTCTAATTTAGATCTTGCTTATGACAATGTGTTTTTCTATTTTTGTAGATGTAATTTCGATGATTGACATTCCATTAACAAAGTTGTGTAATTAATTATAGATCATTCTTTTTCTTTATTTGGGGACTATAAGGGTTAGTCCATTTTGGGTTGATTAGCCCCATCATGTCTACATAGTAATACTTTGAAAAGTCATCAAACCCTCATAGCTCCCCACCCAATATATGTTTGTAAGTTGTTTATCATAATATGTTTATCAATGATGACCTTAATAGGACCTTGAACACTTGACATAAATCTTTGGTGTGTGAGATGTAACTTTCTAAATTGGTCTAGGGCCACCTTGTGTGATATATGCAAACTTAAAGCTAGCTAAAAATGTTTGAGATACTGATATAGTGATTGGGTGCTTTATTTTGATCTTCTAGGTACTCCAAATATGTGAGATGTGAGGCCCTTATAATGGGCATGCCGGTGTGCTTTTATAGGTGAATGTTACAACAAGGTTTCCTTCTTAAATGACACTAGACCAACTTGGGTAACTTGTGAATTTAAAAATATGACCATTATGGCTTTAGAGGATGAAGTTGGTAGCTCAATAAAAGATTACTTGAGTGTATTTTTCTTTCATAGATGACTTCATCCAAGTGTAGTGCACAATGAAATATGTTAGTTAGAGATGGTGGCCAAATTTTTGAATATGTGTTCTACATTCTAATAATGGGATTATAATTAGTCAAAGATAGAAAATGAGTGTGACCTATTGGTTAACACTACTAATTGGGAAATGGATGTGTAGAAATTAGTTAATTTAGTGTACAATGATTTATGGGATAAGATAAATGCCAAAGATTAATTGTCAAATACCAAATGTCCAAATTTAAGTATTTACTATTGGAACTTCCCATTATATTAAATAAAATATACAAGAGTTACAAAAGTAGGGGGCGACCTGGAATACTCGTGGTCCCAAAAATGCCTAAAGGGACAATGAGACAAAGCCACGAGGCAAAAACGAGCCCTTTAAGTATTTACATGTTTAAGTATTTGCATTTTCCCTATTTTAATAAAGTAACTAGATTTTTTTCTTTATTAAAATAAAATGATGTGAAACACAAACCTTCCATGAGGACAAGACATGCATAAGACTAGAATGTGTGGAATCCATTCTCCTTCATGTGTATAATCATACCGTGAACATGTTTACCACATGCAAAAGTGTGTATTGAAGTTTGACAAAGATGACAATACAAGACAATAAATAACATAAACAAAAAAGTAAAAACATGAAATGTGTACACTTGTTTACTCCCGATTGCCACATGTGAGGGAAGAAATAAATTGAATAAATGAAAAATTATAAAATATGTACACCTATTTTTCTAAACATAAATAAAACAATAAGCAAGTGTACCTATTATGTGAAGCCATGTGTAACACTATCCGCAACAATTGGGCCTTCTAAGTGAAAGTCATGTATAAAACTATTTATACTTGATTGGGCCTACTAAGTGAAGCCATATGTAAACCATATGAGTGAAGCTATATAAATGACATGATTTAATAGTTTTGTAAATGTTGTGATGTAATAACTACATATATATCGCCATATAGTGTCATATGAAGCATTATATATGATATTTGTATAATTATGTTAGAAAACCCTAAAACATGCCCAACTTTTGAGACAAGGGGTGTTATAAAGGATAACTTATCTCATAAGAGAAAAGTTTGATCCATGTAAAATTACGTATAGTAAGAACACAATCAATGATATAAACTAAATTCTTGTATCAACTAACATGGTATAATATGTATAAGTTGTTAGAAAAATAGTTAACATAGATATTTTGTAGCATTCATAAGATAAAACAATGTAATATCCAATAATGTGTATGATCATAGGTGTAATATGCCATGAAAATGTTATTTTGGTATTAAACTTGCACAAAAATCACACACTTCGTTTCTTTATATATATATATATATATATATATATATATGTTAAATCAATAACCACTCACTAACAACCTAACAACTTACATGAGCTATATATGTAACTCATCAAACATAGAGATAACTATATAATGACCATATATCTACTTGTGAATAATTACTCATGCAATATTCACATTACAATATTATCACACCATTATATTATAATATCATAGATGCTATAAATACTATCATGTGAACACTACTAGTTTCCCAACATTCCCCCTTAGTGTGAACATAGGACAAGGAGCACCTAAAAATAGAATCATGTTCCAATGCATACTTTTAGGTCTCGCACACTACTATCTAGATCTTATTACACATGATCATCCACTTCACCACAATAAACTTATGAGTGACGATCACACTTCCAAGAAGTCGATAGTTAGAGGAACTATATAGTTGACTACCCTCTTATACAATTGTTTTTATAGTTTTGCACCTTCCACACCATATCACAACGTGTTCAAGAGAAAATAATGGAATTACAAACATCACTAAAGTTATGATCTTATACACACACAATGAAAAAAGTGAAATTTGAGGACTATGTCTTCATGATGTTTATAGTCACTATTGGTGATCATTTCCGCACTAATCACGAATGGTATGCGATAAATTACCATCCACCGGGAATTGATCTTGGATTTATCCATTTTGGTGCAAAAAAATTCGCATTAATGTAGTTTCATAGCCACATCACTAATGACTAACAAGAGGTCATTGATCAACCTCCTTCTTCTATTGCCTTCGTCTTCTAATGTGGTGTTGCTACCTCAATGTAATGTGATCATGAAGCTCAATGATTTCCACATTGTTTATCCCCCATAGTGTGAAATCATTTATTTAATATGACATAGAGTTACACTAAAAATGCGTCTGTAAGGACAAAAATTATATTTCGAATTAGTGACAAAAAGAGCTTATAAACTTTTGACAATGACACTAACGATGATACAACACAAGAATTATATTTGGACAAGACAAAAAACAACCTCAAGGACACAAATTGACAAGAGATTATGACTATAGTTGAAATTAGATTTGTGATAATAGTTTAATTACAAATCTATTAATAACTATTTGGACCAAAAAGACCCACCTTAAATAATCAATTTTTAGAAAAGCGACATACTATACTTTACTTTTGACACCAACTACAATTTTGATAGAACAAACTACATGTTTTTATTTTGAAGAACAAATACTCGTTTTAGACTAACAAGACTATTTAAATTTTGAAATTATATGTTAATAATATAATAAACACTTGATAAGTATAAACATAAAATACTTGATGATCATTAACCAATAAACAAATCAAAGGTATACACTAGTATATTCACTAGAACTTGAGAATACGATGAGTAGATGATGTTTGGTGAGGAGAACATGGATTGAGGGCTATTGAAAGCATAAACATGACACATGCAAAAACACAAAGATCTTTCTAGCGAGGCTCGAATGATGATAACAAGTGTACAAAGATTATAGATCTATAAATAGATATAAATGTGATACACATATAAGTTTGCATTATCATACAAAATCGTAAAACCAATTTGTGATCCACGAGCTAATATCGGTGACTTGCACACAAAGAGAGAGGAAATTGATGCCAAGATCTTGATTATAGTTTATGTAATCGATCAGTAGTTCACGAGGGTCCAAAGACATTGGGTCTAAAAGAATTTTAATCCACCGACATACTAAAAATGACTTGTATCTCCTCAACGTGATTTAATAAAATTACATCTAAGAAAATAAATTGTTTATCGAGATAAATATAAAAATATTCAAGCAAGATAAAGCAAAGAAATATAAACAATAGTGATATATAGGATTTAGATAATGACTTAGCTTGTATTTGTAGGTTTGAACCAATTTTTCTTTGGAGATTGATTTGAAAAGGGGATATTCTAGGTCATGCAAGCTCTATGTCTAAAATTGTAATATGGAAACTGATAGGATAAAACCGCCCAAAATGGGATAGGGTTTCTCAAGTGATAATGTCTAATATGGGTGCTAGTGTTTACAGGGTGGATTAAGATCTAGTTCTTTCAATGTCGCTTAGTGTCGATCCTTATTTTCTATAGATCACATCAAATTTGTTATGTTGCATTATACCTACAAAATAAACCCTAGCTACCTACATAAGACTCAAACACACATCCGGTGAAAAATTTGCATATGATTGAGTTGGAATGACTTTGGTGGTCAACCTAATGTAAATGTCACTGAGGCGATGCACTACATTTCAAACTCAATGTAGTTCTAATGTGTGTTTGATTGAAATAATGTCCCCGAGCTAGGATGCCTCAGTGTTAGTCACACAAAGAATAATGGGCTATAACTACTTTTTCCCAATGCAATGTGTGGTATGGAATTCAAAATAAACCCTCATATGCAGTGAAGTATACAGTCCTAAAATGTAGTCCTTGATGTAATATATAGAAAATATTATCTCCTTGTAATAATATATGCCTCTTGAATTTTTGCCCCCTTAATGAGGTTAAATAATACATGTATATATATATGATTCATTTCTTAAGTTTCATCATTAATAAGTAAAAGGTTGAGCAAGGGTGATAAAAGAAGACAAGAAATAAGTAACATTCAAAAGACCATAAAAATAGATAAGGAGGACAAAGGTTCCCGGAGGGGATATTAACTGGATGCTCTGTCCCCTCGTGCAGGGTGGTCTTGATACAGGGGGTGATCAAAAGGATAAACATTGAAATATGAGTTGAGTATTATTTTGGCTAGTATGTAAAACTATAAGTTGTCAATTAGAAATAACAAACAATAAATATGAAAATGATAAAACAATGTCAAAGAAAAGTAAAGAGGTGTTAATGAGTAGTTATCTTGCTTAGGAATCATGCATATAAATGAAATATTTAGAGGCTATATGTATATAGTAAGTGCGTGATTTAGTGACTACATTTTCCCCACTTTATGTTGGTGAATAAGGATTCAATAGCATAAATTAGAAAAGAAAAGCATACCTTAGAGATTCAAATGAAGATTGTACCCAATAACATGTTGAATGAGTGTTGTAGCATCTTTGAATGGAATAGTGCAAGATGTGTATCATGGAATTCTAAAGGAAGGGAAGGATAAGGATCTTAGGGGTGACCTTTGTGTGCGTGGAGTGATAATGATGCATGTGTGTAGTTCATTAGAATGTCGTATTTTTCGTAACATGTTTGAGATTTGCTTCATGGTTGCTTGTGTGTTTTGCCTTCGTTGGATAGGATAGGACCTACAAAAGAAAACAAGTGTAGTCAATGCTCTAGGTAAATGTAATTAAAATTTAACTTGGAAAATATGTAAAAATGGAAATGTGTATTGGAAAAGCTAAACCAAGGGGTTATAGTACACCTGGAGTATTGAAAGAGAAAGGATAAAATTTGTTCTACTTGTAAACTCGATGCTTAGGATCTAGTTGGAATAACATGAAGGATTTGGGTATCTTGTTTCCAAACTAGGGATTTGAGCATCCTGATGCTAAAATTTGGATTTAGGCATCTTGTCACCACTAAGGGAAAGTATATTGGGAGAGCAATCTATTTTTCCTCCAATGTTAACGCTTCCCCACGGATAAGTGCCACTACAGATGATCATAAACCTAATTTGTAACTTGCCTCGGGTGACACATTGCTTTAGGCATATCATTGTCTTGCATATTCCCTAGGTGTCATTCCCTTATTTAGTTCATGCTTTGGTTCCTAAGTTAATAGTTAGTTCCTGTTAGTTATTGTTGATATAATATGAAATTGGCTATATAACTACTGAAACTAGAGATAAGTGTGACTATGCATTTGTTGAAAATCCTATATAACTATTTTTCCCCAGACATGAGCGCTCATATGGGATACTAGTGCGTAGTAATTTTTGTCCATTATAGGCACTTTACATGTCCATGTTGAGTTTTGTGGCCAAGTCTATTTCTAGCCCCTATTCTATAACCTATTTATTTATATTATGTTCCTAATGTTTAAATTTATGTAACTGTTTTTATGATTGTTAGGAGGGTGAAAAGGTTACGCGATGTTTGCCCTAACTCGTTTTGGGTGCATGAGATTAAAAATGTAAATGGAGCCCAAACAAGGAAGGTTGAAATTGATATGCACATCTGATATAGGAATCCTATAGGGGGAATAGGGATTATGCATGGTATTTACCATGTGTAAGAGAAACAATTGGAAAATGATGACATACAAGTGTTAATGAAAATAAGCAAGACACACATAAATATAAACTAGGAAGATTATATAGGAAAACATCAAACATGGAACACAACAAATAGTTAGTTGCATACATGGGACACCACTTAGGATGTCATATGACAATCAAATCCGTTCAAGGATTGTGTAAACAAAGGAAGTAAGGAAAAATAGGGCATAACCCACAAACAATGACAAACAAGGTATAAGCAAGTTAGACAACCGTGATTGGAAGGAGTCTGCTGAGGAAAATGCTACACATGAAGCACCCATTATCATGTTAGGAAAGATAAATAGTATGCAAATGTAATATCTGAATATATGAATGAAAATGTGAAATATTGCAATGATATCACTTGATAGTAAGTGAGAAAAGGTAGATGCCCCTAGGAGCCTCAGTGGGATTGGTAATGGATAGGACTAAACATCATACATCATGTAATAACCTGTAAGTGACATGTATTCACCTCAAGATACCATGTGAACACACATGTGTGTATGAAAAATGATAAAGCATACTATGAATCGTAGTAACATGATAAGAAAAGGTGTAACATATAGTAGTATAAGCAATGATGAATACATCCAATTAAGATCTAAGATAATGTTTTTGGATTTTTATTGCCATTATATGAAAGAAAATCAAGGATAAGGGAGGAATAAGGATGCCCCCATTGTGGGTGTGCAAAGTGAGGTCCATATGAAGGAACCCTCGATAGTTGAGTATGAACCAAGAACATGAGTGCGTCATCGGGTAGTGGGGGAATTAGGATGCCCCAAGTATGAATGCCAAAATGATCTATACAATGAGAGTACTAGGTAAGGGCCCACAATTAGCTGATGTAAAGGAACTATACATGTGAACATGATCTAGGGTCGATGGTCACGAGAGAGAGTGCGAGAGTGCATGAGGCCATGTATATGAGATAGGTCTAGATCAAGAAGTTGGAGAAATAGGCGTGAAATATGTCTAGATGGAGAATGTGAAGCATATGAGATACTCCTATGAGGTGGATTATGGGATCTATAGATGCGATGAGGCCTATGAGTAGTAGTCACATATGAAATAAAATAATATGGATGTGCAAAAGGTGTCACAGAGAGAACAAGGGCTTCAGATACCATATGAGGTGTCAAGGCTAAAAATTCATCATGAATAGGAGAAGTTGCGTTAGGAGCATCAAAAACTGAATATGGGATGGCCGGAGGAGCCAAAGACAAAGGTGTTTGTGGTGGAATGCCTAAAATAGTGATAAGATGTTGCTCATGGATAAACTTAAGGCACAAGTGAACAATAGGAGGCACAAATTTGACAACTCGAGCAAGGAGTCCTAAGATCATGTCGCAATGTGTAACAATAGATCCAATAATAAATGACATAGAAATGGTAAGAGGAGCAAAAATAATGGGTAGAATAACATGGCCATGAGAAGTGAGGGAAGCCAATTGATTCCAAGAAAGATAATAAACATGCATTGTGTGTGAATGTAGGAAGTACCATAACATGGTTGATAATATGGGTCCTAATAAAAGCATCAATATGTAATCTATGAGAGGAGAATAAGGCATGAAAATCAACATCGGTAAAACTGATAATAGGTGATGAGAGATTATTATCACTAACAAGGAATCTAAGGGGATGATCCAAATAATCAGGAGGTATTGTGTGGTAGGTATGATTATAAGAGGACTCAAGGGCTAACTTGTCATGCTTAAGTAATGGGTCATTGAATATTTTTAACTTTCCATTATCATTGGTAGATTTGGAAGTGGAAGTAGTGGATTCAAGAAACTAGATATCATTATTATCAATGAGATCTTGAATCAAATGGTGAAGCTTGAAACACTTGTCGGTAGAATGGTCATTGCATCTATGGTAATTACAATGTGCATGCTCATCAAACTTCCTACCATGGGGCCTATTAAGATCATACTCAAGGAGGTGGAAGAGAAATCAAATTGCTTTCAATGAGTTAGGGCAACAACATATGTGGAGGATAAGGAAATCGAGTAAATACATGCCAAGTGGCTTGGAGTTGAAGCTTAGGAGGTTGAGAAACAACATTGATAATAGGCTTAAAATCATTAGACTTGGGTCTAAAGGGAACATTTCTTGGAAATTTAGAAGAGGAATGATCGGAATTATTAGAACCATATTTGAGTTTTCCCAAAGAAAGTAGTTTAGTATCATGATTCTTGAGGTTTGTTTGTCATTGTATGTCATTGCTTAGGGCTATGTCCTATGTATTACATTATCACTATTTGCTTGCTTATGGTTGCTTGATCCCTGATTATCTTGTGATATTATGAGTGATGTCCCATGTTTGAAACCCACTTTTACGATACATGTTATCTCGCACACTTGCTTATTATATTTTCTTCTATTGCATGTTTGTTACTTTTTCTACTAACACATTTTACTAGCCACTTTGCTTGCATTTGTCTTGGTTTCTACGATGTACATTCCCTACCCCTATAGGTATATAGTTTAGCTCAAAGCATTAGGTCCTTTCCTTTGGGACGCATTCTCCTACAAACATCGCATGCACCCAAAATGAGGGGGTATACATTGGGTGAATAAATCAACCTTAAAATGGATCGAGCTACAATTCATGACAACACAATACATGAACAACACAATAACAAAATGGCCCAAAATATGACTTGGCTCCAACACGAACACATACACCAATGCCTAGACTTAGATAGTAGTGCCTAGACTTACATAGTAGCGTTTAGGAACCTATGTCCTCCCCTGTACGCTAATGTTACAGGGGATCATATAGTGAGCTTATTAAATCAACACAGTTTATAGAAGTTTTCATAGCAATTCTACAATTATAACATAGACCTCCAATTAAAAATGTATGCAATCTCCTACAATCTATTTCAATCGGAAAAATCAATACAATCAAAACTAATTTGAGACAATTGGAACTAAATTGGGATGTACCATCTGCAGTGGTGCTTATCGAGAAGAGTCATGGAAGGAGAGTAACACTAGACCTCTCTCCCAATACTTTCTCTTTGGCGTGAGATTGCCCAAAAAACTTGTCATTGGCATGAGATCACCCAAAAAAATCACTCTTGGCGTGAGATCGCCCAAAAAAATCACTCTCGGCATGAGATCGACCAAAAACTCACTCTTCATAACATTTTAGGACACATTTCTATCATTTACACTCTTTTACATCAGGTGCACACTTTCCTTTACTACTTTTATGCACTTTTACATACTTTTACATACTTTGCTTATATTTTCATATACAAGACTTTGACTACTATTTTGCTCTTCTTTTGCAGTGTCCTGTCCTTAATACGCAACAATAAGCATGCTATAACTTCAAATAAAAGCACAACAATAGTACAACCCAACGCATATGCTCGGCACCTAGGTAACTTTCCTTTCCTAGTCTCCATGCTTCACTTGTCCACTCGGCATGCTATTCGCCGCATACTCTACAAGATCATAAGGTACACATCTCTTATCTACTTTATGTTATCGATTATTCACTCAATAACATAAAGTGGGGGTAAATGTAGATATAAAATCACACACTTGGGTACATTTCTACGTCCTAAAAGCATGCTAGTATTTACATGATTTCTCAGCAAGAAAAGTAGTGATTAACAACTATCTTTTGCCTCTTTTCTTTGTCTCTTGTTTTCTCTTTGGTCTTCCATACCCTAAAGCCCAGTCATATTTTGACTTGTTTATCTTTCATGGCTTTATATGCTAGTTCCCAACCTTAAAATTAGCACTAGGCATTCCTGTCCCCTATGGGCACCCCTGACCCTTTCTTACTTTACTCACTCTTTTTGGGTCTCTTTTATCTTTTAGGCATCTTTTTCACTTATGGATTGGCCTTCTAGTTGTCAATTATGAAATTCAAACAAGGGAATCATATAAATACATAGTTATGTTTTCAAAATCAAGGACCAAGCACTAAGCATTATTATTATCACCTAAGCTTGCATTTAAAAGGAACCCAATATTCTCTAAGGCATTCATCTAACATCCATTCAAGGGACAAGTGGACTGCATATTCTACATACACAACATAAGAAGGGGAATTTCATTTTATTCCATCCACACATTCTACTACATTACTACATTCTATCTACAACCTCGCTATTAAGTGCAACTTACACAAGGGCATCCTAGGGCAAAATTTCTACACACACTCACAAGAACTACATGGATTATGATATGTAGTGTAGTTCTCGGTCATAAGTTCACTCTCAGAGTGACTATCGGGGTCAATATGACTCCCAATTTTGCATTTTCCTTTTTAGGTTTGATGTGGTTTGTGGACTTGTGCAAGTGAAATTATCTTTTGCAAGTTACATGTACCTTCAACAATCATAGTGTGAACAACAAATGATCTACAAAGAGCAATTGCAACACCCTTTGCAACACAACTAAAACAAGATCTAGAGATTTTACATAGTCAGGCACCCGAGATCTGGTCATCATCGCTCAAGTGCCCTGTCCTTCCATGGGTTCCCCTACCCAATCTTGTTAATAAGCTCCAAAATTTACAGAGGTCGGGTATGATGTTTCTTACATCTTGTTCAACACTTCTCCTTGCTCAAATCACTTCCATATTGCATGTATATCAACTAAGTCTTCTTATCTCATCTCTTTGCTTAGGGTTTTAACATTTATATGCTTGTTTGCTTGTGTCACACTATATTTTAGTATTTTTACATCATTCATTTCAATAATGACTATCTAATATAGATTTAATTCAATTTAAATTAAACTAGTCAACACCATCCTCTCGAGCACGAGTGAGGATTAAAGTGACGGAAGGTTGGCCAAAGGAAGGATTCAAAGTGACAGGAAAACATAATTTTCAATTATGGGCTTACTTGTCATGCTCAAAGTTCAAATTTTCATGCTAAAACTTTTCATGACAACATAATCGAGGTTAGGGATTGTTCAATGACCATTGGTTATAACTTTATCGATATGTCCACTAGTAAAACATGATAATTTTTATGTGGATAATCAACTGCACATGTTAATTATGCTAGCCATTTGTGTTTTACAATAATTAGGTGTTTTACAAGATGTAATGTGATTTCTATAAGTGCAAAAGGATTTTGAATACCAAAGAATATTTCGCCCTAACGTAACCCTCTAAACCATCATGTCATAGTGATGTCGACCATAAAAACAAAGGATGGTTTAGTTTGTAAATATGTTGATAGTGTATTATCTATGGTATAGATCATCATGTATGATGAAACTCTCATCACATGTGCTAATTAAGGCAACTAGAAACATGTGGTCCTTAGGTATGACAAGAATTAGATATGTAATAGGTGTGGTTTCCATATCATTAAAAAGACTCGCACTCCTAAATTTGTTGATTTATTCTTGTAATGTTTTGTAAAAATCAATATGATGATAATTCAAAAAGGGGTTTCCATCAGTCTTGGTTAACTATATTTTTGAGTGATGTTGTATTGATGGGTACGCAATCCAATTTTTCTTGAGAAATAGTTGCAACAATATTTGTGGTCATTTTCTAACTTTAGGATGATTTTCTCGGTTGTTGAGGATGAGGTCTAGTGGTTGGTACCATAGGTGTATGGAATGTGATATGTGGTTTGATATTAGTAGTAATATCTATGAGAAATTGTACTGTCATGCATTTTTACAAATTTTAGAAAAACATCACCAAGAACCATTGATATGTCACGAGGAGGTAAAGAAGTGTCTAAGTTGGATCCACTCAATGGAGGCACTTGTGTCATTGTTTCAAGAGAAGGAATATGTTTTGACTCAAGCTTAGTGTTAAGAGAATGATGCTCAAGCGTATCCTCCTCATGTTATAGCAATTTAATATATTTCTCCTTGAGGATCCAAAACTAAGAGCATGAAAACGATATACTAAATATGTGAGTATACTGACTAAAGAGAAAACATTTGTAAAAATTGATTGGTTGTAATGAGAGTGTAGATGTTTTTGTATTATATAACTCAATGTAATTAAAGATACTTTATTTTGGTTTTTGATAGAAGTCAAAAAGTAGTTCTAAGTAATGGTTACATGTGCCATGTGTGAAAAAAATGAGTAAATGAGGCTTTCTTTAGTATCTCGCATGTGGTAATAGATGACGATAGTAATGAAAAGAACCATTTACCAACCTCATTGTGTAAAAGATATTGGAAATATATTTAATGTTAGTGTAGGATATTCATTTTCCTTGTATTTTTTTATTTACTTGGAGCTTTCCTACACTCATGGGATATGCTTTCTTAGGTGTACCAATTATGTTGAGTTAGCTTACCAGTTGTGTTGAGTTAGCTTACTAGTTGTGTGGAGTCAACTATACTTCTAGTACCAGTTAGTGAGAGTTATTCACCATTGATTTGGGAGGAGGTTACACATTCACCTCTTATATGTACATCACTTGCATCAGTCATCATATGGAGCATTGAGTTGATTTGGATCCATTCTTGCCTTGTGAGTTCTTGATCATATTGCATCTTATTGTTAGTTATTTCAATTTCTGCAATTTCTCGTGCATTCATTTTTCATCAGAGATCCAGAAACTCTAATATAGTATCAGAGTGATTTTGGTGATACGTTTTCCATTACTGAGTTATTTACAGTTTTTGAATACTTTGTTTGTGAAACTAACGTCAGTTCATGTGAAAATAGATTTGACTATGTCTTGGTTCGATAAGGTTGTGATTTTGGTGTTTACAGATTGATAAGTTGAGGGTTTACAAATTTTGGGGTTCCAAAATCACGAAATTTGAAAAAAAAATTGTGGGGACATTTCTAGGAGTTTTTCATCTAGTGTAGTTATCCATGGCTAAATTTTGTGGAACTCAAGCTACATTTAGTAGACTATTTGGTGGATTTTCCCGCATTGATCTTAGTCTAAGTCATTGCCAGGTCGGGTCCACTCAACTCGACTCTTGGTTCTTGGAGTAGATCGTTTGGTTCATATTGGAGGTTGCTCACTTTTGGCCTACGTTGTATGTGACACATCTATGGAATCAACCAAGCTCAAAGGTTGAATTTTTACTTCACCATTCAACTCGGCCTATGCATCTCTAGCTCAACATAGATCTTTCCTATCTAAACTTGTCCTGTAAATATTACATTACTACTCATTCATCCTTTGGCTCGCTCACCTACCCTTGCATGACTTGAATCAATTAGATATTCAGGACTCTACTCCCGGTATGTTTTGGGTTAACATATTTTTTTCAGCCCCTTGACCAATGCTTGGACCTTGATCTCTTCTCCATTCACTATCTATGAACTAGCAGTGTCTCGTGCTCGACTTGGCTTTCCCTACTTGATGAGCTGTTTGGATTTCTTGGCTAAGTCACTCAACCCTAAGCCATTTTTTAAACCTCCATAGTGTGTTTTTGGTCCACTGAAACATTGGACCAAGCCCTACAATAAAGGTTCAAGCTCGAGCAAGAGTTTAGAAGGCTTTTAGATGCATTACAGGATTTTGAGGAGAATCATGGCTCTCACAATCATTTACATGCCATGTATAGTGTGATTACAAGTTAGGGAAAACATTTTCTAAGTTACACCATAACATCTACGATCTATAGGTTGTGTTAGACGACCACCGCACAAGTATGAGGCTATCTTGAGCTCCTCAAATGGACCTGCAAACTCTTCCAAAGCTTTGAAAAATCTACTAGAATGTTTTCCTTCTCCATGATGGTGCCATGAACCAGTCAAACAACATAAAGCATAAGGATTTATAGGGTTCTCAACCCTAAAACAACCCAACGCTCCTCTCTCCCTAGTGAACCCCACTTTGCCAAGGTGGATATTGTTTTCAATTTCCAATTTGACTTTTAATCATTTCAAAATTTGTAATTTGATGTTTTTTAAAAGACAAGTCGATTTGGAGATATTGTATTAAGGGAGGAATAGTCATTTAGTCCTTGTAATTTTGCCTTGTCGAAGATGAAGGGTGAGGCCCAAGTTAGCAAGTTGCAATTCCCCCTTAAAAACTAAATCATTCTCTTCGAAATTTTTCCCAGTTCAACGAGTTTATGCACGACCCCTTTTCCTCTCATTTCCAACATTTTTTAACCAATTTGTAAATTTTAATTAAATAAGCCATTAGTTGTGGGAAACCATTTTTGACTAGTATTTGGATTTGAATTCCATTTTGGTTAAAAAGTGCATGTTTTCTCACACTCTTTATGATGGTTACATTTATTTTTGTAAACACACTACTTTATAAATTTTCACATTTTGGGGTTCTTTGCAAAACTCTATGGGGACTTGTACTTTTCACACTAAGTTATAAAGTGCCATCTGGGATTTTTGGGGGTTTATCTGCATTATGGAGTTTCACCATTTTGTTGTTATGCTCGACTCTAGGAATTTTTGTCTTAGAAGGAAAACATTATTAAACACTACACTATGCATGGTTTGTTGCCCTACCTCCATGGTCTCATTCTTGAGCCTCTGTGAGCCTCTACAGAAGGATGAGTGGTTTGACCACAATGATAGGGTATATGGCCTTCTTGGTCTTAATGTTTCTAAGGATATATTATGTTTGTTTGAGCACACTGAGTGCCCTTTCATTCTTGGACCATTATCAAACGTTGGTTGCGGCGTGACCTTGTTTTACCATCTGAGAGCACCGCTTCCCTAGACCACTCTAGAGCCACCATACATTCTCCCACTTCTCACATCCCATTTGTTATTGTGTGATCCTCTACACCTTTTGCTACTCACAAGTCCCATGGTGACCATTATCTATAGGATCTTGCTATTGAGCACACTCTCCCTATTGTTGCCTCCACAGAGCTCATTATTTTCCATGTTCATGCTTCCATTCACTCTCCACAATAGTGTTCTATTGGAGAACTTTCCTATGAGATAGATGTGACCATTTCCTCTCGTGCTCCATTGCATCTTGATTGCTCAGTTGACGACACTCCACATACATCGGTTGCTACCTTTGAGTGCAATATTGCTTCATCTTGGACTTCTAAAGAACTCTTTTGCAACAATTTTCTCCTCCTACTTCATATTGTGATGCTAATACATTCTTGTCAGACATTTCTCTCATTGAGCAACCCCATTGGGACGAGTATCTTCTCAACCTCTGAGCTATCTATTTGTAGATTCCACTTGTGTTTCATTACAGGAATATGCCCCGATTGAGTTAGTCCCGATTGAGCCATCACACATTTTCAGGACCTATTAATCCCTCTCGTTGGGAGTATCTTGGGACATTTGTCACTTCCACTATTTTAGATATGTTTCATTATCCACCTCTTATTGTGGATCCCATTGTGAGGGTAATCGCCCCCACCATTTCATTTATCTAACACATATATCAGTGGCGTTCTATTGTCTTTTTGTGAACACTTTTGATAGACCTATGCCACCTTTCGATTCTGAGACTAGATGCAGAGATTAGAGTACTGTAGACACATGTAGTTTGATCAATACACTATTATTTCTAATGGTGCACTAATGCTTCTTCCCTTTGCAAATTGACAACACACTCGCTAGTTAAACCTATCTAAATCCTTTCCTACGATACCCTTTTGGCTGTTTTTCCTCTTATAAACCATTAAACAGTACATTATAGCCTCGTTCTAACTACATTAGCTTCTTATTCTCTTCTAGCTCACTTTATTAGTTCTTGGAAGATCAATCCACTTCGTTGGATTGATTAAGCCCTCGAAACCCTTCCAAAATCCTAGTTACTCTCTAAGAGAGATTAATTAGTCTAACCTAGGTTAAATACTCTAAACATAGTCAAATCACTCTTTGACTTGCTAAAAGTGCTTTTGGACTTTATCCTTTGTCCCACATGCACCCAAATCTCCCTTTTCTTCCAAACTAAAACTATAAATAAAGCTATGCACCCTCCTTCATTTCCTAAGAATTCTCTCTTCTTCCTAGCATAGATTATAACAATTTGTTTAGGCTTTAGATTATATTTCATCTTCTTCCATTTGAGCTAAAAGCATTTGATTTTGTATTTCATAGCATTAACATGGAGTAAAAGGGAAGATCCATTGGCCTTGAAGCCATTAATGGGGAGATCTCTTTCTCTTAAACACATAACTGAATGCTTAGATCCTCTTAGGTTCATTATTTCAAGCTTTCAAAGAATAGAGATTAACTTCATTTGCTTAGTTTGCATGTTTATTTCAAATTAATGTATGCAAAGAAGAAAACCTTGCTCATTTCTTATCACATGGTCCATTGATCAGATTGTTAAAAGCCTTTGGGGTTTCTTTAGAGATTCTTACCCCAAATCCATGGATTTTACAACTTTTCATTGAACACATTTGGCACGCCCGGTGGGACACTTATGTCCACCCTCCATTAATGGAGGTCTTTTAGGTTTTTCAAAGTTCATTTTCAAGTTTTTGGCTCAAATCACTTGTTATTTCCTCATTTTTATTTCTAAACCTAGATAAATGACCTTCATTTATATACATTTTGTGGGTTTGATATATAAATAAGACACTTTGACTAACAACTAACTTGTTTGCTCTTGAAAATTTGAAAATTTGTGTTTTTTGCAAGTTTTTCACAGGGTGTGCGTAGGTGTCAAACAAGGGGTGTGTACACGTTGAAACCCTGAGTGTACCGTCGGATCAGGGCATGTACTGTCGGGATGTCCTCATTAATTAGAATTTTTCTCTCTATAGAGATGTGCATGTGTCTCTCGTCATCGGGGTGCATATCCACCTCTTTGGCCGTGCATGCGTAAATAGTCGACCATGTAAAAATTTGTTAAATTTCTGTTTCAAGCTTGGCGCACACACGCGAACACAGTGTCCATGTCAATATGGGTGCGTCTCTGTCATGTTGCATGAGTGTCTGTGTTTTACTACATTAGGTTTCATTAATTTTTAACTGCAGGCATACTCGTTAAGTAGGGCGTGTATCCATCAGTTGGGAAGCGGTGTGTCGTATAGGCACACAGTGTATGTATTAAAATTGGAAATTTTTACAGTCTGCAAAATCTTTTTTTCTGATCCATTTCTTCAGGTTTCTAGGACTAACAAATCAAAAAATAGGGTTTTTCTTAAACATTTTAGTTTGCATAGTTAAAGTGTTTTATTCTTGGCTTAGAATTAGCTTTGTAGAAGTGTGTATGCTCTCTCCTTGCATCTTCAAAGGTGATCTTGGAGATCAAAAACACTTATACAAAACTCATATAAATTGTCCAAAGAAATAATTGCTTTATAAAGGTTGAAGTAAAACTTTCATGTGATTTCAGTAGAATTTTTCACGTTGCATATACTCTTCCTTCGCACCTTTTGGTGATCTTAGGAATCAAAAGCAAAGTGAAAAACTTAAAATCATCAATCTACTTAACTGGAAAATTACTAAAAACTTGTTATCTACGGGACCTATCTCTTGTCAAAGAAAGGCGTCAAAAACAAAACACAAACCTTCTAATACACGTGTTCTTATAGGTTGCCAAAACGATGTGCTACTTAAAACCACATTAAGCTAAGCAAGATAAAAAACACACCATATTCAAAACATTGTATTGCAGGTTTCAAAAAAGGGTATGTCCCTATCCGCTCAACTGGAACATAACCCCTTTGGCATAACGCCTTAAGCTACAACAATGGGGGTGGTTCCAGGAACCCTAAAGTAGTCCACCGTTGTGTAACCTCGTGGATGAAACAGGAAGCACTCCGCTTACCCACTTGATTAGTTTTCCTTGTGAGATAGAGTTACAAGTTTTCCCTATCGTGACCCTATTAAAAGTACATGATGGATGCATTTACTACCGATCGTGCTTCAGGGGCAAAGTGAGATACTCCCAAGATAGGCAAGGGAATATTTGGGTAAATCACCCCGCTCGTGGAAAAAATTTGTAACACCTATGTGAGAGAACTTATTAGGAAAGCCATTTTTCTTAGAGCCCACTTTACTAGTCCTTGTTGTGTCACACCATCATGAAGTGACAACTCATCTGGAATCTGAACCTTGTTTGTCGAACAAGGAAAAGAACCCTTCTGAGTTTGATCTGAGTGTCTTTCACCATGAAACTAAACTACATCCCACTTTTTCTTAGTTTTGTTCTTGTCTTCGGACGAGGTGAAGCTTTGCCTAAATAGCGCTTGGTTTGTTTCTATATTTTGATCAATAACCTTGAGTTCTCATCGCCCATTGTTTGGGGTGAGAAAGGTGCATACATTATGCATTTTTCTCAGAGATAGTGCTAGTCTCTTTTTGTCTGTTTATGCCCATCCATGTTTGCGGTTGGGTTGTTAAACGTCTAAAGTGTGCGGGTATGCTTTTCGTATCTTTGATAAAAGTCCTTCCATCTTGATTTCAAGATCATCTTCACCACTGTGAGTCCGGTTCATCTCTTGTCTCTTCTTGATTTGATAGTTTTGTTCACATCCTAGACGTACAATCTCGGTACTTACACTGTGTTCTCATTTTGTGAGAAGATGGTATAAGTCCCCTTATTGTCTGCGGTTACGTTGCTCACACAATTAAAAAATCCTTGCTATACTTATCACTTGGTTTCAGTTTCGACGTCATCTGAGTCTTCTTGAAAAGTGTTGATAACGCCTTATATATATCATAATAAGGTTGTCATGGTACTAACACATTGCTTGCTTGGTTAATGTATCACGGTGATGTTATTACGCTATATCTATTCGTGAATTTCATTTTTCTGAAGGTTTGGATTTCATCGACATTCAAACTAGTTTTAAATATACCTTATCGAGGTTTGTGACGGCATCATGTCAGTGATTAGACCTTGTTGGGGTTCTAACTTGACTTACATATTGATACATCACTATCTATTTTTAGGGCATAGACTTGGTAACAACAATTGAGTGGTCATTACATTAGGTGTGCATATGAATGTTCCTTGATAAAGATGACTGCATAATACTACATCTAGGATACATTGTAGTATAATTCCAACATCACCTTGAACGGCTTGCAGAAAACCATACACTTGGGGGTTATGCTAGCTACATACAAACATCCGCTAGTGATGCCTAAAATCATAAAAATGGTAGCCAAATCAAATGAGCAGGATATGGGAGAAAACCCTTTCGACACCTTCCCATTCAGTGGTCACAATTTAGGACCGCTCTTCTCTCAAGTCAAAGATACAGAGACGTTAATTGATCATAGTGGAGAAGAGTCAGACTCTTAGGAGAACAACAAAGGTTAGACCTAAGTAGATTTGATGAACTCCTATATTATAATAAAGATCAAGTACTCGTAAGATTCTTGGCATTAGGAGCTAAACTTCCGCACGAGCACAAAGAAGAAACAAAGGTCATTAACCCTAACTTAGGAGAGTGAAGATTCGTCTTAGACACAAATAATCCTTTTGATGTGGGGTATGCTTAAGGGGCAAAGAAGGCCGCTATGAAGGTGAACCATCACGAAACCTCACTTTAAGGCTTCGCGTAAAGTGAGAACCGGCGGAAAGCTTTCCCTCCTCTGAAATTTGATGAAGAAGAGGACCCCCTAGTTAAGGAGGAGATCAAACAGATCTTGAAGTTGAGTTAGAAAAACTAACGAACCTAGGCTCTTAAAAAGGAACATATGTAAAGACAAAGATAGAAACAAACTTAACAAATTTCAATTTGATCCGCATACTGAGACTATACCTTTAAGGCAACTCAAGCTCAAAGGTCAATATCACCTACTAAAGAGCAACTCATTCAGGATGAATTGAAATCTATGAAGGATACGCTTACTACATTACAACAAGGAAATGTAGGCCAAAATAGAAAATATTCATATGAAGAACTATGTCCTTACCCCTTTGATAAGGACATGTTACAATAGCCTTTCCCAAAACACTTTATTGTTCCCAAGTTTGATAAGTATAAGTGCAAAAGTGATCCTCATGATCATATAAAAGACTTTTACATGGCTTGCCAAGAGGTCGCGTATAGCGATAATTTCTTAATACGACTTTTTCCTTGCAGCCTAGGAGCCATGGGATTGGAATGGTTTTATAGCATACCCAAGGGCTCCATTACAACATGGCCCGCACTAGCAGAGAAATTTGTAAGGCATTACTCCTATAATATGGAGAGTGACATTACGATGAATGATCTATGTAACACAAAACAAAAACCCAATGAGACATTTGTAGGATTTTTGCAACAATGGCGTGGGTTAGCTAGTCGCTTTCCTTGTGCCTTACCAGAAAAATAGTTAGTGAGCATATTCGTTCCTAACTTAAACCTAGAAATAGCCTTTCACTTGCAAATGCATTGTGGCTCAAACTTCGAAGAAGTCATAGAGAAAGGCAGTCAAATTGAGAAAGCACTCATTGCCAAAGGAACGCTTAAACCCATTACTAAAAACAAACATGAAGCCAAATCCACAGACAAACCTAAATTCTTCAATAAAAATAAACATGTTGTTGGTGATGGCATTATAGACTCCAAGAGAGTCCAAGCCGTACAGACAAGCCCACTCTTAAAGCTTTCATGAGGCCTCGTCCCAAAGCGCCTACAAAACGTACATTCACATCCTTGACAAAATCTTTATCTACCATCCTAAAACAATTAGATGGTGCAAAAATGGTAGAATATCCAACTGCAATAGTACCATATCTGGAAGATGCTCCAAAACTAGTTTGGTTCAAAGATCATGAATATTGCGACTTCCACCATGTTAAAGGACACAAAACGGATAGATGTTTAAGATTACACCATTATATCCAAGACCTCATAGAGGAAGGGAAGATTGTTGTGGAGTCTCCCCCGAGACTCGGTAAAAGTTCAAATGAAAAAATGGGTATTTACAAAGAACCTTTTCCTGACCATGCAGATAAAAAGAAAAAGAAAATAGATCAAGGGAAAACTTCCAACAACTATAGGATTGTTGCCTATGTGTACCCTATAAATGATAGTCCTTATGATTCCCTCATTGGATGTATTAACTCATCTAATGAATAGATCAACACCATTTGGATTTTAGAAAAAAGCTACGCAGTCGGGACAAGACGTGCCCGCTTAATCATACCAGATCCTATGCCTACCCCTCAGGAAAGTTAGTATAACTTAATAGAGTAGTTAGAGAAAATGCCTGCTAAGATATCTATTCTCGATCTCCTCAAGATCTCTAATGCCCATAAGAACATACTATACAAAACTTTGCAAAATTCAGGGGTTTCCACAGAGGTAGATCCCACGAACCTTCAAGCCATGATTGCACGCTTAGACACCAACGATCATATTACTTTTGATCATACTGCAATCCCGCATAACAACCCAGAGCATAACTTTCCATTATATCTCGAAGTGGTGGTTACCGTCGCAAAATCAAAAGAGTACTTGTAGATGGGGGATCTGGTCTGAATATTTACACCTTGAAGCTAGTAAAGCAGCTAGGCCATTCAGAAATAGAGTTGGGTGCTAAAACTATCACAATCACAACATATGACAATGAAGAAAGAGAGTCAGCAGGGACTATAGTGGTCCCCATGGAGGTAGGACCAACATGTCATGACACAATGTTTCATGTCCTTGATTTGGACCTTCCGTACAACATGCTCTTAGGACACCCATGGATCCATGCCATGCAAGCTATTCCATCAACTTTTCATCAGTGCATCAAGTTATGTCATGAAGGGTAGGTGGTTACCATTTTGGGTGACCTAGAACCATTCACACATTGTAGAGCGTTGCACAGTTTTTCTTGTGCCGCTTATGAATGTCCTTCTGCAGATGTTGTTGTCCCTCTACAGATGAGAGGCTATAAAAAATGAATAGATTCAGAGTCCCTCACGCCTTTCAATCAAGATTTTCCCTCATTGGTCAATCCATTTGCTTCATGGGAGGCAACATCAACAAAATATGGCCCAAGTAAGCCATTCACTCTTGAGCAGGCTCTATTGATATTAGACTTATCAGTATCCCCTGGATAAGGGGTAAGCCTTATTTTCTAGTTCAAGAGCACCCGCAAGCAATGTCCTAAACCGTTGGAAAAATTTGTCCATAGTGGTCTCCTATCTAAGGAGAAAATGTTAGAAGACCCTACCAACAGAGTGCTAGAAGGCACCATGGCTTCATGTAATCAAGCACCTCAGTACAACAAAGGTCCCGCATGATGTTTTTCATGGGCTATAGTGGGTATGGATGTGGCATTAATGCACAAGGCCGGTTGGAGCCTATTCATATCCCTCATTTTAAAATTGATAAATATGGCCTTGGAATAAGGCCCCATGATGCTCTACCTTCTGAGAATGATGCCACCTCTTCTAAACGTGAGGATGTTTCATCTCATTCTGATAGTGACGTAGATTCCCAATGTAGCCTTTACGAGGATCTTGCCTCCACGAACCTATTCCTAGATTCGTCGGTCCTTACCTTATCCGAATCCATCCCCCTAGATAAATATCCAATAGCCCTTGTATATCCTAAACTTATAGATTGGGATCAACAACTTCACATGCCCTGGATTTCTTTGAAAATGATGAGGCATTTGCAGAGTTCATGGGGCTCAGAGACTTTATTCTCAGTTGGAGACCACAAGAAAGGATTTAAGATTCAACTAGACACTTGCGCCTACTTCGGGAAGAAGTAGAGATGTGTGGATGGTTGAATAAAAAGGTTGTAAATAAAAGTACACCCACTTCTGAGAAACCAAGCAAGAAGGCTCAACGGAAATCCCATAGTGATAGACTCTTTGATAAACTCATAGACAAACAGAACGAAGAGTCTAAAGATGAAGTGATTTATCCATTCAAAGATGATCATGAACTACCATAGGAGGTTGATCTTACTCTTCCCCTTGATCCTACACGGATGGAGGATGCTTCTAAAATGCTTATTGAGGAAACAATCAATGTCAACATTGGCTCAGAGGAGCAACCTAGAATAGTCAAGTTGGGAGCTTCACTCTCAGCTCAAGAACAAAAGACCTTTGTAGAGCTCTTAAAAGAATACGTGGACATATTCGCGTGGACATATGCTAGATATGCTTGGTTTGGACCCAGAGCTAGTTGTGCACAACCTCATTGTGCACCCAGATGCCAAACCAATCAAACAAAAGTTGAGAAAGATGCATCCTAAGGTGGTGCTCTTAGTCAAAGAAGAATTAGAAAATTTGTTAGTTGTTGATTTCATTAAACCTATTGACTATTCAGAATGGATCTCTAACATAGTCCCAGTATAGAAAAAACCTATTGGCATAAGGATCTGCACAGATTTCCGTGACATCAACAAAGCATGTCCAAAAGATGATTTTCCCCTACCTAACATCGACATGATAGTTGATTCAACAACTGGTTATGAAATGTTGTCCTTAATGGATGGTTTTTCAGGTTATAACCAGATACGAATTACGGAAGAAGATCAACATAAGACAACATTCATCACCCCTTAGGGAACATTTTGCTACAAAGTCATGCCCTTCGGGCTTAAGAATGCTGGGGCTACTTATCATGGTCATGACAGATTATTTTCCATGATATGGTAAGTGACATCATGGAGGATTATGTTGATGATATCCTAAAGAAAATCCAAAAGTAGAAAAGAACACCCTGAAGTATTGAGGCGTATCTTTCAACATCTAAGAGACTATAAGGTTCGTTTGAACCCTAAGAAATGTGTCTTCGGTGTTTTATCCGAAAAATCCTAGGGTTCATTATCTCACAAAGAGGGATTGAAGTGGATCCTGCAAAGGTTACGACTATCACAGAAATGCCACCACCTACCACTCTCAAGTAGCTAAGGAGTCTACAAGGAAAGATTTAGGCAATCCATTGCTTTATTTCACAACTTGCGGATAAGTGCCACCCCTTTACTCATTTGCTCAAGAAAGATGTCACATTCAATTGGGGACTTGACTGTCAGAAAGCCTTTGTGCTACTCAAACAATACTTGTCTAGCCCACCTATACTAATGCCACCTACCCCTAGGTGAACCTCTCCTCTTATACATTTTTGCTACCTAGTTTTCCATTGGTGCATTACTTGCCCAATATGACTTAGCCCATAAAGAGAGAGTAGTTTACTATCTTAGCCGCACCTTGATCGCATACGAGTTGAATTATCCCCAAATAGAAAAGGCTTGCTTAGCGGTTGTCTTCACATTTCAAAAGCTTCGCCACTATCTCTTAAATAATAAAACCAAGCTCATATCCAAAGTTGACCCTCTCAAGTACCTTTTATCCAAACCCGCCCTCATAGGCCGAATGGCTAATTGGATCATTCTCCTAAGTGAATTTGATATCGAGTTTGTGAATCAAAAGTCTTTAAAAGGACAGGTACTAGATGATTAGTTGGTAGAAGCTCCTCTCCCAGGAATGGAACCTTTATGCTTAGATTTACTAGATGCATCTATGATGTATATTGAAGAATCCGTAGAATGGCAAGTTCATTTTGATGGATCTTTTACCTTCCATGGATCGGAGAGCAGAGTGGTGCTCATCACTCCAACAAGCGATGTCATACCATGAGCATTCCGGTTGGGATTCCCATGTACAAATAACATTACAGAGTACGAAGCACTCATTGCTGGCCTCAAGTTAGCTATTACATGGAACATCGATAAGCTGCAAGTCATTGAGGACTCTTAACTTAGCATAAAACAGTTAATGATGAGTACAAGGTTAAAGATGAGAAGCTTATTCCGTAGAAGAAAATGGTTGAAACTTTGAAGGAATATTTCACACAAGTCATATTTGAACAAAAACCAAGGTCGCATAATAGGTTTGTGGATGTTATGGCTACTTATTGGGTTTCTCTTACACATAGCACTGAAGAAAGCAAGATGCCTTTCTTCATGGAACATTTACAAGTACCTACATATGATATGCCGGAGTCATGTTTGGCATGTGAAGTTGTTTGTCCTTTATCCCCTTAGTACAACCCTATCTTCCAATACCTACGGGATGGAACCCTTCCCCCCGACATGACCCATTTTGAAAAGAATGCTCTTATTCACTACATAGCCCATTATACCCTCCTAGGAGGCACCCTTTATCATCATGGCTATGACGGGAATCTGCTTCGTTGTTTGGATGTTGTTGATTCTATCCATGCAATTAAAGAAGTACATAGTGGTATTTGTGGAGCACATACTAGTGGCATGGTCTTAGCTAAAAAGCTATTGAGAGTAGGCTATTATTGGCCTACCATGGAATCTCGATTGTTGCAACTTCGTAAAGAAGTGTGAACTATGCCAAAAATATGGAAATTTAATACATGCGCCAACACAAGCCTTACAGCCTATTGCAATGCCTTGGCCATTCTCTAAATGGGGCTTGGATCTCATAGGGAAGCTCCATCCTTCTTCATCAGACAGTCATACTCACATCATCACTGCCACCGAATAATTTACCAAATGGGTAGAGGTGTCCCTCTTACCTATGTCACCGGTGTGCAGATTTCAAAATTCATCATGAACCATCTCATATGCCGTTATGGGATCCCTCGGCCATTGTCACTGATAATGGTAAATCCTTCAAAAATAAAATGGTTAAAACATTGTGTCAACGCTTCCATATCCAACTTAAGTGGTCTACCCTTATTACCCTCAAGGTAATGGACAGGTAGAAGCCACCAATAAGACCCTTGTATGGATTATGGAGAAAATGGTCGAAAAGCGGCCGTAATTGGCATCTGCGAGATACATCCCGCCCTCCGGGCCTATCGTACCTCCATCCGCACTCCTTGGTGCGACCCCTTATTCACTTGTCTATGGCACTGAAGCCATCATACCTTTAGAAGTGGAGCTTCCCTCCCTGAGAATATCTCTCAGAGACTATCTTGATAAAGATGAAGACTACAGAGTTGCTTGCCTAGCAGAGTTAGAACTATTAGATGAAAGGCATATCAGAGCACTCAATCACCTAAAATTCTATCAGAACAGAGTGTCCAGAGGATATAACAAATGCATCATTCATTGGGAATTTGATGTAGGAGATCTAGTTCTCAAAGAAAATAAGAAGAACACCAGTCAAAGACAGATAAAAGAAAGGAAAGTTCGAGGCTAACTAGTTAGGTCCTTATGTTGTAATTGCAAAATATGGATCAGGAGCCTACAAAATTGCATATTCAAGACGGTGAAGAGCTTCTGGAACCTATGAACGCCATGCACTTGAAGCGGTTCTATGCTTAGGCATGACGAGAATATCAAATAAGAACTAAAAATTGGAAAACAAAGAAAAAACAAGCAAAAAAATGGAAAAATGAGAAAATAGTAAAGAAAAAGTAGGTCGTCCTCATGTGAAAACCATGCAATTGTGGCGCAGTGGGCAGGTCTTTGAGTGAAAACCAGTTTTGGCGCTCAAATAAGATTCACCTAGGACACAAGTTACTCTTACGGAAGGATGAGTAATCGTTACCACTTTTTAGATACGACTTTTTCTGCTAGGTCTAGGAACCCTACTAGGACCACCTTTGCCTTGCCATGATTAGGTTTGTTCACTCTTTATCCGCATGGAGGACTTCACCTTTATATACTCTCATCTAACGCATTTGAGCATGAAAGTACTGTTGCCACGTTCTTGCACATTACATGTGTGGCATTTCATCGCCTTTGTATATTCCCACATCACTGGGGCATCCATGCTTCTTTGTTCTTGTACATTGCTTTCAAAACATGACCTTGAAAAATACAAAAACATTTGGAAAATGATACACAAAAAAATCTAAACATCTAGAAAATTTCCCTTTTCAGGGATAAAGCTACATTCATCTCACAACGTTATCCTAGGAACACCTAGACAACAATGGAAAAATGTAGTTGTGAAAACTTATCTTTTTAGATAAACCCAAAAACATTAGAAAATATGTCAATGTTGTCCCACAAAAACAAAGTAGTGCTTTAATTACTTTTAGTTGTTGGTTTGTATAGTGTTGGTGTACTTAGTCTGTTGAATTGTTGGTTCTTTAAATGGATCATTTGCTTATCGATTTGAATCTCATTTGATTTAAAATTATGTAATGCATTACATACATTTGAGAACTCTCATGCTTGTAAATAATTGTTTTAGGTTTCTTTATTTTGTTATGTGTGTCTTTTTGAAGTCCATTTTTACTTGCTTAGATTAGATCTCATTTTTAACCTCTTCTTAGCTTTTGCGTGTGTGTTTATTTAGTAGTAGTTTGTTGTATGTGTATATTTGTTTAGTTTTGTTAAATTTTGCACAATTGTTTGTTATCACATCTATCATCTATCATTTCATCACATTTCTAACATCATTCACTACATCATATATATCAAAAAGCTAAGTATCACATCATGCATGTATGCTAAGCTAATCATTAAATATCGTATCATCAATGGGGGCAAGAGGGGTTGCACATAATCACAAATCTATCCCCCACACCAATATCATCTAGTATCATCCCAAGTGCTAGCATAAAAACTCAGAAATAAATCATGAATCTAAAAACATGTGGTGCTATCTACAGATACATCATCAAATATAAAAGCAGGAAATATACACATTTCTGAATCTAAGGTATGCCACATACATAAAGGAAAGAACAATCATACATCATAAATCCATCATAGTATGATACATCAAAATGTCCATATATACATGTATAATCGTCTGTCTAGTACTCAAATAATACATCATTGATACAATATGCCATCAAAAAGGGGCATGCATCAAAAGAATCAAGCCTTCATCATGAGGCATCATCAAAATAATGGTATACACAGCTATACATCAAAATCATCCTTCATAAGAGGCATGTATACAAGATATCGTATAACAAAAAGAATACGAGCTCACCCATGGCTCTCGCCGCGCAGTGGCTCTCGTGTCTATCACCTAGTTGATGGAATAATGGTGGTTGTGGGGGACTTGCACCAAGGATACCACCAAATTGTCTAGATGGCCCCCGCCCGGGGCCGCTTTCCGGTATAGGCTACCTAACTGATCTCACTGAATGACCTGATCTCTACGACCTGGAGCCGTTGTTTGCTCGCATCGATCATTGTTGGAATGAGACTACTTGGCTGATCTGCCGACACCGCCCTCAAGGAGGCGATCCATAGTCTGAGGCCTCTCCACTAGATCTCATCGCATCTCCTATCAAGTCCACATCTCCGGAAGCGAGAGCTACCCAGTAGGGCGATATCTTGTTGACTGTCACTTGACCAATATCGGCTGGGCTTGTCCTGGGCTACGACCTCTCGATCCTCTCTGCTTGTCAAAATTTGCACAGGCGAGTGCGATCTCGCTGCTGTTGTGAGGGCCTGTACCTATGCCCTCACCGCATCTCTCTCACTAGCCACATGTAAGCTGTCACAACAATAACCGCTTGTAACTCTGTGAAGAGTAGCCGGTGCCCACCAAAGACCGCTACTCTCTAGAATATCAAGTGGTGGCCCCCGCTCTAGAAGTACCTGTTGAAGAGGGGCATATATCCCCAGCTGGAATGCCCACTGGGGGCAACTCTATATCCACGGCCCTGTATACATGTCTCGGCTTGGGCCTAGGGCCCTGTCCTGTGGATCTTTGTGGTATGGGACCCTATCCCCTACCTCTAACATGCTAGTGTGCATCGGGCCCACCCTCATCATCGTCATCATCACTATCAGCTCCACCCTCGCACCGCTAGAGGCCCCACCTGGAGGAGGTCTCACGCCGACGTCACATGCAGCTACGGGAATGCTCAAATGACACGGGAGCACACCGCAGTAAGTACCATGGCCCATACTCCGGCATAGTGCCCAAATCTCTAATTGCCTCAATGGCACCCAAATAATAGGTGCCACTGCCGAAAATTGGCCGTTGCTCTGTCATAGGAAATCTGTGGACCCATATCAAAATGCTCTCTAACTCTACAAGCATACCATCTATCGGCCGGGAACATCACAGGTAAGGCCAAACTACCTCTTGCATTGATCTACTCTATATAGCTCCCACATATATATTTGCCCATGATAAAATGTTCAACCCGTAGCAATGCCGAGATCTAAACCATTCTCACGCCCTTTGGAAATGTCTATAAGGTCTCCATACAATGGAAGCCTTCCGCAGCTCATCCAACTCGCACCTATAGTGGTATGTAACTCCCATAAACGGTTGCACATCATCCCTTATCGGGACCCAGCCCTTCGTAGAAGGCTATTTGGGAGCCCGAACTCTCAGAACACCTAAGGGGTGACCAATAACAATGTGGTCCTATGCCCAAATCTGTAGTAGGCGAGCAGGTCCTACCATCTTCTGATGGTAGTAAGTGATCAAATGAAGGTCCTAATATAGATGTGCTAATATGCACTGACCCTAGTAGTAGGTCTGTCCCTCCACCAAACCAAGAATCACTCCCAGGAGTCCAAGTGGAAATGAAGCACTAGTCTTTTCAGGGAGTAGAACTCTGCGACAGAGCCATCATATAGACCACTACTTGGTCTAACTCTGGATCATCTATACATCGGGATAGTCTGATGGACATCCCACGCCGTGGTATAGTAGGAACACTAAACAAATGTATGATATGACGTTGAATATCGGTCCAGCGGCTCGTAGTCTCGATAAGCTATCCCTGAATCGGGACCTGCATGATGTGCCATACATCCTCCAAGGTAATGGTGATCTCCCCAATCGGGAGGTGAAAGCACTGACTCTCGTTGTGCCATCGCTCTGCTATGGCTGTCAAAAGGCCGTGGTCTAATGTAATTTGTGGCATCTCGGCCACATGAGTCGATCTGTCACATATAAAAGGCTCTCAGGGTGGTCGCTTCTATCATCATCATCAAATTGTGCCTCTATCATAGCTAAGCGGCCAGTAGGCATGAGTCACGAAGAACGGGTAACATACGCTGTTTGTAAAATCAATGCAAGTGTTAGGCATCTAACATTTCTATATATTTTTCTAAGGAAAAATAATTCTTTTAATGCATCTAACTTACTAATTATTCTTTTCTTTTGAACTAATCTCGCCTATATTCTTCTATACTTGGCTATTTTCAGCCAGTTGTCTTTTCCCCTACATTCTAGCACCTATGCGCCTAAACGACGCGTACGTGCCCTTGTGGACGCATATGCGCACAACCCCTTTCTTCTCCTTTTAGTGCGCAGCCATACACGGGATGCATACGTGCCAGTGATGCGCTATGCACACTGCTGACGCAGCACGCATACGCGTGGCCATTCAAAACCATAATCAATGCATACACGCCCCCTCTAACTTTTTTCTATGGGTACGCGTGCGTGTACCCACCTTTTCCAACAGATACGCGTGCACGTACCCACTTCTTCCAAACAGGTATGTGTACGTGTCCCTACCTCTCATAAACATATGCGCGTGCGCGTCCATGTCTGTTTTTGCGCGCATGCGCGTGCACGTACCTATCAAATCGACACATACGCCCACGTGCATGCATCAAAATTCATCCTACCTACCCTATAAAACCCTAAAAAGTAATAAATGCATAATTAATAGGGGGATTAGGCCACTCACGAAAGGTCCATCCATTGGGTCCCGCATGTACTCTCGGATGTGATCCACGCACCTTGTCCTCCTCGGTATTCTCACCATCTCACTCCAGGGCTATCGCTCTCGCTCATGGTAAAAATTTGCAAGAGCTCTGGTAGAAATGAATTGGTCGTGATTGTTTTACCGACCGGTGGGTATATTAACCCATCGCGATGCCCCTGGGGCATGTTTTCTCCGCCGTGATCATTCTAACCTTCTTTTATCCGTTGTGATAATTATTTTTATATTAAAATAATTATTTTTACTAATTTTCACATCTTTGGGGGCACTTTATGCGATCAATGGTCCCTTCTTCATCGCACTGAGATAATTTACGAACCTTTCAGTGCACCTTTTTCCCGCCTTTTCCTCTATTTTTTCATCTATTTTCCCCGTCATGATAATTATTTACTAATTTATTTTAAATAAATTATTCTCGACTCTGTCTTTCTTCTTGTGGGTGTATATCTTGGCTCTTTGGCAGCCTCACCTTCCTGTTACCACCTACACGTGTACTTTTAGAAGATCTTTGATCTTTTGAAATTCTTCGACCGATCAAAAACCTAAAAAAAAGAAAAATTCACAAAAATATTTAAAAACAACAAAAATATTGAAATACATAAAAAATGGCTCAAAATTGGTTAAACCGATCATCTACAAATTTGAAATCATTGTCTATTTCATGGCACTCATCCTAGATCTTGTTGAAGTTTTCAAACGTTACGAACTTAAACAACAACTCACCGTCACCCAAATCTTGATCACCTACAC
Organism: Taxus wallichiana var. yunnanensis; assembly: GCA_018340775.1. Taxonomy (NCBI): domain Eukaryota; kingdom Viridiplantae; phylum Streptophyta; class Pinopsida; order Cupressales; family Taxaceae; genus Taxus; species Taxus wallichiana. The sequence continues at coordinate 85,521,231 of CM031238.1, forward strand.
AAACTATGTTGCTTACTTCATCGAACTCGGGGCACTATCGGTTGCTTGGTACTATTTTCGCAAATCGTGCACATTGCTTTTTTGCGACAGAAGTGTCCTCCATCTTTCCCCTTGCATAATACACCTTGCTTGGGGCATCATTCTTCACCCTTGTCATTTATCAAAACATTTGGGACTTCATCTCGATAACAAAATATTTGTGCAACTATCTTAAATGTTGTTGGTTTAAGTGTGTGTGATTGTACTTATTTCCTGTAGGTGATTCTGTTTATTTCTCGTATTGCATTACATTCGTGTATGTTGCATGGAGTTGGTTGTTTTTAGCACAAGACGGTTGTTTGTATCTTGGCTTTTCATGTCATTTTACGCTTTCGTCGCATGCTCACATTTTAATAAGGACCCATGAGGAGGATTCTAAGCATTATGATGATTAAGTATTGTTAGCAATTGATTTGCGGATAGCTCAATATCCCTTTTTCTTCTAGTTTCTCGTCTTCTTTGAGCACTTTTCTTTCTATTTTGTTTCTTTTTCGATCGTCGATCGAGTTTCTTTATCACCCCATCGACACTCGAGGGGGCATTTGTCATCCTTCGTCCTATTAATTTTTCTTCTACCCCTTCAAATTTTTTCTACTTGTTTGTGTTTGTCTACTTTCTTTGAAGTGACGTAGCTTACATCACCTCAAAGAGGGGCAAATGTAGACACCTGTAGTTTGATCAAAACAATATTATTTCTAATGGTGCACTAATGCTTCTTCCCTTTGCAAATTGACGACACACCGCCAGTTAAACCTATCTAACTCCTTTCCTACGACACCCTTTTGTTGTTTTTCCTCTTATAAACCGATTAAATAGGTTGTTATAGCCTCGTTCTAACTACTTTAGCTTCTTATTCTCTTCTAGCTTGCTTCTATTAGTTCATTGGATTGATTAAGCCCTTCAAAAGCCCGTCTAAAACCCTAATAACTCTCTAAGAGAGATTAATTAGTCTAACCTAGGTTAAATACCTAAACATAGTCAAATCACTCTTTGACTTGCTAAAAGTGCTTTTGGACTTTAGCCTTTGTCCCACATGCACCCAAATCTCCCTTTTCTTCCAAACCAAAAACTATAAATAGGGCTATGCCCCCTCCTTCATTTCCTAAGAATTCTCTCTTCTTCCTAGCATAGATTATAGCAATTTGTTTAGGCTTTAGATTATATTTCATCTTCTTCCATTTGAGCTAAAAGCATTTGATTTTGTATTTCATAGTATTAACATGGAGTAAAAGGGAAGATCCATTGGCCTTGAAGCCATTAATGGGGAGATCTCTTTCTCTTAAACACATAACTGAATACTTAGATCCTCTTAGGTTAATTATTTCAAGCTTTCAAAGAATAGAGATTAACTTCATTTGCTTAGTTTGCATGTTTATTTCAAATTAATGTATGCAAAGAAGAGAACCTTGCTCATTTCTTATCACATGGTCCATTGATCATATTGTTAAAAGCCTTTGGGGTTTCTTTAGAGATTCTTACCCCAAATCCATGGATTTTACAACTTTTCATTGAACACAAGTACTCCAGGGCTTTTTCTTCCTTTGTGGAATGGGCCAAATTTTAGTACTCCTTTTTGTCCTTCCTAAGGGCCGAACATTGTTTGAGTACAGGTGGATTCTATTCAAGATATTACACTAAGGACCACATCATCAACACTCTTCCTAGGGAACCTTGTCCTCACTTCTTTCTCTCTCTATTCTAGGAAATGATCATTGTATGTGGGTACCTCATAAGGCCGAGTTCTAGGACCCACTTCCACTCCTTCTTCTTCTATAGTTTTCTTGAGTGAGTTTCATACCTCTCTTTTGGGGGGAGTTTTTCCCACTAGATTTTATCCTTTTCTCCACTTTATGAGATATTTTCATTGAGTGGGTACCTCATCAAGCATTTTTCAGTGCACTCGCTTTCCTTTTTCACTACCCACCTAAGTTGTGCTTATGGGGGTGTTAGTGTAGGATATTCATTTTCCTTGTATTTGTTTATTTACTTGGAGCTTTCCTACACTCATGGGATATGCTTGCTTAGGTGTACCAATTATGTTGAGTTAGCTTACCAGTTGTGTTGAGTTAGCTTACTAGTTGTGTGGAGTCAACTCTACTTCTAATATCAGTTAGTGAGAGTTATTCACCACTGATCTAGGAGGAGGTTACACATTCACCTCCTATATGTACATCACTTGCATAAATTTATCATATGGAGCATTGAGTTGATTTGGAGCCATTCTTGCCTTGTGAGTTCTTGATCATATTGCATCTTATTGTTATTTATTTCAATTTTTGCAATTGCTCGTGCATTTGTTTTTTATCAGAGATCTATAAACTCTAATATTTAATAATATTACATCATTGTCAAGGTATGGTTTTAAATTTTCCTTAAGACTTTGGATCTAATAACCGTGGTCAACATATATTACGAATAGTCATAATGAGATGCTTATATAAGCTTTGGGATAATGTGCATAATAGATACCATGATGAATAGGATGCATGATAAATCATTCATTCCATTGATTCATATCCATGAGGTCATCATGGAGGTATAAATAAGAATTTACTAACTCAAAGATTTTTTTCATGCCGGTGTATCTTGTGTTATAATATCATCCATGAATCCCATCATTTGATATGAGTTAAAATCCAAGGAAATCATTCATTTTTCTACATTGGTTATTGGAAATTATTCATAAATTAAACTATGATAGGATGGGAATAATGATCATATTTAACATTGATATCTAGTTCTAAATTAAGGCTTGTCATAGTGAGGGGTAAATATCATGGTTAATATAATTAAATCATTAAACAATTGTGTAAAAATGAAATAAGTTCATACTACACAAAATAACAACAAATATATAAATCTTGATCACGTTTAGATAATAATAAGAAATTACGATAACATATATGATCTAACTAAAGAAATAACATGTAAGGATTATATAGGATTGTGCCAACTTTATCTTGAAATAAAGTGATAATAATTGATAATGTGTAGGAAGATGTGTAGAATGTCGTTAGCTTTCAGTAAAATCTAGAAGTGTGTTGTAAGCGAAGACAAAGTCACCTATCTTAGATAAAGTCACTTAGGTGAATTTTTCCTATATGGATGACTTTTTAATTTGTGGTTGTGATCTGATCTCACTTTTGACCATTTTTCTTCTATATCGTAGCTTTGATTTTTTTGGTTTCATTTCCATGATCACAATTGGAACTAATTATGACTTTTTATTCTTTTCTTGAATATCTAAAAAGGGGTTAGTATATTTTGGATTGAGTGACACCCACCACACCTATTTATTAGTACTATGTAGAGGCATCATTTCCTTATAGTTCCCCACTTGATTTATATGTGCGAGGTGGGTATCACAATGTGTTTGGTAATGAATACCTTAATAGAATCTATTGAGTATAATGCCAATATAGACACCTAAAAATTACTTATAATTATTTTTAGTTATTTATAATAATTTTTAGGAGATTCATTTGAGTTAATTTTGTGATATATTTTTGGTTAAGTAAAAAAATGTTTTTAGACATCTTCTATTTTTAGTTGGAAATGCCTGTTAGAGTGTAATTCATTAGATGTGCACTTGGCGAGGTCAAATAATTATCAATTCATAACCAAGAGGCGAGGTGCCATTTTCGATCATATATGATTGAATTTAGTCTTATTTTAGGCCATTTATATTTTTAGGAGAGTTTGGGTGCCTAGTTTGACTAGTGTGCATGATGGTTATGTATGTGTCACTTAAACTAATAATGGATTCTTACATGTTGACCATATATTATTAATGGATGATACTTCTCTCCTTGATTCTATTTCCACTCATATTTAGTAGACTTTATTTTAGGATTTATTTATTTTATTATTATTTTTTAACTTGTCATGTAGAAATAGACAAATTTAGTTATAATGGCCATATTGGTCTTGTTTGTTAATTAATTCATATGCGATAACAGGGGAAAATTTTCATAGTGGCAATCCTTTTTACATTGAGTTTATCTATGATTTTATTTATAGATATTTAAAAAGAAACCCATGAATCTTGAGCATCATTATTTAAAGTTATGTAGTGCATACTTTGTCATCAATCTCACTTACTGATAATCCTAGTTTAATAGCTAGTTATTTTTGGGCAATATTATATAATCCCTAGCTTAATTTAAAGGGTATTTAAGATCTGATTTGCACTCCATACAAATATCAAAAACCTTGAGAACCCACATTACTTAATGATCTTTGGTGTGTAAGATGTAGCTTTGTAAATTGGCCTGTGGAAACCTTGTGGGATGTGTGCGAGACTTAGAGTTGGTGAATATGTTTGAGACAATGATATAACAATTGAGTGTTTTTGGTGATATTTTATGTTCTTCAAAGATGTAAGGGGTGAATCCCTTATAAGGGTTTATGTGAGTGTTCTTTCATAGGTGACTATTGCATTTAGGTTTCTTACTCAAGTGGCATTAAACCGAACTTGGATAATTTGTTAATTTGAAAATATGAGCATTAGAGATTTGGAGGATGAATTCATTGGTTCATGAAAATGCATCTTGAGTATATTTATGTGACATATTCAAATTTGTCTAGGTAAAGTGAATAATCCAATATGTCAATTGGAGATGGTCTCTAGATGTCTAAAATGTGTTTTATACTTAAAAAAATGGAATTTTAACTAGTTAGAGATAAATAAAAAGTGTGGACCGAGTGGATGATAGTGTTAATTGAGCAATGGATGTGTAAGAATTAGTCAAATTACTAAAAAATGATTTATGGGCTGAGATAAATGGCAAGGATTAATTGTTAGATGTCGTAGGTCCATATGTAGGTATCTACAAAGACTTTCGAGAAGGCTGCAAACATATCGTTAATATATGATTTCAAGGGGACCTACACAAACTTGTAAACACATCTCTAAACTATGACTTTAAGACTTTCTGAATCTTGTAATGATATCCATAATATATTATTTGAAGGTCAAAATTCCTAATATACAACATTAAGTATTATTTAAGGTTTGTAAGCATGTCTCTAATATACAAATTTAATCCATATTAACATTAGTTGCATAGTCATGATACTCCGAAACCTATGGCATCTTATTTAGGTTACCTCTCTCAATTTTTTAAGAAAAATGTTGTTGGAAAACATAAACCTAAGGTAACAACATTAAGCTCTCTTTCCCATTAAATTGCATATTTCCCTTCTTATCTAATGAGAAAATTTCATGGTACAACTCAAGACCTTGAGATAACCAATATTGGAGTCCGAGAAAGGTTTATAAAAGGTGTGAAATGGTTAGTGCTATTTTCTTAGCATGTCGCTAGTTTTTGATAGAGTTAATGGCTACTTGAATATGCAATACTTGAAAAAGTTTCCAAACCCTCCACTAAATGCAAGGAATAACATTAAAACTCATTGTATATCTAACCATTTATGTGCCCATTCTTTAGTAAGTATTGGTATAAGAGTAGTTTTAAAATTTGTGTTGTTTTTTTAATTACAAACAATACATAATATCAATTTGATGCCCATATTTTTGAAAGAAACATTAAGAAAACAACAATTTTTGACAACAATGAAAGAATTTATGTATCATTTTTTGGATAGAGGGTTTTGAAAGGACCCACATCCTTGTACATCTTTTTGAGGATTTTTGAGAGGATCCACAACCTTTGTTACAATGATGGGAACCAACAAAAGGAACCCGAATGAAGTAACCTTGTAACTGGAAATGGTGATGCAACATCCGCAGTGAGTGAAGAAATCTCTAGAGTGAAGCTAGAACGAAAATGTGGTGACTGTCGCGAGAAGTGAAGCAGTAGCTCGAGTGAAGCAACAATGATGCAACATCCGATGAGTGAAGCAATCTCTAGAGTGAAGTGAACGAGAAGGCGGTGAGCACAAGTGAGTGAAGCGTGCTTTGAGTGAAGTAAGAACCAACATGCTACAATGTAGCGAGTGAAGAAACCAACATGTTGTGACTGCAACGAGAAGAGAAGCTGCATCAAGCGGTGAAACCACCTCAGAGAGGATCATGCCTTGAGGGGATTTGAACATGGGTGGGAAAGCACACAACCATGTGACTTGACCACACCACTCCCACTCCATCGAGAGAATTTATGTATCATTTACTTAAAAACCTAAATTTATGTTTGTTTCACAATAACATGAACATTTAATGAAGAGAGAAAAAGTTTAGGAATATATTTAGAGGTACATGTGATTATAAGAAGGAAAAGTCAATTAAGAGGCATAGAAAAAGGGGAAGGTCAAACATTGGATAAAGACAAACAAACATACTCATCCCAAAACCACTGACCAATCATTATATTAGTAGGAGAGTTGCTTTGATTGTGGCATCGTTCATATTGGCAAATGGATCATGATATTTTAGTTTTATATATTGTAAATCGACCAAACATACCAAGTAATGCGTAAATAAATTTTTAAATGAATGAGGATTTTAAAGTTTTACAAGTAATTCAAAATCATTAAACATTTAAAAGAGTGCATTCTAAATCACAACATACCCTACTCATGAAATATTCCAAAGTTCTTAATTATAATAGGACCTTTTTATGTATTTTAAATTCATTAACATCTCTTCCATATTGTACCACTTCTAGGATATAAAAACACAAGTGGGATGTCTGATGTTTTTATGGATGACATTAGAAAACTAGAAAATTAATTTGAAGTAAAGCGGGTTTGGAACCATAAATAATCAAGATGAATTTTTTTCCACCATAAGTATGAGGAATTATGACCTAATTTTCTATGTGTCTTTGAAGGGTTTACACATGGTTCTAGTCAAATACATTAAGAGACATATTTAAAAATGATCTTATATTGGATTCTAACATTTCATTTTGGTACCCTAATAGTACTTGATTAAAAATACAAGATCAAAAGAAAATAAATAACATATCTTTTTAGAATCACAAAATCTAAGAAAATTTCTAAATTTTTCTCAAAAAATTAGGAGTAGGCATAATGAAACAATATTTTTCAAAGTAATATAACTATTTTTATTCATCTTTATCTTTCTAAAATAGGTTACCTAAATGTACTTCCAAATATTATTTGAAGCATCTACATAAACTATTCCATAAATCCCATTTTTACACAAGTTAGGAGGGTGAGCAAGGCTTAAAATTGATGACATATAAGTCATTTTTGTAAGTTAGATCCTATGTGACCACCAAAAATTTCAAATGGTCCTGAAACGGTTATAACCTGAAATTTAAGTAGATTGCATATTATTTGAATATTCTTACACATGCACACTTGTGGAAAATGAAGCTTAGCCAATACCATAGGCTTATGCTTATTGATCTCTACTAAAAATATGGGAAGAATTATTAGTTGTTTAATTACTTGAATATTCTTAATCACCCGGATATCTATCTAATAGTATGGTAAATTATAGTTCATTCAAAAAACCAATGGAATAAATCCTCTCTTAACAAGTGTGGAATTTCAACATACTTGATCTTACTTCGCTAATTCAAAATTTGTCATCGAATAATATTTTAGGTAGTGTAAATTATAATTTATTTAATTAAATTTCTATGGTGTTAGTATCTTCCTTCATATAAATATTAAAAATACTTACATTTATGTGAAGGAAGAGACTAAGACCATTGAAATCCACGTGCACAAGCACACACATTATAATTTACAACCACCTAAAATACTATTCAAAAACAATTTTTGAATTGATAGGCATTGGTATGCTGAAATTCCACACTTGTTAAGAGGGAATTTATTCCATTAGTTTTGTATGAACTATAATTTACCATATTGCTAGGGCGATTAAAAATATTCAAGTAATTAAACAACTAATAATGATTCCCATATTTGCAGTAGAGGTCAATAAGAATAGGCCTCTAATATTGGCTAAGCTTCATTTTCCACAAGTTCATAGTCCTTTGCATTTATCGATTTCATTTTTTTAGGTCATAATAATGATTGAATTTTTCCACAAATTCTACTTTGGATTTTGGCATCCATCACATTGACCTCCACCATAGGCATTATTTTACAACAATGACACTTGTCATGATGTTACCTTTCTTGTAACTCAACAAATAATTTTATAGCCAATATAGCCATATATATATTGAATTTGGAAATTATCCATAATCTTTGTAGAGACCACAAGACATACACCCAAGTACACACAATACTACGAATCAATAAAATATTAATTTTAAAACATTACACATATTTGGATTCTTGAAGTAGCATTACTACATTTTTAGCTCAAAATCACTTTGGCTTAATTTTGTTTTAATACAAATAACTCTTTTTGAAATAAATCTTAACCGTTAATTTGTTATGCACTCATATATATTAGGTAGAGGCTAAGGTTAGAGTTTGAGAGGAGCTAACTTATAGACCAAGTCTACTTAAGATAAGATTTTACCATCCATAAAAGCGAGATAAAGTCAACAACTTGATTGATACTCTTCTTTATAAATAATATATAAATGTGTTTGCATCAATTAATTAATTATCCACTTTTTTATATTATATTAAATATTACAAGTGCATCTTAAAACTATACAATGTTTTATATAATTGATTAAATACACTAATAATTTAATATGTAATTTGATAAAGGAAAGGACAAATGAATCACTAAAATATCCCTCATTAAATACACCTTCCTTCACTCCCAAAAGTTTCCTAAGATGAACAAACTAGGCCTTAAGAAAGGGCTTCGTGAAGATGTTTGTAACCTAATTAATAGTTCAACAAAAATTAAGATTAAAAACCTTGTCCTAGATATCATTTTCTAAATATAATACCTATGAATCTCAATGTGTTTGCGTTGATTCTCCATTGGTTTATGAGACACGTGGATAACACTCTAGTTATCACACCAAAACATTGTGGCTTAGGTATGTAAAAATATAAAATCAGAAATTATGCATAAAAACCACATCAAATCATTATTGAGACCCAAAATTTAGGAGTTCCGAGAAATGAAATATGTTTATTATATTATTAAAAAACAAGTTGTAATTTTAACAATTATTGAACAATTGATTTTAAATTGTAAATATCACTAGATTATAATGTAGTTCCTGTCCCGATTCACCCCGTCGATGAATAATTGAACATGTTTTTGAGTCGGATTGGAGGAGTAATGGTGGTGGTTGGGGGTTAGAGTATGAAAAGAGGAGTTTGGCCGGTTTGACGGGGTATGTGCACCCTTAACGGTTGTCACAGTCTCACAAACACAATAAACAATTACCTAAAACCACTCAATTTTGGACCAACACCCTCGTAGCTTGTGCATATGCCAAACTGGAGATTTGGCATGGGGTATGGAGATCCATCTATAAACGCAAAGTCATGCACATATTAATATTTTACTATGTTGTCAGTATGTTGTTTATATGCATGGATATTAAGTAAGGAAAGTATTCATTGGTGACACAATTCCTTGTGAGTTTGTTTGTTTTGATTGATTTTTATTCTATTGTTCTCCTACATCTATCATTCTTGAACCCGATACGCCTGGTCATGTCATAGGGATCGCATTTGTCTCATTTGTCTTTTCTTCTTCATTTGTCTCGGGACACCAGCGCTCACTCTGGAAACTAGCACCCAAGTGCTCCTATCCATTATGGGTGCTCATATCCCCTTTTTCTTTTTACACTTTTTGACATTTGTGGTTGGCCTTTTTAGTTTTCTTATCCTCATCCCAAGCTCATAATCAACATTTTGGGTCACTAATGTCGAAATTCAAACAAGAGATCCATATATATACACAACATACACTATATTATTTTGGCTGGCAATTCTAAGGGAAATATCATCTACATACTATCACTACCATCAAAGGGACTACATTTTTAGGATGCATACACTGCGTATAAGAAGGGAAGTACTCGATTCCATATCATACATTTGCATCTTATCTAGATACAAGTTATTTATCTTGGTATCATTGGCGCGAGGGTAACCTAAGGACAATTTTACACATAAAAGTACAATGAACTACATGGTTTCTAGAATGTAGTGCAACGCTCAGTCATAAGTTCACTCATTGGGTATTTGTCAGGTCAATCTAACTTCACATATTACATTTTTCATTCCAATTTGACATATTTGTGAGCTTGTGCACAGTAGCTAGTGTTTGTTTTATAGGTTACTGGTACCTCGATGATCAAAGAGAGAATATCAGGTGGTCAACAAGAAGTGATAAGGAAACCCTAACCGCAGAAAAGAAAGTAGATTGTAAGCTTTTGTGCGATCACCGATACTGAGACACAATCACTAACGCTTAAGTGCCCATGTCTACAGCACCCGGCGCTCATGTTTGGGATCATTCTTAGATTAAAATTTTACAGAGAGTAGTTGTGACACGAGTTCAATTCTATTCAACACTTTAAATTTGCCTAGATCAGGTCTAGATTGTGCGAGGATTCAACTAAGTCATTCATCTCTCCTATTTACTTATAGTTTTGCATTGCTTGAGTGCTTAACATTTGTATATCTTGTATTTTATCATATATGTTACTCTGCAATTAGATTTAATTCAATTTTTATTAAATCATTTGGTGAACCCATTTTTCTTCAAACTTCTTGCCCTAGGATCCCCAAAACCCTCATGGATAAGAAGAGGTTATCATCTCTTAAACATAATATGGACTATACATGCTTGCTTGCAAATTGATTTTGATGATGCTTCTGTGATCTGAATTTTGTGACCTCTACCAAAACCCTCAATGTGATTCATCCATCCTCCAACAACTTCTTGCTTTCCAAAACACCCTTCCTACTAACTTTCACAACTCTAGCATTTACATAGTCTCTCCTGACCAAAACTTTACTTCATGTTTTCCTTGCTCTCTTGTAGTCACCCATGTTGTTGCACCTTCTTCCACTCCTATTATAGCACATGATAATCTTACTATAGATTCTTTTCTTAATCATGTTCTTGCTTGTGACAATATGGATACTAATAATGTTACTTCGATGTTGAAAATGTAAATGTGCATGATGTTGTTTCTCTTAGTAGTCAAGATGAATGTAAAGTTATATCTCCTACTCTTCCTACTTCTGAAAGTGCTTCTAATGAATACAATGATAAATATGATATTAGTACTCCTACCACTTCTTTCTATGTTGATGATAGTCTTGATGAAATACTTGCTTGCAAAAATATGTCTGATAGTGATGTCGATTATGCTTCTGATCATGAACATGTTAGTGATGATGTTACTTCTCTTAAGACTGTTGAATGTGAATTTACTACTCCTCTTTCTTCTTCTTCTGATGTTGTTTCTCATGATGATTCTACTCATACCAGTAGTATACATCTTATTATTTATTGCGAGTCTACATATAGCATTCCCATTGAGCCTCCATGTTCCTCTCCTCCTCTTCTACCTATTTCTTTTTCTTTTGATGTTATTGCTCGTGATATTTCTACTCCTACCACTATCACACCTCTCATTGTATCTCTTGATTCTACATATAACATTCCCATAGAGCCTCCATGTTCTTCTCCTCCTCTTCCACCTCCTTCTCATCCCTCCACATCCGCTCCTTCTTCTCACATTCCCATGATCACTCACAATGGCAAGATCCAACCTCTCAATATGCCTCTTACTTCACCAACCATTCCTTCACATGATATTTTATCTCTCATGCATGTTGTTGGCACTTTGCAATCTCAAGTTCATACACTCACTCTTGAAATTAAAGCCTATTATGCTTCCATTGACAATAATTCTTTGCATGGAAATCCTATTCCTAAAAATATTCACAATTCTGCTTTCCCAAAGGACTTCATCATGCCTAATTTCTCATGTTTTGATGGCACTAGAAATCCTTATTTACATCTCAAGAATTATCGTTCAACCATGTCTACTTATTCTAATGATCACTTATTACTCAAAGCATTTCATCATAGTCTTGTTGATCATGCTCTCTAATGGTACACTCATTTGCCTTATGGATCCATGGGTACTTATTATGATATGGAGGATGTTTTTCTTAGATATTTATTTATAACAATGGTTCTAAGGTTACATATGAATTTTTCCTTCATTACACCAAGGAAAGAAATAACAAAATGTAGATCACATTTTACGCTTTAATTCTTGTATGCATCGATTATTATTTCAGCCCATTGATTTAGAAAAGCAATTTATCTTTTGTTGTGGCTTTATTCCTGCTTTGAAAGAAAAGCTGTTGTATGATGTGAATATTTTTCTCTCTTATGCTATAAACTCATTAATTCAGAACAAGATTTAATTGCTACACATGTTATATCAACCTCTTCTACTTCTTCAACTTTATTTTCTCCTCTACCATCCATCCAACATCCTCCACGCTCACCATTCACTCCTCTACATAAGCATCATTCTTATTCTCCATTGCATTGTGAGATACCTAAGTCTTCTCCACCTTCTACTCGTTAACCTTTGTAATTCTCACATAATGAAAAACCTCATGATGTCTTGTGTGCTTTACTTGACAAGCACTTAATTTGCTTACCTTCTACTAAGCATCATCCACCTCACCACTTGCAATGCCAACGTGACCACCCTTTCTGTAATTTCCACCGCATCAATGGCCATCATGATAATGATTTTTATGCTCTCCATGATTTCTTACAAAAATTAGAAGACAAAGGTGTCATTGTTTTCTTCTCGCCCCTCTCGTGAGTGCTCTCTTTCTCCTATTCCGCATAAGTGTGCTTCCATTGTTGTTCACTTGTCTCCTTCACCTCCATCTAAAGTAGTCATCCGCCCACCTCCTAAGGTCATTATCCATCCGCGTCCTCCATATAATTCATCTATGGTTGCATCCTCTCATTCTTCACAAATTTCTACAATACCTCATTGGATTCCTAAGCCCCTTACTTCCACACTTCCTCCCACCACACCTTTTATTCTTTGATCCATTCCATTTAGCATCCAATTTAGCACTTATTCTCACACTGTTTCTACTTCACATGCTCCATATATGACTTGTAGGTCTTTTAATCTATGGTAAATAACACCCACTTTCCATTTCATTACCCTATGATGCACTCTCATGCTATGGTTCACATTTTATTGTTGAGAGAATACTACATCAATAAACCTCTCCTTTCACAACTCATGCTCTACAATTAATGCCATATCTTTATTTAACATATCCTTCCACGCGAAAAACCCATTTCCTAATGATGCCGTTGTTCTACATGGATCATTCTTGACTTCGAGGGGCATTTATAAATGACCCTCATTCTCACACTGGGGGAAATCACTCTTCTTCCCCCTTCATTCTAATCACACACAATTATTGTTGGTAATTATGTGTTAGTGTTGTCATTGATGTCAAGTAAATTGATTGAAAAGGGTGTCATGATGTTGTATGAGTCTTCATGTGGTGTTAATCGGTGGTCAAACATAAAGTTTGATTGGTAGTGTCCAAGTTTGGTATGTTCTATAAGGTTCTAGAGCTTGGTTTACTAGGCATAGTTATGGTTTAAGTCCTCCCAAGTGAATTGAAGGTTATCATGAGGTAAAACATGGTATTAAAGGTGTGTTACATGTGTTAATGAGTATGTATGAGTCATCATGGTTAGTTCATAAGGTACATGGATTGAGTCAGGTCATTATAGGCCTATTCTTAGTCCACGAAGCATGTGGTATGGTATGGTGAATTGAGTTATGGAGGTAATAAGTCATGGTGTAGCATGGTAGGATCATGGTGGTAGTTTATATGAGGTGTATGATGAGTTTTAGGTTAGTTCTTACAGGTTCGGTGGTGTTTCATGGTCCTTGGGAAACAAGACGGTGAAGACAAGCTAAGTAAGCACATGTAAGTGAGTTTGATTAGAGATTTTCATGCCTATTTGAGCTATATGGTGAGTATTTAAAGTTATATGATGTTGTCATGATGCTTCATGACAAGTTTTAGGTCATTCTGAAGAAGGAATTGCAAGATATGTCATTTTTGGTAAAACCGGGTGATTTAGAGTGTGTTTTTGAGCTAAAAGTGAACCTTTTGATGCTCGTTGTGAATTATATACTTTGCATGGGACCCAAATATTTTTGGGGATGATTTTCCATGGAAATAAGAAGGTTTTACAAAAATAATGAGGTGGTTTGATCATCACGTTTTTATGAACGATCGTTAAGAAGATAAGTTGCTTTGAAACCCTAGTTAAACCCTAACTAAAAGTGACTTGGAGAAAAAAGGAGTATATTGATCTTGTATTGATTGGTTTTAAAATGTGATGATTATATGTTGTAGAGTACTCCTTAATATTTCTAGAAAGGTGTATTAGATCATGTGATAATATGTGGGCCCCACCTAAAAATACTTGTTTCTAAAGATCTTTAGTTTGTGGAAAAGTTCTCCAAAGAAGGTGATGAATAAATTGAAATTGTTTTTATCCCTAGAGTTTTTCTAGATGTCAATGATAGTTTAAAATCATGGTTGAGCTTATAAATGGAAAAGTGTGCCCTATTTATGAAGACTGGTTTTTGGGGCAGTTTAGAGTAGTTTGTGGTAAAAGTGGAATTGCAGGAGCTATATGTGGAGTTATAACTGATTCAAGTTGTGTTGTGATCCTAGTTCAGAGAGATTTCCAATGATATATCAAACTTTTGTTTTTGATAAGGGATGAATAAGTTATGACTTGTTCTTTGAGAGTCAAATCTAGAGGATGCTTGGTCTAGCATGGTCTCAAGTAACTTCATGAGGTAAGATGATTGTTCTAAGTTGTTAATGCTTGTTGAAGGTTTTTAATGCTTAGAAAAAATTCTAAGGGTGTTTCATACTTTGGTTAATCTTGGAAGTGTTTTTGGAGGTGATGGAACAAGTTGACCTCAAGGCTAGTTCTTGAGTCCTATAAGGCTAAATGAGCAATTGCAAAGATGGACCTGGTTGAAGGCATTCCACTTGGATATGGAAGAAATTGTAAGGTGTTATGGAAAGAGATAAGATAAATTTCCAATGGTGTATAATTTTTCTCATGATGAGGAGATTTGATAGGTCATCCAACTTAGTTTGTGAAGAAGAATGTTTCTTGTTTTTAGGACATGATTGCTCTAGCTAAAATATGGAGGTAGAAGAGGCATGAGATGAATATTTTGATGCTTTATATCATTTTTATAGTGAAGAGGGATGAATTTTGTTCCTATTGAAGGAATTTTGAGGTCTTGAAAGTGGTAGAAAGAGTGAAATCCAGTTGAGTTTCTAAAACTTCTTTATGGACAACTCAGTTTGGTGAAGAGGAAAGTTGGCGTGGTTTGCATGTATGGATGTTTCATGAGATATAGAAATAATGTATGTGATCTATATGATAAAAATGGACTATAATAAACAACACCTTTGAATAACAAGAATATAGAAATTTGAATTCATTCGGGATGTCAATTACATTGATAGAGTTTACATTTATAGTGTTTGATCTCCTACAATGGTGGAGTCAACACTCATCTTCAATCCCTCATATCTCTCTCCATGAATCTCTCAGTCTTATCCCCTAATATCTCACACACCAAAATAGATACGTGAGTTATTTATTCAACAACTTCACTCACACACAACTATTAACTATATTATTAATATGAGTTGTATTAACTCATTATTAATAATATTACAATTTATTAATAATGTCACAATATATTTGTAACACTATAAGTCCACTAGATTTAAATAAGTGGTTAAATGCCATAGTTAAAGTGTTTTAGTGTGTGTTTAAGGCCCATAGATGAAGATAGGTTTATGTAAGCAGTTATTTGGTGAAGGATATGAGCCTTCTTTATAGAGTTATGCGTAATTTGATTGGTGAAATATTATGAGCGACCATGGATGATATTTTTATGTAATTTGACATGTGTGAGTAGTTCGGGAGCTTGAATAATCATGGTTATGGTGTTTGTGGTTTTTAGTCATCCAAGTGATGGGATTTTGAGTAGTTTTTGAGCTTGTTTGGTATGTTTGAGCATGACTGACCTGAGATGGGTCCACTTGATGAATATTTATGAGAGATGTGTTATATTTTTGAGTTTTTGGTTGAATTAATTATGAAGTACCAAACTATGAGGTGTTTAAAAGAAGAAAAGGTTATAAAAGTGATGTTTGACTTAAAATTTAAACTAGTTATCTTGAGAGGGAAAAGTGCAACGCATGTGTGAGTGTGTAACATGTATGAAGGAATATATTCAGAGCTGAAAAAGTTTGAAAATTCTAAGGAATGTTAGAGAGCATGTGTGCAAGGGTTTGAATCCAAGTAAGTCTATGAAAGAAGAAGAAAGAATGAGATAGGAGAATGAGGGTTTGAAGAAAGTGTGTGAGCTGAAATTGTGATCTCCATCAATTGTGGCAGCAACAAATTTTTTTAGAGATATTCATCTTCCAATGGTTGAGTTGGTGCTTGATCATATTAAGGGGTTATATCCTCATTATGGAGTGGGAAATTCACTAAATTAGGGTTTGGTGCTCCTTATTGATTAAATAAAATCGAGAGATGTACAACTATAATAAATGACATACAATGAAATATAGATGCTAATTAATTTAGTTGATATTTTAAATGAAATGAAATAAAAGGGGAAATTTACTTTCCTCAATTAGAATTACATTACAATGATCTAGGACTGAATAGAGTGATGAAATGGAAGAACAAAACATCGCAACGAACCTCGAGAAAATTACGGTTGGAGCCGGATATGGCCAGATTGGGTGCACAGGGTGCCTTGTTCTAAAATATGAGTGCCCTGGTCTATGGAACAACTCAAAATTTGATCCTGGTATGGTCTCAGGTCTTCATAATAGTTTTCCTTTAGTCACATGAATGTCGCACTTCATTTGTTGATGTTGCTTTTGTAAATCAGTAATGAAGAATTGCTGCAAAACCATATACAAAACATCAAACCCTAAAAAATAAAGATGCATATGAAGGGGTCATACTGTCCTTAATGGCCATAATGGTGGACTTACAACTAAGTGCTACACTACATCTCAGACCCAATGTAGTTCTATGTGCTTGTGTGTGTAATAATGTGCCTAGGTTTCCCTAGTGCCAATGACGAGAGATAAGGTAATAACTAGATAAAATGCAAAATGGTGGATGGAATAGAATGAACTCCCCTTCCTATGTAGTGTGTGATGTAGAGTAATGCCCAAATACAGTCCTTTACTCTATGTAGATAACTAGCCCTTAGTAAGAATAGTCCACACATAAGGTAGTATGTATGTTGTGTTTATATAGGGATCTCTTGCTCAAATTTTGACACTAATGACCCGACATGTCTGACTAGTACCTCGGGAGATGAGAGGGAAAACCAAAAATACCGACCTCAAATGTAAAATATAAAACCAAGTGCGACAGGACCAGGGCACTTAAAAATCAACACCGGTGCGCCCGGGTTCCTAATCTCTCTCTATGTGCCCTAGTCAAAGACTAGTGATGACAACTGAGTGAATAATGACAGATATGAATTCCTGAGACCTAATTGGGGAATGTGTGAGTAAGCGAAAAATGTACAATACTAACTTTGGTAAAGACCAACAAAACAAGTGATTTGGAATATGGAATGGGTCATTAGTGAATATTTTTCTTATGCAATATCCATATATAAAACAACATACTTGGTAGTATAATAATAGTAGTAAGTGCATGATTTTGTGACTACACTTGTAGGGTTAGTGCTCTACTAAACTAGGGGTTGGTACTCCTTGCGAAGTTGGTGTTTCACTAAATATCTTTGATTTGTGTAATTTAAACAGAGTTTTAGTGTATTTTCTTCCCTTTGAGGGTTTCCCACTTATATTTGGTGTTCTTGTGTACTCTCTTGGTTTTACTCTTTTGTATGGTTGTGTAGTCATAAAATCATGCACTTTAGACATTATTTAGCCTGGTCTCATACTACTATTTAGAAGGTTCTTGAGTGAAGAAAGTACTAATTAATCCCATCTTTTTGCCATCTTGTTTTACTTTTATTTCGTCATTCTTGCACATTTTTATATACATACCCAGTCTATTTTGGCACTTTCCCATCATTTTAGCCTAAACCGGGGTTCCAAGCTTGATCTTGAGGCGCCCTAAGGCACCTCGGTCCCACTCGAGGCACCCATATCCTTTTCTACTTTCCCGCCTCTTTTGGGCTCTTTCTAGCCATTTTTCATCCTTATCTTTTTCCTAGTCGACCATGTTGGGATTAATTATGAAATTAGATCAAGAGAACCCTATAAATATAAAGTTATGAGACCATAATGAGGGTCTTAGCATCATCTACTAATATCACTCCATCTAGAGTTGCATCCATTGCATCACTTGCATCCACATAGTTCCATGCATCAAGGCTAGGAGATCTGCATCAACACACACTTCATAGGGGAGAGATTCTATTCTATTCCATGCACACATGCTATTACATTTTCTACATTTAATTATTACTCGCTACTTCACATAGTGTGACTGACACAAGAGCACCTAGGGCACAAAATGCACACACAAAACAAAACTACATTGTAAGCCCACTATTGTGGCAACTAAGGTCGATCGAGACCCATTCATTTGCATTTTTGTTTTTAGGGGTTTGATACTTCCTTTTGGGTCTTTTTGTAGGTCATTCTTTCTCTTGGAATATTTCATACATTTGGCGAAGTCTAGGAAGTCCAATGCGACATATGGTGAAGGTTACATGATATCTTCCGACCCTCAAAGAATCAAGTTCTAACATTTTTCAGAGACCAAGGCACTGTTCTACCATGCAGTGGCACCCCGGGGCACCCCAATACCCTCCTAGGTGCTCCAGGTCTACTCGGATCTCCCAGGATCCACCCTTTTCGAGACTTGTGTGCAGCCTGTTCCTATTTACGGGAATCTCTTGTCATACCCTGCATGACACTCTATAATAAACACCTATAATCAGATGCATTCTTTCCTCACCTTACTCTTACACATTAGGGTTTTATTTCCATTAGTCTAATTATTTAATTACTTTATATTGCTTTAGTGCACTTATTTACAACGTTTATGTCCTCCTATATTAGATTAACTATCATTATACTTTCTCTTATTTTAGTTAATTTTAGTTAATCATTTTGGTGAACCCAAATCGACCTACACACTCTTCCAATCCTCATTCTCCTTAGGCTTCCTTCATCATGGCTATCTCCATTCATGAATTTTTACTTCTTCACCTTGAATTATGAGCTAAAATTATTAATATTTTACTCACTACTCGTATTCCTGACAACACTCATCCAAACATAGTCTATAATACTTTTGCAAACACATTCTCTCAGCATATTACTTTCCCATCCACTCCTCATAATGATTGTGCTACTTTTGAAAATGATCCACCTTTGCATATTATCTCTCGCATTCATAATGTTATTATTAAGCGAACTTTAATTGACAACAAATTTGAGCTTAATTTTTGTCCCATGTCTTTTCTCAAAGTTTTAGGTCTCAATTCTCGTAACATTAGTCCCTCTAGTATTTCACTA
This sequence comes from Taxus wallichiana var. yunnanensis, assembly GCA_018340775.1. Lineage (NCBI taxonomy): Eukaryota > Viridiplantae > Streptophyta > Pinopsida > Cupressales > Taxaceae > Taxus > Taxus wallichiana. The sequence goes on from CM031238.1 coordinate 85,540,752, forward strand.
CGTGCCTATGATGTTTCCATTCATCCATGTTTTGGTCACGTCACATTACCCATCACTATTGTTCTAAAATTTGTCCACACGTCTTTTTCGTAGAAATTGATTTCTCGGTGTTAGCATATGGATTTGCACACATGCAAATGACATGCAACAATGTGGGAATGAAGTCCCTCCTCAATGAAGGTGAATTTGTCTTTATTGAAAACCAAAATCGCATTTACATTTGTACATTCAAAATTGTATGTGGGGGTGTTTTGGAACATCAATGGAAAGAAAAAAGTGAATGAGGAAGATGGAATGGAAGAGTTAGGTAAAAACAAAGCCTAATATTTCATGAAGAGGAGAGATGAATAACCAACACAAATAAAATGGAGTTTGAGTTAGCCAAATAAGAACGTGTAAAAGGGAACACACATGAGCAAGTAGATAATCAGAGCTTGATCATTGTGAACTAGAACAACCGATTAATAACGTTGACAATAAGATCAAAGACAATATTTGCATGCAAGATTCAAACACTAACATCTAATGAACATAAGACCATCAAATACTATAAGAGACAATGAATGGGACACAAAGTTCATATTTCATTAACTCCAAAATGTCTTCTAAAAAAAACACAAAGTTTCTTTCTTTGAAGTAAAGCTTGCATACAAAAGTATTTTCTTCTCCTCTCTCAAAGTCACCTTACAAATGAGCCCCTCACTTCCTTTTATAACCCAAAAGTTGGTTACAAATTAGTTAGGGTTTTACATGATCATTAAATAAGGAACTTAAGTGACCTTGAATTTTTGACCAACTTTATTAAAGACAACCGAAAATAGAAATTACTTAAAGTATCCATAGTTTCGAAAGCAAATAACAACACCTTTTCCTAAAAATCCACTTTTTAAAATATAAAATAATAACCACGTGCCTTATCCATTAAAATGGGGTCCGCCTATCTCAAGCGTATGAGAAATGGACTCTCCCACTTCGTTAGATACTAAGAAAATTATCCCCCTAAAACGTTGGTGAAATTAGGATATGCTGCTTTTGCCAGGTTGAAAGGATCTAAACCTTCCCAAAGTTTTAAACATTTTCCTTCTTCTAGAGGTTCATTTGGTCGAAGAATAACCTCACAAAATACCTACAATTCAAGAATCCTACTTAGCATATCATTTAAATTAACAATTTTGGATTGAGTGTTCTCAAATAAGTTCTTTAATTTGATGCACGCTCCATTGAGGCTGACGAGAAATTGTTGGCGGGAGTGTACATGTCTTTAAACAATTGTGAAAATTTCTCCTCCACCTACTCCAATGAACACCTTTGATTATGCTCATTTACGAGGTTCAGCAGAATCTCAGCTATGGATTCTTGAATAAAGGCGAGTGAAGTGAAGGCTTCATTATACATGCTCTCATAATGGATCATAGAATCCTCGAGAAGCGTCTTCCTTGATTTGAGATGTAGACACCAAAGAAAACGTGTCCCTCGATGTTCAAATTTGAGAATTCCTTCAATGGCTAAAACTGAGGATTCCATACTTGTCATCTCTTGCAAACTAGGAAATATCTCATCCAAATTTGATATATTAGAAACAAAAGTTTCTTTGAAAGAAAGAATTGGATCAAGATACGCACTAACATCTTCATGAAGCTTAACCGCGGTCTTGATCATCCCTTGGCCTAAAACAAGAATCTCTGAAAGCCAAGTTTTAGTGACATGGCCTAATGTGTTTATTTCTTTTGACAAATTGAGAGTTTCTTCATCAGGGGCAGCCACTGCATCAGTTGTGAAAGTGGATGATATGGGATTTATCAAATGTTGAACATATTCCACCAATTGATTCTTTTCGGCCTTGAGCTGAGAGTTCTGAGACTTATATTTCTCAAGTCTCTTTAGCACGATATCAATTGAATCTCGAGCCATCGCCATGTCACTTTCTAATGTAGACCTCCCAAGTCCAAGTCTGGAAACTTCATAATCAGCAGGTGTCATGGCATCACACTCCTTATCAACTTGTGGGATGGCGAGATTTATAAATCTATTTCCGTCATTATCCACCATTATTCGAGAAAGAACCTTAGGATTCTTTGGAATGACGTCATTTGAAAGTTTGAAAAGGGCATCAAAATCAATGTCAATTGCCTTGACAACCCTCTTCCTTTTCTTAACCTCGGAATCAACCCAGGAAGGAGTATCATGCACTATTTCCGCATATAAAATCCTAGAGCTCAAATCAATATTCTCATTGTTCTCGACATCATGAGATCCTACTTGAATCCTATCTACGACCTCAATTTGAGGAGAAACAACCTCAATATCCACCTCTTGATTATTCAAGAGATTTCAAGAAATCCCTTCATGAGCTACATGCTCTCAAGTGTTTGATATTTGAACTACTTGCACTGAGTGGACACTTGTTGTGTATGATTGGATGGTATAGAGGTTGATCGAGAAGAGGCTTTGCTAGAATGAAGGCCTCCTCGTGTTGGAAATTTTTGTGATCCTGAAAGCATGATATTGAATTTATTGTAACTTGGAAAGTTCTTTGTCGTACCAAGATATGATTCTTTCGAGAATCGGTTGATTCTTGCTATTAAGAGAAAATTCATCTCTTTTGGTCTAGTCAATTCGAGGCAACAGGGTAAAAGCAATTGCATCATATGAGGGATCAATGAAATCTTCATCATCATTTATGAATGAATTGGGAGGGTTCTTGATGCGGAAGACATTGATCTAAGCAAGTGTTAGGCAAGAAAACTCTCATCTTCTTACTTCATGTTCGTTCGAACAAAAGACAAAAATCTTCCATGGTAGGGTTATGTTGATACTTTGCTCCAAGAATCTTCTGCATATATCCATTAATATCAAATTGGGCTCTCTTCACATATGGATGGATTGTAATGAGAGTGAACTCTTTTTCCATGAGTTGTGCATTGAAAAGATTTGGAAATTGGTATTCCCGATTTGGATTGGGAAATGAGTTCCTGAACGGTGCTTGTCACTGAGAAGACAATGAACTTGGAATAGTTGTCGCGTGAGTTCCATTAATGCCCATCTATCACTGATGTACTTAGGAAGCTTCCATGGAGTACTAGCAAAGCCACTCACGCAAATGTAGGAAAAGGATGAAAATTGAATAAACCATGTTCCCCATTGGGAAATGACACTCATGGCTTCTTTAGAAAATATTTCCTCTGTATTTCGATTTAGGTTCTAAATCACGCAGAAGGTGAATGCATTGTTGAATCTTCTAAAATGGCGAGAGCTATTTTTGAAACTAAGTTATAGGTAATAATGAAAAAAACTATTTGACGGCCCCATGACTCCTCTCGTTTCAAGTCCCGAAAATAGCTTTCTTCTTGCTACTGCATAAGTCAAATATAATGTCATGTAGAAGCATCCAGTCATCTTAACTTCTATCAATTATTTGTGAAGGGTGTTATTGATGATGGTGGCCTAATCCACAAACTCTTTATTGGAAAGGATGATACAGATAAATTGATACATCCATGGGTGGAAAATCCTAGCAAAGGGTAAACCGAAAACTCGACTTAGGAGAGTAATCATGTCCTTGATTTCTTCCACGAACTCAACATGGTATAGTTCTTTGGGAAGCTTGTCAATTCGAGGCCTCTTGGTTACTAACCAGTTGTTATTAACCATCTTGCTCCATCTCAGGGGTTCCTCATCCCAAAATTCTTGCGCTGACTGGTGAGTGATATCCACATTCTCAAGAAAGTCAGGTATGCCGAGCAATTCCTCAATGTGCTCTGGTGTGATTAAGAGGAAAGGCTCGCGATTATCTTTAAAAATTCCTCATCTCTCAGGATCATAGTGCTCAACACAAGTGATAACCAACTCTGGACACTGCACCGAGATAGGAAATGTTGTTGCTTGAGGTAGACCACTATGGTAAAGCCTATATGAGAATATGGTTTTGCCTTCAGTTTTCACCCGTTCACAGAATTGTTACACATTGATGTGACCCATATTTATATCGGTGATATTGTCATATATTTGGCTTAATGGAATTGGGAGGGATGATTCCTTGGAATTCATACTTGAGTGCGGATTTGTTCGATTTCTCCACCGGCTTCCTTGATCTTCCTATAGATTTGTTAGATTTTCGCCATTATGAATTTTACAGAAAAATGACTCAGGCACGTAAAACAATGCAAGCGGGGTTGGGTCTCAGTCTCGAAACCCCCATCAGTGCAAGAACAATATGATTCATTTTAATTATATTATTATTATTATTTAATAATAATAATAATAATAATAATAATAACTAGTCTTGTTTACAAAATCACACACCGAGACTAGGTTTTGAATTCCGACTCGGGTGACAACTTTTTTATTTATTTATTTTAAATAAACGAAATCACCCGAGTTCAATATCGATTTTTATTTAATTTTCCAGAGCAAATTCTTCCTAGTATGTGTGAAAATTGCACGATTTAAATGGCCATGTACTTTGAGATTCACTTCTTCCTTGCGACCTTCTGATCGATGCGTGAATACACTTGCTTAATTCTTCTACAATTGCGTGGACACTTCTGGACTGTTTTGGAGATTGTTGTGATTGTCTTTGTTGAAAATTTTCCTCCTACAGGCCGTGTGAGAAATGTTTGGATAGCTTTGCGGTATTTCTTTCTTGTCTCTTGCGTGACCTGCCTAGGCAAATGCGTGGATATGTGCTTTAGGCATGAAAATGTGTTTCTTTCTTCTCCCTTATAACTTGCGTTGAAACTTGCCTCTTTGGCTGCATGGGAAATCCTTTAGTTTTGCAAATGCGTGGCATGTGGCTGTCCTCTACCTACGTGAACAACAACGTTTACCTCTCACTTGTGTATTGCTTTTTATATGACAACTATGAATTGGTTTTCCTATAATTTCCTTGGGCTGCGTGGGCTCTCCTTTTGGACAACTGTGAGTGGATTTTTGACCTTGAATGCATGGGCAGTCATCCCTTGCAAATGTGTGGCCTTTCTTTCTTCTGACCTGCATAAGCTTGTATGGCTTTGGCCTATGTGGATTTTTGGCTTTCTACCAATGCGTGGATATGTGCTTTAGACTTCCAACTTAGCTTTGGTGAGTACGTGATTTACCTTGGGAAATACGTTTTGGACTGATTTCACCCTTTACCTTAACTATGCATGGTAGATCTCTGTGGAATGCATTGGAAAGCTATTCTTTACTCATGCATTGAAAATCTTGGAGCATTCAAAACCTGTGTAGAGTTTTTCTTCCCTCTAGCTGAGCGTGGAATGCTTATCTTTGCTGTCCCCTTGGCTGTGTTCTCTCTTTTTTGCATAAAACTTTCTATGACTGTCCTCTTGTATTTCTCCTTCACAATGGCGTTCGCAGTATTGTGGAATGTGATAAAAATATTATGATGTTCCTTAGAAGAAGTGAGAAGCAATTTTAGAAAGCCTCATACGAATCTTTCCAACGAGTTCAATGGAGGAATTTATGAAGGCTAAACCAACTTCCCCTCTTCCGGGTAGTGGAATTAATTGCCAGGGGAAATGGGGAAAGCAACGCCAATTGCCAATGGGAATGGCAAAGTGGGATGGAAATCTTTGTTCAATTTCCCCATGTGGGAAATCAGGAGATTTCTTTCCGTTTGCCAATTTATTAATTTGGCAATTGGGAAAAGAAATCCCACAAGCGGGAATTTTAAACAATTTTTCCAGGAAAGGGGAAATTCGGGCCGGGAAGCCAATTTGGCATTCCCGGCAATGGGAAGCGGAAGCTTATTTTTCCCCGACAATTAAAATAAAACTTGTAACGAATTTTAATTAATATTTATTTAATTAAATACTCCAAAATTATTAAAAATTAATTTTATCAAACAAAGAGTAATTAATTAATTAAATATTAATTAATTAATTTTAACGTAGTTTAATGCCTAGCGGGAGGATTTCGCCCGAAAAGAATGAAACGATCACAAAAATGAGACGGTCATGATGAAAGTGACAAACCATGCAAAGTAACAAATTTTGAAAAATTTCAAAATTTCCATTTTTTTACTAATTTTGTGAAGTCACAATTGGTGATAACACTCGATTACTTATAACTATCTACTTGGTCAACCATGGCTTCATGCCATGCAAGCTATCGTATCTACTATCCATAACTATGCTAAGTTCTTACATGAGGGTATGGAGTATACTTTTTTTGTGATCTGTGATCCATTTCAGTATTGTGATCGAGCTCCAAACACCGTCTTCCTATTCCACACATTAATACTACAAATGACCCCCAACCTATGGATGAACCGCCGTATTTACCACCACTTGATGGTACTATTTATGTGATAGATGTCATTTCTTCTATGCCACATACTACTAATACCACTATGACTCCTTATCAGGGGCCTGTCTAGTCTATGGATGTCAATCTATCACATCCCCCTCCACATACATTTCCTACTTTAGCATGCCCACCATTCAATCACATACTTTTCATTCATAACTCATATTGGGAACATATTCCATTCGATCCTAAAAGTGATGTCACTACATGTTCCCATGATGGTCTAGCTCGTCTTGGTTTCAATTTTGAGGACCTCCATCCTTCTGCTCATGCCCCTCATTTATACCATGGTTTTGTCAATATAACTACCACTTATGGGTTGCATGTTTTTCATCTTCTAGTCTATTTATCACGTACCCCTTGTTCTTCTCTGCTCACATTAGGGGAATCCTGGCTTACTTATATTGGAGGCACATTAGATCTTAGTCACACTAAAATTTCATTTCATATGCCTTTCAGTTGTGTTTTCATCTGCAACACTTCTTTTCTTGGCTACTCACAAAATTTCACTCGGTGGTATGCACATGGTTTCCCACATCTTCCTTTCATTGATGAGGAATATGCTATGGGAATGTACAATTTACACCTTAAGGGATCATTACACAATCAACCAAACACTATTGCTTATCAGGTCACCAACACTTATCTATTTGACTTTGACCCAGAAGATGACGATCTCCTTGATGATTTTACTTGATTTCTTTGTGCCTACACTTAGGAGGCATAAACAATTACACACTCCCCCTCTTGTTTTAGCATAGTTACGTAGTATTACATCACAAATTTTGTATTTTTCATTTATTGTGCTTTCCTATAGGCATACCCTATCACATGTCTTAACATCGTTGTTGTGTGTACAAGGAAAAGTTTGCAAAAGCTATGAAAATGAGGTAAGAACACTCAAGAGGCCCCAAAGCTTTGAAAAATAGTTCAATGGACCATCATATAAGAGTTAAACAAGGACTCATTACTTTGCATGCATTAATATTGAAGTTAACACGCAAATATAACATGTCTAGTTATCCTTTACTCTTAAAAGCTTTATAAATGAACCTATTTAGATTGTAAGTAATTTGTTTATAATTGTGAGAATGGAAGCTCACCATTAATGGCTAAAGAGCCACATGGTTTCTTTCATTTACTAAAACTTGCATGGAAATAACAAAGCAAAGCAATATTAGTGAATGTAAAAAATGAAGAAAAGCTCTAATCTTAGCAATAATATTATAGTTTAGCCTAGAGAGGGGAAGTGTTCTTAGAAAAGGACTTGGGGTAGTGGGGTATTTATTTATATGTTTTGATTTCCAAGAATGGAAAGGTTTGGGTGCATGTGGGACAAAAGGATAGTCCAAAAGTCACTTTTAGTGATTCAAAGTAATATTTTACTAGGATTAGAAGAGGTTAACCATGGTTATGGCTAATTAAACTAGGTTTAGGCTAATTAATCACAATTAGTGAGAAATTAGGGTTACGAGAGGGTTATGAGAGGTCTAATTAATTCAATGAAATGGATTGATTACCTAGGAAGCTAGTGGAAGTGGGTTACTGAGGATTTTAGAAGAGGGTTTAGCTAATAAGAGACTATATTAGCCTCATTAGTTAGTTACAAGAGGAATACAACCAAAAGATGTTGTAAAGCGGGAGTTAGATGGGTCTAATTGATGATGTGTCATCAATTTGCAAGGAATAAAATAGTTAGTGCAATATTAAGAATAATATTGGTTTGATCAAACTACAAGTGCCTACAATCATTACCCAATGACACACTCTTGTGCTTCAGTTCACAATTGACTATTAAGGGATTACCAATACATTGAACCCCACACACCACACCTTAGGAATTACACATTGCATTTCATCATACATTGCATGTCATACACCATTCATTCTACACTTATTCTACATTATACTAGTCCTCATCTACGCATTACATCCATTAGGGTATCTATGCACTTAGTCACATCATACATTGCACATTTCTACATATATTCTACATACTACACTAGGTTACATTACATATGAGTCTAGCTTTACATTTTATCATTACATATTCCATTTCTATCTACACCTATTATCACATTTTACACATTACATAGTATACATCTTACACATACCCTACACATCCTACATTGCATTACTCACACCGCACATTTACAAATCCTACTCATCACATGGTCATCTAGTTTCGCCATACATGATATATTGTCTTCTACACACTTTGCACTCACCACCCTATGACACACTTTAGTTCCTCGGTACATACTCGAATGCGAGGGTTTACAAATCAAATGGACCTTTCACTCACCATGCGGTATTTCATCATGTGACGTTCTAGCCTTGTGACATACACTTTAGGCTAAATCGTCACCACCTCCATAATTTCATATAATAATGACATACACTTTAGGATAAATCGTCACCCACATCCATCATTTCCTCTAGTAGTGACATATGCTTTAGGCTAAATCGTCACCCATCTCCATCATTTCCTCTAGTAGTGGTATATACTTTAGGCTAAATCACCACCTCCATTATATCATCTTGTAGTGGTATACACCTTAGGTTACATCACCACTCATCCATTCATCATATAGTGATATATGCTTAGGGATAAATCATCACTAAAACTTTCATCTTATAGTAATATATCCTTAGGGCTAAATAATCACTCATCCATTTCACTTCATGTAGTGATACATTGTGATGCCCGGTTAAAACAACCCACTTGAGACCCATGAACAACCTAGGTTTAGTTAGAAAATTATGGAATAATTTTTTTTTGATTAGGAGTTAATGACCAAATTCTCAAAGACAATTAAATTCAACTGATAACTTTTCCCATTATAATAATTACTAATTCCACATTATAAAGCAACAAGTGTAATAAGTCCACACCTAGCTCAAATCTCCAGGGATTAATTTAATTATCGATTACATTGACATTTTAGCTAAATATTCCCAAAACAATAAATTTCACTAGGACATACTTTCCATTGATTGATAACTATTAAGGTCACATGGTCCAAATTTAGGGTTAGAAGTTTCAGTTAGGTTCAGGGGGTAAATTATCACCTTACCCACTTTCTAACAGGCTCAAAGTTTCAACTTGATTTTTCTCACACTTAATGCATTCAAAATTTCCCTAAATCATTCCCATTGGATAGGAAATTTTCTCACCTTTCCGGTGATATAAATAAGTCCTCCTAACTCCTTGTAGAACTCCAAGATATGGACAGATGGAGCTTAGGGGTCAAATTTTCCCCAAGGGGACACGTGTTAAGAGGAGAGGAAAACCCCTTTGGTGGGTTGGCGGGTCGCGGGGCGGCTTTAGAATTTTTCACCCCGCATGGCACAAATTTAAATTTTCTCTCGCGCTCCGCTGAGTCCCCGTGGACACGTGTCACCCAATGGGCCTAAGCGGGAAGAAGAGAAGGAAGGGCGGAGCAGCGGGGTTTTTTTGGGCAATCTCGCCAAAGGGAGGGAAAAAGGGAAAGATGGTCGCGTGGGTCTGCGCACCCACGAGAAGAATTTTCCCAAGGCGAGGGCGGGGATGCGGGCCGTGGGGAAATTTTTCAAAAAAATTCCAAAGGAAAAAATTCAAAATAATCAAAGGGTCCGTGCCCCTCTGCAAGCACCCAAAGCTGCCACGTGGCAGCCTGTGATTGGCCGTGGGCCGACGGGGCTAAAAGGAAAATTTTTCCAAAATTTTCAAAAAAGTTAAAGGGCAAAAAGATGTCATGCCTCTGCCACTGCCCCATGAGGACATGTGGCAGCCTCATATTGGTTGTGGGCGGCGGAGGAAAAGATGAAATTTTCCCAGAGCCAATTTTTTTAAATTTTTTTCTAAGGACAATTCGACGGGAAATTTTTGGGTTGCGGGCCGTCAGGGAAAATTTTCCCAAATTTTCCCGCCAAGGCACAAAAACTTCAAAGTGCCATAACTTGAGCTAGAAAGCTCGGTTTTGGGTAAACGAGGACTTTTGGAAATCTCTCGATGCCCTCTTTGCATAGAAGCATAAAATTTATATCTTGATAATGTTTAAGGGTTAAATTTTGTCAAAAGGATCTCGAGGATTTTAAAAGTGAATCGGTAATTTCAGCTTTCCAATTTGGTTAAATTGGATCTCCTCCTTCACTCAACATGCCAAACAGGCATGGAGAATTGATCTAGGGAGAGTTTAAAGTGTTTTAGGAAGGTAAGTTTATTCCATTGATTTCAATTTGCATTTTTCCATCAATTGACAGAAAAACGACTGTTGGATTTGATTTTGCATTAATTTAACTTGTCTTCTTAAGTGTTCTTTGTCAATTTGAGTTTCTTAATATCTTAGCATGCTTTAAAATATATCATTTTCAATTTGATTAAATTTTATCAGTTTTAAAAGTCACAATGCCAGTGATCAAATTTTTAAAGGATCTATTTATCAATTTTATCATTTAAGTGTGGTATATAGTTTCTAAACTAATCCAATGCATTTAGTTATTTCTAAACAAATCATTTCCAAGTTAAATTGTAAAATCTGATTTCCAATTTAATATATTTCAAAAGAGACAATGCAATATAATTCTTACACACGTATTTCTTCTTTTTCCACTTTCTAACCAAAGATTCCAATCACAATTTGATATTTCCAATTTCACCACAACAATGCAAATGAGAGATGAACTTGTAATTCTTTATTGACTTCAATTATACAACTTACATCTTCACATTCTTCCATTTCTTGAATACAGTTAACAAAATTCTATTTATTTCCTTCCAATGTACAAAGCAGAAAGAAAATGTCTTTCTCAATTCAAATATACATTCTCATAATCAATTACAACATCATTTCTCCATAACATAACTATTACAATTTCATCCACATCATGTGGGAAAGGATTACAAATGAATGGGTTTTCACAAGGGACTATCAAACTGTATTTTCTTTTGCTCTAGAACAACAACATGCACATTTTCTCTTTTCTCCAAGTTGATCACAACAAAAGAGGGGGAAAGACAACGCTCTCCACCCAACCAAGACATCCAATGAAAGGAGAAGCCTTCCTTCATCATTGGCCCCCGATCCAACCAAAATACAATCAAAGGTGTAATTCAACCATGGCAAAAACTAGCTTCCACAACACAACATTCTTTCACATACACATTTCCTTTTTAAAAACACAATTCAACACAAAAACAACAGTTCACAACTGCATTTAAAATCATTTCAAAACAGAACTCAGGCTTGATCATGCAAGCCAAAGGAGCAAGGTCTATGGGGGAAGCTACTTATGCCTCCCAATTGGGAATTAGGCATCCACCAGAACAACCACCAAAATAATTCATCCCACACACATCCTTATGCCCCCCACAAGTTTCTCCTTATGCCCCCACATGATTTCCTTATGCCCACCCCAAAGTAAGAAATGCAAGCTATTTCTTTTCCATGGTGGATCCTAAACCCAAACTCCTCCACAAAATCTTGATGCCAATGGCATTCCTTATGCCCCCAACATGGATTCCCCATAGCCTTCTCCTACACCTTCCCTAAGGTAGTCTACCCAACCAGCCAACAAATAAATCAAAGCATTCTCCATACACACAACACAACAAGAAAATAACAACAATAAAGAAGGAATAAACGCCTACCTTTCCATGGTAGCTTTTGTTTCCCACAACAAACTCTCAAAGCCAAGAACACATTCCAAAACAACAATCTCCCAAGCATGCAAAGCTTTCTCCAAACTTCTTCCAAAAACAAGAGCTCCAACAAGAAAAATGCGCCCCAAGGAAGTTGCAAAATGATTCAACAACCCAAAAACAAAGGCAAGAGTTTGAATTAAATAGAAGAGGGAGAGAAGAGGATGATGTGGATCCATGTAGGATGCCACATCACACATCCTCAAATTCAAACACAAAAGACAAAGTTCCATTCTCCAAAGCTCAATAAAGAGGTGGGTGAAAATGACAAGTTACTTGCACACTCCAAAAAGCCCACACCTCAAGGGACAACAAAATAAATAACATGTAAGAAAGTGCAATCCAAAACAAGCAACATGATTAATAAAATTCATTATAAAAGTCACAAATCACCTCTCCATCCATAAGTATGGTTGGTGAATTAAATTTAGAGGCATGGGACAAGTTTTACTTGTCCCACAAGCCTCAAAAACAACCCCAAGGACAAATTCGAATTTCCATGGAGGTGGAGTATTTCTTACTCCAAAATCTGACTTACACAAGCTCTTACACAACTTACACATCCCTTACAAATTTATTACAAAGAGCCAACAACTTCCATAATTACATTCCCATATCCCAATTTAATTTATTTAAATTTTAACCATATGATTCTCACATTAATCTATCACAATTTTAATTAAATAAAGAAAGGAACACTTCACTAATAAAACACATACAACAATAATAAAAGAAAACACATTAATAAAATACACAAACCCATGGTCTCATTTAAAGGTAATTCCCCCATGGGAATCCCTAACAAAACAACACACAAACACAAAACAAGTTGCCATGGTGACCTTGTTGAATTCACCTAGAATTCCACTTTGGTTGGTCTCGATCCCTCGATGTTTTGTTGTGATATTTTTAACCTACAAAATACAAATACCTCCTTCGGCCTCATGGCCATATCAGAACATTCAAAATGAATATAAATAAAATCACAAAACCAACTATATAAATGAATCACAACAACATCGAAGTAACAACTACATCATTTGCATTTTTAATCAACTATATCATCATCAAATAATTTCCATTTTCTTGGTTTACTCCAAATATCAAATATCACATGTCCGAACAACATCTATATAAAATGTCTCCAATAATCATCATGCATCATATATGAATCGGATCCAACAATAATCTAGGATCTGACATCTAACACCATACTAAATCCAAACTATAAGGATGTCCATCATATAGTCTATAGTATCATGATCAGTAATAAAAGGTGCCAAAGGGAAGTGGGCACTACATATACACTTAGGGATAAATCATCACTCATCTTTTCATCTTCTAGTGATATACGCTTAGAGCTAAATCATCACTCATTTATTCCTCATATAGTGATATACACTTAGTGATAAATCATCACTCATCCATTCACCTTATAGTGATATATGATTAGGCAAAATCATCACTCATATGTTCATCCAATCATATATCACATCTCCTCAAATGTACATGCACATTCATCATAGTGTGCTAGACACAACAAACACTACTCGACCATTTCCCGATGTCACACTCTTGATTATGGTTCATTCTTGACTACCGAGGGGAAAAACATGAACCTCATTACATACACTTCCATCCACTCGGGGACACACAGCTCATATCACTCTATTTTTCTTTCCATTCCATCCATCCACAACATATTGCATTTTCTTGGTGCATTTACTCTAGTTTACTAGTGTTCTCTGCATGTTCACTTTACTATATATGTTAGATTGATTTCTTATATGTCATTATCTATACCATCCACACATGCACATTCATGCCTTTGTTTAGTGTGATCGCAGATACATGAATCCTACAAATGACATGGATGCTCACCTTCTACCCTTCCTATCTTTGGTCACCAAGGGGGCATCCACATTCGTCTCATATAGGTGCTTATTGTTTCATTTTGTACTTCACATCTTACATAACTTGATCATACACACTTTGACATATTGGTTATTTCTCTAAAATGCTAACGGATGTTCTATTTACAACACTTAATTTGTAGGATTACATGTTCTCATGACTACTTGTTTGTTTGTCTATACTTATCGACTATTGTTTGCCATTGTATGCAAGCTTTGCCTTATGTTTGTGTGCACACTTGTTTGTTGTTTTGGTCACAACAGCCTTGCGTGTCTTGTGAAATCATGACTTATGTCCCATGTTTGTAACCCAATTTGTGTGGCCTACTTATTTCTTGTGTGTTTAAACTACCGTGTTTGGTTTTTTTACATTGTTTACGTAGCTTACACATGTTTTATATATGCATGCATTGTTTACACTTGTCTTTGGCTATCCTTCTTGTTTATATGTGCCTTGGTTTCTACCAAGCACTTTCCAGGGTACATAATTCAAAGTGTGGTTGGTCCTCTTTTGGGGCTGCATTCTCCTATCAACAACGTTGCATGCACCCCCAAAGAGGGGGCATCATTTGGGGTTTACATACTAACATAACACGAGATACTTTGGTTCAATACAATTTACTTTCTTCCCCTTGGCATTGTGGGTTTACATACAACGAGTGGGTTCATACCAGTCTAAAAACACAATACAAAATGGATTTTATAGGACATGGTGTCCTTAACATTTCCGGGAAGCGATTATAAGATTAGGGTTCTGATAGGTGTGCCTCTCATACTACTTCAACCAAGTGCATCGATCACCCAAAAACTAGGACACTACAAAGATTTCAGTAACACATTTCAAAGTAGAAGCGGTTAGAGCTTGGAGGACACAAAGCATTTCCTCCCTACACTTCTTCAGCCAGGGTGGCATGAGATCACCCAAAAACTCGCAACAATACAAGATATCCTTCTACACCCTTTTTCTCGACATGGATCAGGTGCACATGTTCCATTTACACTTTCCTTTTTGCATATTTTACATTTGTGTATTTTACACATTTCTATACACATGCATATTTTACATAACATTTTTACACACATACATATTTGACTACTTGATCATTTTCTTCTTGTAGGTCTAGCGTATGAGAGACAAGTAGTCAAATTGGGGAAAAAGCAACAACGACAACAACAACAACATTCTCGTGATGGCACACACCTTAATAACCATGTAGATACACTATACACCACAACAACTACACATGCGTTCTTCCCAGGTTCATTCTCATCAATTTTTCTATGCACATTTTTCATCCATAGTTTCCACACTCTATCTTTTTTACCATTCCATGCTTTTGTCAAAGTCCTTTGACACATTTTCTACTACACTATTCATGGATTTCAAGTATGCTTCTCTATCTAATTTATGTTACCAATCTATTTTCTCACCAACATAAAGTGGGGGAAAAATGTAGTCATAAAATCATGCACTTTAGACATTATTTATCCTAGTCTCATATTACTATTTAGAAGGTTCTTGAGTGAAGAAAGTACTAATTAATCCCATCTTTTGGCCATCTTGTTTTACTTTTATTTCATCATTCCCACACATTTTTATATACATACCTATCATGTTTTCAAACTTTCCTATCATTTTAGCCTAAATTAGGGTGCCTGGGCCTATAATGGGTGCCCTGGGTTCCACACCCAGGGCACCCTGATCCTTTTTCTACTTTCCTGCCTCTTTTTGGGATCTTTCTAGCCATTTTTCATCCTTATATTTTTCCTAGTTGGCCATGTCGGGATTAATTATGAAATTAGATCAAGAGAACCCTATAAATATAAAGTTATGAGACCATAATGAGGGTCATAGCGTCATCTACTACTATCACTCCATCTAGAGTTGCATCCATTGCATCACTTGCATCCACATAGTTCTATGCATCAAGGCTAGGAGATTTGCATCAACACACACTTCATAGGGGATATATTCTATTATATTCCATGCACACATGCTATTACATTTTCTACATTTAGTTATTTCTCACTACTTCACATAGTGTGATTGACACAAGAGCACCTAGGGCACGACATGTACACACACACACCATAACTACATTTGGGTCTGAAATGTAGTGCAACACTCAGTTTAGTAAGCCCACTATTGTGGAAACTGAGGTCAATCTGACCCATTCATTTGCATCTTTTATTTTTAGGGTTTTGATACTTCTATTTTTTTATAGGTCTTCAACATCATCTTGCTTTATTTTCTACATTCGACGTAGTTGAAAAAAATAGTGCGACAATGGGGTGAGGGTTATAGGCCATCCTCGACTCTAAAATAATCAAGTTCCAACCTTTTTAGAGACTAGGGTGCATATTATTCCATACAAGGGTGCCCCAATACCCTCCTAGGCACTCCTATTTTCTTAGATCTCCTAGATCCACCCTTTTGGGACCCTCAGGTGTAGCCATTCCTACTTCCGAAATTTCTAGTCAAACATGCATCAGTCATCTACAATCAAATTTGAGTTCTTTCCTCACTTTATTCTTACACATTAGGGTTTTATTTCTATTAGTTCAATTATTTAATTAATTTATATCACTTTTAGTGCACTTATTTAAAATTTTTATGTCCTCCTAGATTAGATTAACTATCATTATACTTTCTCCTATTTTAGTTAATCGAGTTGATTCAATGCTTAAGTAAACACACATATTGTTAATGTTTGATCGAATGGTTATATAATTTGTAATGAATGATGAATGGAAATGGATTAAAGTTTTAATATACTAATTCACCCCCTTTAGTCTCTATGGATTCCAACAATTGGTATCGAGCAGGTCCTGAGAAGTAAGTTTAATCACTTGAGGAGATCCTTGAAGCACAAACAATGAGTAAGTATTTAGGTGTTGAGGTTGCATTGAGGATGAAAAGATGAAGTTGCAGAGTATTTGATTAGTATTCTATAAGATCATATTAATTTCATGGAGAAAGAGCATGGTAAAGCAATCAAGAGTTTGGAATTTCAAATTGATAGAGTGACCAAAGCCCCAAGGGATAAAGAATTTTGTTCAGGTATGTAGAGAAATTGAAAGACCTAGACTACGATCTAGAAGGTGCATCTAAGAGATTGAATATGTATGAGAGGTTAGAAAATAACAATTAATCTCTTGATGGGATCTTATAGAGATAAAGAGCTACAATGACAAGACAAATCTAGGTTTCAAAGGAAAGTAGAAGGATAATGATGAAGAAGTTGGTCCAAGTACTTAATCAGACATGAAGGAGACAAAGAGTATCTGATTTTAAAAGGTATAACTCTATTAGACAACCTAATGCTACTAGGTATGGTGCCTCTTTCAATGGTTATTGCTATGTTTGTCATGATTTTGGTCATAGAGCTAGAGATTACAAAAGAATGTCTCCTAGGAATGATGAAGGTCCTTTCAAAGGTGAATGCTTCTCATGTTGTGAGTATGGTCATAAGGCCAAGGATTATGGATGGAATCTAAGTGTATATGAGCCAAGAGGAAAGAGGAGTGTTGTTTGTTTCAACTGTCAAAGACCAGGTCATATAACAAGACTATGCCAAAGTAAGAGGATGTTCATCAAAAGGTTTTATTCTAAAGGTATAGTCATGACAGTCAAAGGACCTAATCATGGAGGTCAAGCTAAGAAGGATGTTATTAAATAAGAGGTGCTCAAGGATAATCAAATGAAGTATGACAAAGAGGGTTCTAGTGAAATCAAGATGGAAAACAAAGTCAACAAGCCCAAATCAAATTAAGGTAGCATGTTTCTTATTGCTAAAGAAGCAAGATCTCGAGGAACATCATATGTGTCTAGCTTTCATTCATTCTCATGTACATGAGGATTTGAGAAGGTTAGGATTTTGGGATACCTATAGAGTGATAAGGTATGATATGCGATATGTCCATGTATTTTTGAGCTCTTGTTACTTGTAGGTGTCTGAGTTTGTCATTATGAGTTTCAATTATTATAGGTGTGGGATTACTAAGTCTTAGTGACAAAAAGGTCGATTGATGTATGAAATGTCAAGTTGATGTGTCTTTATTCCTTAAATATGAGAAGAATATATGTCACCATTAGTGAGGAAGTGTCAAGTATGTATCACATTAGGTGTTCTATAACAAGCTTTCAAGAGTGATGTGTTTTTAAGAAAGAAAGAGTTGTAAAATGTGTGTGTGTGTGTGTGTGTGTGTGTGTGTGTGTGTGTGTGTGTGTGTGTGTGTGTGTGTCAAGTTCTTGAGTCTATACACTTAAAGGATGCTCTTGTAGGAAGCTTAATGGTATAAATTACTAAATATCCACCATGGAGTCTTGGTAAAGTAGTTCTAGTATTTTTGGTAGTCACTCAAGGTTGATTGAATATTGATATGTTGTCTCCTATCATAAGGATCAAAGATCTTGTGATTGATGTTATGAGATATTAAATGTAAGGTATTGTATCATGGATTGAGTATAAAGGTGTATGAGGCAAGTGTTAAGAATGTGTAGAGATTTTGAAAATCATGGTATGTTACTCCAGGGGATTCAAGCCTCATATGACCAAGTTGAAGGCCTTGAAGGATCCGTATCAATGTTTAAATTTTGGGTTAGTCATGAACATGGTGATCAAGGTGTTAAAAGTCTATCAGATTCAAAGAGATGATTCTTATCCCAGGGGAGCTAGTTGATTTGAAGCATGATGCTACAAGTGTGGTTCTAAAGATCGGGGATGAATGTATGAGCTTATATGCTTTGGATTATATTTTTAAATCATGACTGAAGCATCTCCATAGTATGCATGCATCTTCAAGCTAACATTGAAAGGATTACAATCTCATGAATAAGGTTTGTTCAAATACCTTGATCATTCTAAAGGAGATTGAAGGTTCCCTTGGGTATGTGTAGGTGTGTCTTGTGTGAATATGCATTGTAAAGATATCACAAATATGTGTGAAGGGTGTCTTAAGTTGAGTCATGAGGTGCTAAGAGAGCTTGATGATACGAGAAGGTATATGAAGTCATGATAAGGTTGGAGTATTTATATCATTATGATTAAAGGTTTCTTCAAAAGGGAATGGAGTGGTATATGTTTCACAAGGTCATATAGAAATGTTGCAGTATGGAAACTTTGGTAGCATAACTTCAAGCATGAAGAGTTAGTATTGAAGGAGGTTGAATCTTGTAGTTTGGATACAGATCCACGCACAACAAGTAGCATATGTAAGAAATCAATGAATTTAAATGAGTAATGATTCACTGAGCTCACTTTGTCGATATTATATAAAAAGTTAAGACTATCACTGAAATACAGTCCCAAATTGGAGCCTTGAAAGTGTAAACAAGCTATGTTATTGAAGAATTTATCCTCCGGGTTTGTCTAGAAACCCTCAGGGTTTTACAAAGAATAAGAATTTGAGGTCTTTGCCATTGAAGTTAAGATAAGAAACTCTTAACATATAATCTAATGGTTGTGGGTAAACTGATTTGAAGGGTTTTAAAGATTGAGAAGCTTTACAAAGCTAGGAAACTTTAACTTGAGACAGATCCTGCATATAGCTCATTCTTTGAAGACCTAATTTGTGACATAGAATTGTGAATTTGAAGCATGTTTTCCAAAGGAGTGCATTTTTTTTTTTTTCAGAGAAGGAAAACCTTAATGGGTATGTGGAAATGTATTTTCATGGGAAAATAAGCGAGGTAATCAAAGTTGGAGCTCGAAAACCATTAAGACAAGGTTGGTAGGTCTAGAAGGGCTTGAAAGGAGGAAGAAGTACTATGTAGAAGAGATTAACGGTTTGAGATTGAAGTTTTGGATCATTTTCAATCATAAATTTTCATGATATTTTCTTGAAATGAGCTTTGTAAAATAGGGTATAAAGTTAGGTGGTTTAGTTAAGGATACATGATCAAAATTTGCATGTTGTTGCTTGTCCAAGTTAAGGAGTTTAGAGATATTTATGAGAAAATAAAAGGAATTGTGTTATAATCTTATAAGTAACCATAGTGCAAGTGGAAAAATCATTGAGAAAGATTATAAGGCAAGGTATATAAGTGGTAAAGGTAATGTGGCTTGTAAGGCTAATATGTCATTCTTGATCTCAAAATTATGTGGCAATGCTTTGTATGATTGTGAAAGATGTTAAAATGTTGAGCTACATGTTCAAAAATTTATGTAGGTCTATGATAGGAGTTAAGAAATATTCCTTAAGTATGTTAAGTCTAAAATGAGTAACTAAAACTTAAAAGGATCATGGAACTCAAAGGATGTGAATAGTGCATGTTAGATGGCTTGTGAAGATATGAAAGGACAAAATGGAGACTTATAGTTGGTAAAGGTTAAATAAAGCTGTGTAATGGTGAAACAAAGTAGTGCTATAGGTTTGCGAAGAGTCATTAGGGCAGGGAAGATTATGTTGTCATCCATTCAGGAGTATAAAGGTACTAGGAAGCTTGTATGACAATACTAATGATTGGTTGTAGGTTCATTGGCTTCTAGAGAATGTTAAGAGACCAAGAAGAGTGTGTTAGACTATAAATAAGGTAGATATCATTGAATATTTGTTTTAGGACAATGAAATTATGCATGATCCATTTTTATGACATGAAAGGAAGGTATGCGTTTAATTTTTTTCTTTTCAGTGAGATTTGGGTAGTATGGTTCCGGGGAACTATAATGAGATGATTCATATTGTGTTTGAGCATCTAGAGCATGGAGAAGTTGTCCATTTTGCATTGAAGATGAGGTTTAGGGACATTGGTATTGAATGAGGCTACAATAAGTTTGGAGGAAATTTTTCTTGGGTTCTTACATGATACATTCATAAGAAGTGATGTCAAGCTTGAATGAAGGCCAAACTAAAGAGTATCTCCTTAGGGGTGTCTTATCATTTAACTCTATCAGGTCCATAGATCATCGGTTGTAGCTATAAAGGTAAAAAGAGCAAGAAATCTGATCCAAGGGGGAGCAATTTGTGCAAGTAAGTTTAGTTTTGTTCATTGTTTCCATTGTTGTCATTGAGTGTTGTCAAGTTCCATGTTTAGTTATACTATAGCCTTTTTCATATATGTCAAATGGAGAGAGAAGCATAAAAAAATGGAAAAGAGGTCTAGTAGGTGTGTTTGGTCTTGTTGGTTCCATCAATGTTTTTGAAGGTGGTTGCCATCAATGAAAAAGGGGAGATTATTGGCCATTGTGTGTTAGTGTTGTCATTGATGTCAAGTCTATTAATGGAAAAGGGTGTCATGATGTTGTATAATTCTCCATGTGGTGTTAGTCGGTGGTCAAAAATGAAGGTTGATTTGGTAGTGTCCAAGTTTGGTATGATCGATGAGGTTTTAGAGCTTGGTTTGCTATGCATAGTCATGGTTTAAGTCCTACCAAGTGAATTGAAGGTTGTCATGAGGTCAAGCATGGTCCTAGAGGTGTGTTACATGTGTTAATGAGTCTATAATGAGTCATCATGGTTAGTTCATGAGGTACATGGCTCGAGTCAAGTCATTCTAGGCCTATTCCTAGTCTTAGAGGATGTGGTATGGTATGGTGACTTGAATTTTAAAGCTAATAAGTCATGGTGGAGTATGGTAGCACCTGGGGGAAATGTATACGAGGTGTATGATGAGTTTTAGGTCAGTTATAAGAGGTCCGATGCTACTCCAAGTGAACCATTTTTGCTATATATTCTAGCCACTCAATTTGATCATCGACACACTCATAATTATATATCATAAAGAGAGAGCCATCTATGATCTCAATTGCACATTGATATCTTATAAGCTCAATTATCCAAAAATTGAAAAAACATGATTGGATGTTGTTTTTTCTTTCAAAAAATCTGTTATTATCTGTTGGACAATAAAACCAAGCTTATGTCTAAAGTCGACTGCTCAAGTAACTTTTATCAAAACCTCCTCTTACTGGGAGGATGGCAATTGGATCATTTTCTTAGTGAATTTGATATTCAATACATCAACCGTAGAAAACAATAAAAGGAAAAGTGATTGTTGATCAACTAGTTAAAACTCCTTTACCAAGAACATAACCACCGAGTCTAGATCATGGGACGCTTTTATTTTAATATTGAAGAATCTTCCACCTAACATATATACTTTGATGGGTCATTCACATTTAAAGGCTTGGGGGAAGGTGTTGTTCTTATCACCCCCACAGGTGTTCTCATTCCTCAAGCTTTCAGACTTGGCTTCCCATGTACCAACAATATTGCTAAGTATGAAGCTCTCATTATGTGATTGAATGTCATTATAAGATGGAATCTAAAAAAGGTAATGTTATATGTGACTCCCAACTGATCATCAAATAGGTTAATGATGAGTATAAGGTCAAGGATGAGAAGCTAATTCCCTATAACTGGATAGTCGATACCTTGAAGGATTTTTTTCAAATCACCTTTCAACGGATCCCACAAGCACAAAAATGTTGAGCGAATTCCATGGCTACAATTGGATCTTTACTACGACTATCTCCGAGATACTATGAAATTTTAGTTCCTTATTGATCATATAACAATACTAGCCTATGACATGCCGAATCATGTTTGGTATATGAAGTTGTTGGTCCTTTTTCTTTAGTACATTGACATCTTCAATTACTTGCAAGATGGTACCTTCCCCCCAACATCTCCCAATCCCAAAACCAACCCTTATCAAACAAATATAACGTTATACCCTACTTGGAGACACTCTTTATCATCAAGGATATGATGGGACTCTGTTACATTTTCTAAATTCATAAGAGGCTATCCAAGAAATCAAAGAGGTGCACGAAGGCATCTACGGTTCTCACACTAGCGACATGGTTCTCATGAGAAGCTTCTACGCTTTGAATACTATTGGCCTACTATGGAGATAAATTGTTGTCAATATGTAAAGAAATGTCTACTATGTCAAAAACATGGTAATATAATACATGCTCCATCACAATATTTACAACCCATCACTACACCATGGCCATTTTCAAAATGGGGACTCGATCTCATAGGAAGCTCAAGCCAAATTATTTTGATGCCCATAAACACATTATCATTGCCACTAAATACTTTACCAAGTGAGTGGAGGTTGTTCCTCTCACCTTTTGATGCAAGTGAATCATTGTAAATAGCTCAAATTTTAGTTTTCATAGTTTAATAGGTGTGTGGGGTCCACTTGGTTGATCTTGGGTCATGTCTAGTCCATTTGGACTCTTAATGATGTAATAAGTGGTATTTTGGAGGTTTCCCTCCAAAAACCACATTTAAATATTCAAATTAGTCATGAAGGTAATATAGGCCTAGGAGTTAGAATGTTAGTCATTTAGGGGTTAGTGTAGGCCTAATGTTAATAAATAAGATATTCATATCATAAACTCTCTCTATTGACCCTACCTAGGTATGAACTCACTATAGTTGTTTGAATCATGGTTTGAGTTAGGTGGATGAAAACCTAACTACTTCACCTCCTTCATAATGAGCATGATGAATTCGAATAGGGGTTGATGAGAGGAGGAAGGAGATATTAGAGAAGAGGAGTAAGAAGTTTTGTATCTGTATAATGGCTCTAGAAGCCTTGTGTTTTCTCTATATTCAATGAATCAAGGACTTCTTGAGCATCTATTCTTTGTTATTGATGTTCTCATGTGCATTTATGAATGGTTACTGTTGTGTATGAGTGATTGAGATTAATGTATGAATGAATTCCATTAAATGAGATGAATATGATTGATTTTTCAGGTATAAGTGTGTGTACAGTTATGAAGAATAAGGAGTCCTGAGGATGGTGGACTAATGAAGAAAAACAGTCATATGTTTGATGGAATGGAAACTCATGTGTTCAGGTAAGAATGCTTATGAGAATTGAATGAAGGAAGGAATTAGGAAATGAGAACATTGTTATTATGGTGTTAGTATGTGTGGATATGTGATGGAGTGATTAGAATCACTATAAAAATCTAAGTTAAGTTAAATAACTCAAAAAATACACCCTTGCTGCCCTATACCTTGTCTAGGGTTTTGAATGAAGGAAAAAATGCATAACTTTAAAAATATAAATGGAAAATTGCTAAATTTTGGAGGGGAAGGACTGACATGTATTTTTGGTATGTGTGAAAAGCTTCGAGAAGTTTTGAGTCGATTTGATAGGTTAGAAAACAAAAATTTAGTCAGAGACCATGTTGTGAGAACAAAAAAATCATGTTTAGACACTGGTAAAATGAGTACAAATCACTTGTTTTGAGGATATGGATTATAAAATTTGGGAGTAGAAGAAATGGATTATTTTTCAAGCGTGTTTTAAATGGTTTAATGAATTCATAACCATATGGAAAGTTATTGATGACAAAAAATTACTAATGAGAAAGCATGTAAACTGTTTAATGTAATGTCTGCCTGAGAAAACAATCATAAATTTTAAATTAAATAATGAAAATGGATGAAATTTGGAAAATATGTTCCTTATAGATACTTATAAAAGTTATCAAATTTTTAGAGAAATTGTCCTTGTGCAGAAAAATATATACATGACAGAAATTTGTTATAGATTGTTTGTTCTTGAGAGCACAAGAAGGGCATTTTTAACAGAAAGGTAAAGTTTGGTGTTTTGATTCCTCTTGAGACAATATTATGATTGATATAACATTGATTTAGGTGATAAAATAGGGTAAAGGGTTTTCAAGGCATTAGTGAATTAAAAATCCAAAGTTGTTTGTTTGAGTGAAGGGCTAGTGAAGAAAGTGTGAAGAGTCAATAGAGGAAGGTAAGAGATAGTTTTTATTGAAGAATGATCAATTTGTTGATTAAATGGACATTGTGTGGGGTGCATGAATTACATGAAGTGTTTGAAATAGGGAATGGTGATTAGAAAAACCATTTAAGTTGAATTTGATCAAAATTTACAAGTTTTATCCATTTTAGGCTTCTGGAGGATCCTCATGTGCAGAGGTTGGTGAAAGGTTGTTATTGAATCCTCCTGACATAGTTAAATGAATGACAAGTTGTTTTATCTACTATGCATCACCTTTATTACTGGTGTTCACATATCCAAGTTCATTATGAACAATATCATTTGCTATTATGACATCCCTTCTTCCATTATATCGAAAATGGAAAATCTTTCAAGAATAAACAAGTGAAGGCATTGTGCCAATGCTTTAAAATTCACCGAAGTGGTCTATCCCTATTACCCTAAAGGTAATGGAAAATCTAGGGCCTCAATAAGACTATTATTCAGATCATGGAGAATTTTTTTGGTAAATCCGTCCATAATCGACATTTTAAATCCATCCTATCCTATAGGCCTCTTCGAACGTCTATTTGCACATCTATAGGTGCGACCCCATATTCCCTTATATTTGAATTGAAGCCATTATACCCCTAGATATCAAGCTCCCATATTTGTGGATATCCTTGTGATATTATTTGGATAATGATGAGGACTATAGAGTGGCTAGGATAACATAGATGAAACTACTTGATGAAAGGAACCTACATGCAATAGATCACCTCAAAGTGTATCGAATTGAGTTTTCAAGAGATACAACAAGCATATTATCCCTCATTAATTTAAAGCAGGAGACCTTGTTCTTAATGAGAATCAATTCAATATCACCAAGGAACATGAAAAGAAAGAAAAGTTTGAGCCTAACTAGTTAGGGCCATACATTGTGGTGGCTAAATTTGGTTCTAGTGCTTATAAGATTTCCTATCCTGATGGTGATGAACTTCAGGAACCTATGAATGCCATGCATCTCAAGTGCTTCTACGCTTAAGCATGGATACCTATCAGAAAATCAAAAAATAAAAAAGTAAAGAGAAATCAATTTGTCTAAGTGTGAAAACCACACAATTGTGGCACTTTGGACAGGTCCTTTGGTGAAAACCGGGTTCTAGTGACACAGGAGGATTCTATTGTTCACAAGCACCTCATCTTTGGGGCATGGTCACTTCTTCCTAGCTTCTCCATTCATCGTTTGTGTGTTATATTGTTGAACCCATCTCTCTTGGCGTGGATCCAAGCCCAGATCCTTTTCTTGTATATATGTGTGGGATTCACCCTTGTATATTCTCACCTCTCGCTAGGGGCATCTTGGTGCTTGGTTATTCCTATACATAGTTTCATAAAACCTTCAAAATATAAAAACATTCACAAAATCCTTGAAAATCCTAAACATTCAAAATAAAAAAATAAAAATAGCGAAAAACTCAAAACACTAAATATTGGAAACTATACTACAAAACATCCAAATTCGGTTGATTTATTATTTAAGTGCATGACATGCGGATAATTTTTATCTTTCTTCATTAAAAACTATGGTTAGCTTACTATGTTTGTCTTCCCTTACATATATCTTTTCTCCGGGCAATTTCATAATGCATGTTGCTTTTTAAAGGACTTCTTTGTCCTCTATCTACTCCTTACACGTCTCTTTGATTAAGGCATCATTTCAACCCGTGTCGTATGAATTGAAAACTTGGGAAATGAAGTGGATAACAAAAACATTGGTGCGAATTTCTTGCACTTTATTTGTTTAAGTTTATATGTATATGCTTGTTTATTTGTTATTCTGCTTGTTTACTTTCTCGTACTACATTGCTTCATGTATATTGCTTTGAGTCATTTCTTTACTATATAAAAATAGTCTTATGGTTTTTCATGTCATTTTACCCTTTGTTGTATGCTTATATCAAATAAATAGCTATTTTAGAGCCATGATGGTGCTTCACTATGTTGCGATCTTCCCATTCCCGATCTATCTTTTCTTCCATTCTACCTCACTTTCTACCTATCATTTTTTCCCCGCCCACCCTCCCTTATTTCTTCCACATAAAGAGGCCCAAGATCTATTTCTAATCAATTTACTTGAACAATGGCCAAGCAAGCCAAGTTTTAATCCCTTTGGGAAAATTGCCCCTTTTTCTTTTACAAGATATGTTAAGAAAGACATATTTTATTGTTGTGGTCTTTTCTCTTCTTATTTTTGAGCATCCATTGACATATTCTATCACTCCATCGATACTTGAGGGGGCATCCTTCATCCTACTAGTTTTTATTCTACCATTACAAAAGTTAATTAATTGTAATTGTCTACTATCTTGAAGTGGCGTTTGCTTTGCGCTTACACCACATCAAAGAGGGGTAAATATAGACACCTAAACCTAGCTATGCAGTTTTAACACTAAAATTTCACTTCTTATCCTATTTTCTATCATTTAGTTATAATTAACATCTTTCTCACTAATTAGCTAACACTCCCTTCCATCTCGGTCAATTAATGACACTTCGTTAATTAACTAGTCTTCCCCTTCATTCTGGATGCAAATTAACACTACTTTATTACTTATAATCCTATTATTTTAAAATTAATTAATTAATTGACCAATATTGATTAATTAATCCTCCAAACGAGAATTCACCATATTTTGGGTCATTCCCCCTCTTTGATTATTCGAACCCATCAACTCCTCTCCAAGTGGATTTTACAAGCCTAACTTGGTCTATTAATCAATCTAATTGATTAATTTAAATCACACACAACTCACTTAAGTTGGAAATTCTAATTAATCCTCCCTAATCATACTTAACTATTCCTAAGTCTATTTACCACTTGCTAATCCCTAAATTTATTTTATTCCACATTCACGAGGATGATAGTTTCTCCATTTTGGAAAACTATATAAAGAACCCTACCCCTCCCTTCTAAGTTTACACTAAGTCCTTGTAAGACATTTGCATAAGACAAGAGTATTTCTCAATTGGAATACTTATTGATCTAGAAAAATCACTCCTTTTTCCACTTGGCAAGAGTAGTAAGAGGATAACCAAAAATGAAAATTAAGCCATATTGGTGAGACTTCTTCTCTTCCTTGGAGAAATCCTTTGATCACATGTGGCTATGTACGGATCGCTAAAGGAAGTGTCTGATCCAAATCCCATCAAAAACATCAAAGGATGGTTTATCATTTCATGTTTTTAATATTAGATGCATTAGTTTAAGGCTTTCCTTTTAATGGATTTATAATGATGTTTATGATTAACTAGCTTAGTTATTAGATCTACTTGGTGTTATGTTCTAGTAATTAGCTTAGCTTGTTTATCATGCATACAATATTGTTAATATATTTACCACAACGTAAAAATAATTCACTAAACTTGTAATTGGTAAAATTATTAGTCATATATATTGTTATAAAAAACAATATATACACATATTATTTGTTAGTATTTCTTCCTATTTTATGGGAAGTAGTTTTATTATTATCATGACTATATAATAAGATGTGTATTGATTTCATGTAACACTAAATAAAAGAGAAATTATTATTTTTGTGCAAATCTCATACGTTTCATTATTTATAGTAGCCATTACATCACGTCTAAATCAATCAATCGGATAAAAGATCTATCTTTCTTCATTTCCAAGAGTTCAAAGGTCCTAGAGACATATATTAGCAAGAGTAAGTCACTTCATGCATTGTTAAAGGCCTTCAAGGGACAAAAGGGTCTAGTCTAGAAGCGAAGAAATCCACATCACACTACTATTTCAATGAGTAAATTATTTACACTATAGTTATCTTGATATCTTTGAGTCAAGAGACACAAAGGCACAAACATGAGATTAGATTAGATTGCATAAAACCTTAAACACTTACTAAGAGAACTAAATGAGGATCTATAATGCTTGAGGGGATGTAGTACAACACTTCGATTGATTCAATAAGGGTTAAATGTCAATGGTTGTTTAGCCTCACCCACACATTAATTTTTTTCTTTTAATATCTAATTCTTTGATGAAGGGTTTTGTAGATATCCATTACTTGTTGCATGGTATCAAAAGTTGTGAATGATTTAGAAATATAAAATGACAATCATTTCTAGGAAATAAAAGGGCAACAAAAGTTATAGAACCTTACCTTGTTAGTAGGCCTAAAACCATACAAAAGGGGGGTAGAACCATACCATGATCCAAGAAGAGTTGTCTTTGTTATAGACATAGATAATGTTTAGTGCTAAAATCAAAGAAAAAACATTTTCAAGTTCAAAACATCTCACCCATCCAACTTTTATAAGTAGTTCTCCTCATATCACTCTACACAACAAAATACTTATCCCTTTTTGTGTTTTAAGTAATCATCTTATTTTTTTGGAATAGTTGCACTTGTATTAGTGCATTATTCTAAATTAAAATGTTTTATGTGAATTAATTAATTTATAATGATCCCCAAAACTAGAGACCCTTACATCCTATATTTTCTTATATCACATCATATAATTTTAAGGGTGTAAATGAGAGGAGGTGAAGGGAAGGAAGAGTGAGAAAAAATTATCATTTTGTAACAAAACGAACCATTATGTTAGTAAGAGGGCCACGTCAAATGTGGTATCACATCCCTTGACATAAGGCTCATAATGTACCAAGGCTTATGTATTACCACATACCAAGGCAACCAACCAATGTGGGACTATTATTTATCAATACTGATTGTTATATTTGTAGAAGAAATTCATAGATGAAATGAAGAATCATATCATACTATGGCCATGCATTTAGAGGTAATTTAACATGATTTATTTTTTAGGATTTTTAATTCCACATAGGAGGAGAGAAGAATGTTTAGAAAGTAAACATACTCATCCTACAACTAATCAACGCTTTTTTAGTAAGAGGAACACTTCCATTGTGACATCACCTCTATATACTAAAGGATGGGATATATTGGGGTTTATATGTTACTAAATACTAAGAAAACCAACTAACTTGGAATTCATTTTTATATTGTGAATATTTTTAGAGATCTAGAAGCAATTCCAAGATGTACCTAAGAGACATGTTTGACATAGTTACCAAGGCATCCATTTAGGGGTAATTTATAAGAATTAATGTTTGGAATTTTTGAAGACATAGAGGAATGGAAGAGGTTGATAAGAAAGAAAGTGTACACATCCCATAAGCAATAAAATATTATATTAGTAAAAGGGTCACTTCTATTGTAGTGTCACATCTATTCGCATAAGAATACTTATATATTAAAGGTTTTATATATTTTTGTGAACAAATCGAACCAACCAATATGGAATTAATTTTTATTGAGTGAATATTTTTAGAATTAGAAGCAATTCCAAGATGCATATTTGACTTGGGTAGTAAGGCATGCATTTAGAATGTTGAAGTAAAATATTAAAAATATATATGGAAAACAAGGGGAAGAGTATTAAATATGGAAAAGATAAAATATAGGAGAAAGGTTGAACAAATAGGATAAACTTAGAAGAATAAATAACTCATGGGAATTATAGTAAAAAAATCATTCACTTTAGACATTATTTAGCCCGGTCTCATACTACTATTTAAAGGGTTCTTAAGTGAAGAAAGCACTACTTAATCCCATATTTTGGCAATCTTGTTTTACTTTTATTTCGTCATTCCCACATATTTTTATAGACATGCCCAGTCTGTTTCAGAACTTTCCCATCATTTTAGCCTAAACTAGGGTGCAGGAGCTGTATTAGGGCACCAGGCACCCAGTCCCACCCGAGGTGCCCCGATCCTTTTTTTTACTTTATCACCACTTTTTGGGATCTTTCTAGCCGTTTTTCATCCTTATCTTTTTCCTAGTTGGACATGTCGGGGTTAATTACGAAATTAGACCAAGATAACCCTATAAATATAAAGTTATGAGACCATAATGAGGGTCCTAACGTCACTTACTACTATCACTCCATCTAGAGTTACATCCATTGCATCACTTACATCAACATAGTTCCATGCATCAAGGCTATGAGATCTGCATCAAGGCTATGAGATCTGCATCAACACACACTTCATAGGGGGAGGGATTATATTCTATTCCATGCACACATGCTATTACATTTTCTACATTTAGTTATTGCTCACTATTTCACATAGTGTGATTGACACAAGAACACCTAGGGCATGACATGCACACACACACACCTAACTACATTTGGGTCTGAAATGTAGTGCAACACTCAATTTAGTAAGCCCATTGTTGGCAGATGAGGTCAATCGACCCATTCATTTGCATATTTTATTTTTAGGGATTTGATACTTATTTTGTCTTTTGCAGGTATTCAACATGATCCTTCATTATTTGATACATTCGACGCAGCTTTAATAAATTCACTTTGTGATAACCGTGAGGGTTACAAGATATCTCCGATCCTAAAAGAATCAAGTTCTGAGCTTTTTCAGAGACCAGGGTGCCTATTCTGCCATACTAGGTTGCCTCGGGGTGCCCCAGTACCCTCCTGGGCACTCCAGTCTGCTAAGATATTTGAGATCCACCCTTTTTGAGACCTTTGTGTAGCCATTCCTACTTCAAGTATCCAAATGACTGTGACACTCTACGACATCCATCTATAATCAGTTGAGTTCTTTCCTCACTTTATTCTTGCACATTAGGGTTTCATTTCTATTATTTTAATTATTTAATTACTTTATATTGCTTTAGTGCATTTATTTACAACGTTTATGTCCTCCTAGATTAGATTAACTATCATTATACTTCTCCTAGTTTAGTTAATTTTAGTTAATCAATAATAGATTAGAGGTTAAAATTAAATAAAACAAAAGAAAAATGTTGAAATTCTAACAAACATAAGAACCACTTATTAACAAGGCCTAACCTTAAGTAATAATCAATAAGTACACAAATATAATAACATCATAGAAACTAAATAATCATGTATATAAAAATTAGAAATGCACACAAGCATGAAGCAAATTTAACAAGATCTTTAATAATAAATTAATGATTATAAAATTTTACTAGTGATGAAAGAGCTTTCTACGGTGGGTCATGGGCTATTCATTGAAAGAAACAAAGAATATTTGAGAGGAAATGAAAAATATTTGAAGATAATCATATATACTTTCAAATTTAATTAGATGTATATGACATTAAAAATCATTTAAAATTTGGAATTAAATATTATATAATAAATTAAAATCAATCGAAAAAATAAATATTGTATAAATTTGAAATTTTACAATTAAAAAATCATATAATAAACTAATTAATCTAAATTATGATATATTTTACTCAAATTTGTCCACAACGTTCATACAATTTCAATATTAATAGAGCTTTCATCATAAATATAAAGGAGTCATTAACTCACCTAAGATTTTTAAATCAATAATTTTTTACTAAAGTAAATGAATGAAATGGAGTTCCTAACTTTAAATGGCTCCTTCAATGGAAGATGAATAAGGCATATAATGAAGAACAATTGACTGATGTATTAATTCATTATAGTGCACAAAATTATACTCTAGTCTCTTCCAACTTGCTTTCTTAGTTTCCTTAGAACATTTCCAATTTATGAAAAATAACATAAAATGTTGGGATTATGGCTTGTTAAGAGATTCTTTAGAAAAAAGAAGCATATTAGCACCTTCAATATCTATTAGCAGATGAGGATAGAAATATGAGCCCCACGACTGGTTGGTTGTAAGTAAAATATATGTGGTGTCTTGGCTTAGTATTAGTCTTAGTCACATGTCTTAATATGAGCTTGATCATCAAAGAATATTTTAGAAGTAACGATAATTTAAATGAAGGGGTTTATAGGAATATTTGATTTATAGTATATTTGGATATTATTTTCATAAATATATGATGTATAATAAGGCCACACATAAAGGACCATGAAAAAGGATTAAAAATATAGAGATTTCCCTTGACCATACCGATATGGTTCTAAATTTTAGTTAGGAAAAATCAAGTTCATGACCTTGTTGATCATCTCAAGTGTCCAAAAGTATTATTTTCTCTTTTCAAATTCTATGTATTTTTCCAATCGGAATTGGCTTTGCTTAGGGTTTCTCTCGCATGCATGTCATACCATGACCTCTTTGGGCACTGCGGGATAATACCTTTATCGAATTTTGTATGGCTTCTCACCCTCTAGGTGTACCTATATAATGGCCTCTTCCACCTCAAGCCCGGTTATTGAAGCCATGGCTGGAGCTTGTGGAGACTCAAACAATGCCACAACCATCGAAATGCCTTTGAAGTTCGTCCCGAAGGTCTTCCATGAGGTAATGAATCTTCCCCTGATGTTATTTTACCTGTTCCTGAGTTTAATGTTGCATGCTAGTGGTTAGAACAATTCTGCCTCATTGGGTATTTTGTGGATTACATCCCCTTTGAAAACATTCTAAAATTATGGGTTCACTCATCCTGGGCCGCTCACAACATCGACACGAGAGCATGCAAAACATGATCAAATGTTTTTTCCTTTTCCATTTTTCTGACCCATCGTATGCCCTAACCATACCGAACCGCTCAACCACTTGGTATGTGTGTAAATCTCTTTTGGTCCTCTCTCCATGGACCAAATATTTTGTGGTCTTTAAATATGACCATTTCCTAGCCTACCATTTCCATGTGTCCATTTCTTGCATCAAATAGATTCTTTTATAGGGCGGGTTGTTTGCATGGAACCTCAATGTTTTTATAGCTCCCTGGCCATAGAAACGTGTCTATGTTGAAGTCAACCTCTCTTAAGAGATGAAATATTTTGTGGAGATTCAAATGGTAGATAATAAATACTCCTAATGTATTTTATACATTAACTTTCCTAATACTTGCTTCCAGTGCCAGGAATCTGATCATAAGATCAAGGAATATCCTCTCTATGTCTCACGTAACCACCCAATGCCTAAGACAATTTTTGAAGTGGCTAAACGCCCTTAGGAGGAAGGATGTCAAATGGTTGGAGGGTGAAAAAATAAGAACAAACTAACTTAGACCAAGGTCCCAACACCAATGGCTTGAGTCAGAAGATGTTAAGGAATAAACCCATGGCTAACGTCTTAAGGAGCTCATTATCGATGACTCATTTTTACCCTTACTTAAGTTCTCCAACACACCTAAGGTGACATCGGTTCTCAAGGAACCAATAGATCCCATCTAAATTTCCTTGAATCTTTTGAATTCACATTTATATTTAACAACCTGGTCCACATGGCCGATTCAAAAGGGTCCAAATTTTGTAGAGGAAGAGTACAATATAGAATATGTTGAGTGAAGGAAAGTTGAGTTACAGGATTTCTTGAAGCACAATAATGCTCTCATTTTTATAGAATCAGTTTGATGGATTGAATGGCTTAGATGTGAGTGGTATGGTCCTTAACCACCATTTACCATGAATGTCATGTCATGGAATGTGCAGGGTATTATAGAATCTAACCATAATTATATTGTTTGCGATGCTTGTCAAAAAATTGCCAATTTAGATGTGTTGTGTTTACAGGAAGTGAAAGTTATAGGTTTTTCAATTGGCGATGGTTTGTAAATCCATCTAGCCTGACAACCTGAAATTTTGTAGTAATCATGATGGGGGATTGGGGTTTGATATCCCTTTTTACTCCTAAATTACATTGCTTTTCATGGATCATGGTGTCAAATTATTCATGAGAAATTTTTTCGGGTAGACAAATTGGTGGATATCTTGCTAATGCTCAGGTCTATAGGTCCCTCTTCTTAGATGTGCAACTCCATTTATTGTGAGTGAACTAAAAAGGAAATTTATTGATGGACAAGAGGTGGGGATCCAATAGGCGTGACTCTAATGTACCCATGACAAAATTCTTGTAATGAGTTACAAAGGAGGAATTTGTTGAATGATGGGGAAGAGGGAGCAAGAAATTAGGAAGGGGAAGATTAGCTTTGCAAGTAGAAAATCATATTCTTGCCAAAGATAATCAGAAGTATCACATAACAACTTATAGGAAAGAAACAACTATGCTTATAACATCAATGATGAGAGGAAACCATGCACACAAAGTTGCACACATTCATGCATCATGAAAAGAAGAAACTCCTTTCTTTATTGACATCTTCACAAGTTGTACAATGCTAGAGAATGGAAGAAAATAGATAGGAAAATGGAATAATGCTATCTATTTTTCCTTTCTCAAATAGATATCTCTCTTAAGTGCACAAAATTGACAACCCTTAAGAAAGAGGGTGTCATTACATTATATAGACCAAGAAATGACTCTTTTCCTACCCCCCATGTGTCTTTTCACTTGCCTTTTCCACTTGTGACTTTTGGCATTCCTAGGAAAGAACATTAAGTCCCCTTTTATAAAATAAGGGTGGCTTATTAAATTTTAGACTATAGTCACATTAATGAATAAGACAAAAATGAATAAGATAAAAACAAAAAGTGCAACCCCAATGAAGAATTAGAACATGAAGGAAGAAGGGGAGGGGGAGAGAAGAGAGGAAGAAGAGGAAAAAGAGAGAGAGGACTATTCCAATGAAAACCCTACCACCGATGAAATCCTGGAAAGATCCTTTGGTGAAATATTAATGCCCTTAATTTTTTTGTTGAACCTTGCTACCTCAGTGCCACTTTTCACTCTTGAGGAATGTGAATGAAGCCTAGTGACTTAATCCATTCTTCGCGAGTGAGGTTATGTTCCTACACTCGAATACTAAGATTGGTGATCTTTCGCAAAGTGTTAGAAATGATTGCCCTTATCTCTCCAGAGACGATTCTAATGTGTCTTCATTGAATGATAATGGATCTTTGGCCTCCTTTTTGGTTGAATATTTGAATATTTTCAACAGATGATATATTGAAGTATCTACATTCACGACTCACAAGACAAGTTTTTGTACTTGAGCATAAGAATTATTTTACATTTTTCAACATCCTATTCATACAAATTAAGTTCATCGATAATATACTTTATCAATTCATATTGAGAAAACAAAGTTTGAGCCCATACTTGAGACAAGTCATTCGATGCCAAAGAGAATACACCTTTGGCTATCAGGAGGGATGATTTGACTTTTCCCATTTCCATGACCAATGGATACACCTGATCCCAGTGGTCTTTCTCCACATCAATTGCTTCCCATGTTGTGAGTATCTTCATGGCCGTGGCATCCATGTACTTATACAATGTCAACATCTCAAGTAGAAATGACTTCCCTTTTTAAAGAATCATATTCACCCACTTATCATTTGCATTTCCTTACATGGTGAATATTTGCATTAACTGATGGACTCGGGATTGATGTTACTCATTGGAGTGAATTTCTCACTGGGAGAGCATTGGTGGAATTCAAATCCAGAGCCCTTGCAACATATGAAGTGAGGGTTTGAAATGTGGTTTTCCACTTGATCTATTTTTCCTTGTATTCTTGAATTCTTGCGCAAGGTGAGTGGAAGACTCTTGAAACAAGTGAACATCACCCTCATGTGTTGTCGGGCCTAGGGGATTTTTTATTGTCTCATAATCAGCCGGGTCATTTAATCGATGGAATTGATGACCTTTGGATTGACTACCTTTATGTATTAGTTCCTTGAGTCACCATGAAGAATCGAGAAGCCACTTGAGCTAATCTTCCTTTCTTCTATTTGACCATCAAGGTGATAGATGAGAAATCAAGAATGGTCACTTGTTGCACTTTGTGTAAGTCTCTATTGTGATCATCTCCTGCACCCAAGGAAAGATATCATTGGTTTTCGGCTCGATGCTTGAAAACATAGCATCTTATTTCTTCAAATAGAAAGGGATATCTTGTCTGAAGTGAGCAGTGCAACGACAAGAGATGAGATAATTTGAGATTATTGTGGGACAAAGAGGTAGGTCAAGTCAATTTCCCTTGTTCAAGATACACCACATGTTATTCTTCCACCATTTGCTTTCTTTTGTAGTATCCTATAGTGAGGCGCATTGGGTTCCTTTGGTTTCCTCTTCATGCTTTCTCCTGAATGAGTTGAGATGAGAGCCTTGTCCTTGGCCTTGGAGGAGGAGTGATAGGATGTTTATATTTGGATGGAAAAGAAGTTTCCTGATGAGATGAGATCATCTCTCTTTCTTTTGAACCATTCTTTGGACCTTTTGATCACCACCTCTGTGCACTCTTTGATGTCTCTGGAATCACGAACACTCCAAACCACCTGGGGAAGAGGACAAGCCTTCACCGTGAGATACTTTGGATTAAAAATTTCTGAGCCATCCTCTACAAAACCATATTCATATCAATCAAATTTGAACTCCTAATTTGATCCATTGTCATCCTTTTATGGTCACATTCATGGACCTCATATTCATCAACATAGTTTACCAAGAAATATTCAATTTGGGGGACATGAAACAGTTAAGCATGTGAAATGTGTATGGATATTCTCTGATGTCAAAATCTTCCCTGGAAGTGTATGAGTGCATATTTATAGGGGCTAGGGAAGCTTCAATGTTGGAAGTATCGTGGGAACTCTTGCAAGTGAAAATCCCTAGTGAGATAGGGAAAGGAATATGCTTCTTCTTCCTGTTCCTCAGCTTACCATTTACGTGCACCAATTGTCTGTATAGTTCCATCAACAAGAAACTATCATTTGGAAAATAGGCAATCTCCATGGAGAAATATCAAATCTTGACACTTTGATATAAGAGAACATTGAAAATTGAATGAAGTATGATCCATACCTCCTAACTAGGGAAACAACTTGTGAAGACATCCTCAAATGTTGATTTCCTTCTAGCAACTTGACCACATACATTGTGAATGTATCATTCACCTTGGAAAAGTGTTGATTACTCTCCTTTAAGACCAATTACAGGTATTTATTGAATGCAAGAGCCTTTTGAGAGATATTCTGAGTAGGTGTTAGGCCCCTGAATGGTCTTGTGTTCGAAAAGGCATAAACTGGATATGAGATCATGAAGAACTTATTTGAAGCAGGCACCTGGAACAATTGGTGGTGCAAGTTATTGCCAATGAGCTGCCCCAAATCAATCACCTTCTTTCCTTCAAGGATTGTGAGAATGAAAAGTGCCATCCAATCATGGAAATTATTTGTGTTCTCTTCTCCCATTACCCAACTTAAGAGAATGATGGCATCAGAGAAGCCCTCATGGAATTCACTTATGCGGGAAAGAGTCTTCAGTACACAAGAGGATTTATCTCATGCTTAAACAAGGAGATGAGAGAGAGGCCTTGAAGATAGGACTAATTCTTAGACCACTATCTATATGCAAACTCCTTAGTGATTATGACCATGTCTTTTCTAGTGGGTATTTACATACCTTGAGATATGGCTTTTGGGGTGAACACTTTGTTAAGACTGAGTTGTCATCTACTCTTATTATCCTGGTGTCTAGTTCATAGTGTTGGGAACATGAAAAAACTAACTCAATGTTTTGTAAGGAAACATCATGACTACCTGCTGTATACAATTCACTAGAGAATATCTTTTCCTCAACAGGTTCTCTTGATCCACCCAACATTCTATTCTTGAGATCCTCCAGGTCTATATGAGCAACATTGCTATCACCCACACTCAGGAAATATGATGTGAGAGCTGAAACAAGCTCAGGGATGATGAATTTGAACTTCATGATGACAAAAAGCAATAATATGAGTCACAATAGAGGTGATAGCAACTTCTTGCACTTGAAACTGAAACTTGCTATTTTTAGACCTTAGGTTTGAAGCCGCTTATTTCGGGAAAGGTTTCCCTTTTGTCTTGATGTCAACACTGAGGGTTCTCACCATGTTTAAATAATTTCCATAAAATTTTAAAGACCAAATTCAAGTAATTTTTATTTTTAGAAATATGTTTTTACTTTTTTTTTTTTTTTTGGCATGTGTGCCCTAGTTTTCCATTTCGGTGATTTTCAGTGTTTGCTTCTTTGAAGGTTTTTATTGTTTTGGGAAAATTACTATAAATAGTAAGTGTGAACTAGTGGAACTTACTATTTTTAGAATCTGGTCTTCCCCTCCTTTGTTTGGTGAAAAATCACCATTTTTGTTCTAGGTTTTCTCTTTGGATGCTCCATGTGAAATTTCAACTTCACCCGCTTTCTGGATCAATGGAAAATTACAGAAGAAGGGTTTAGGGCACAAATTTTGAAATTATTCCGTTAATAATCTGAGACACCTTTGCAAATTCTATTTTTGCAAAGCATGAGGTTCTGTATGTGAGATACGAGCACTTCATTGTTTCACTCATGGAAGCTTACGCAAAAATTTCGGCATGGTGACGACTGAAAAATCAAGGTTTTGGTGTGATAACATAAATTAAGGAAGATGAATGGATGTGAAATACAAGGGTGAAGTATTATAAGCAACATCAATGGAGAGAAAATGGGGATGACCGGTAGTGAGTGTTTTTACATGCACGCACGAGAAGAAGTGGAAAGTAGCAAATAAAACAAAAAAATAAAATTTTACTCAACCTTGACATGGGAAATTTTTTTTTCCTAACCATCCCAAAGGTTTGGGATGGTTGGTGTAAAAAATTTCACCCCTCCCTCATTGGTCTAAGTGGCATTCATTGATTGGTTGTTGGGAAATTGGTGAAAAAGCACTAAAAGAACCAGGGGCCAAAACTGGGTCATATGGGTGACCGAGAAGGGGATGAGCATGGGTGGAGAAAATTTTCCCAACCATCCCAAAAATTTGGGATGGTTGGTGTAAAAAGTGTGCCCCTCTCTCATTGGTCCAAGTGGCGCTCTATGGTTTGATGGAGGTGGGTGCTAGAAAATGGTGCACAAGGGCTTAATTGGGCAATCTGGGCTCAAAAGAGGTCATATCATGGTCTAAGAGGATACTTAGGGGTTGGGTGCACTTTTGTGTCCCAAAATTGTTGACCAAGTTTTATTCTTCCTGTTCATCTTAGTCTGCTAGAAATAAAAAACACCAAATAACCTCAAATATGGAAGGGCTTAGTACTTGGAGATGATGACGACCGATGCGGGCGCAAAGTGAATGATGAGCTCCTCACTGCGATCTCAACAAACCTGCAACTCAAAGACACTAGAGAAAAATTACTTAGATAATTTATGTGGGGATTCCCAATGGAGCGAGTCCAGAAGCGTTCACTTCTTGGTGGTCATGAACCCCGTGTTCACAAGATAAAAATAAATGACGAGCGATATATGACGTGCAAAAGTAGAGAAATGCAATATGCCAAGTAAACAAAATAATGAGGACACTTAGCTGGTGCTCGATATGATGATGAAATGAAAACCAATATATCATGAGATAAGAGCTATAATGGCAGAGTTTTTCCTTAACTTCAAACACTTCCAACTTTTCTTAAAACTTCAAAAATAATTTTCCAAAATTTCCCACCTTCAAGCTTCAAGACTTGTTTCAAAATTTTCATATTATTTGAAAGAGGGGGAGGCCTATATTTATAGCTTGGATATGGGTTAAATTAGGGGTTAATGGGTAACCGGGGTTTACAAAAGTAACCATGATTCGAGTGATAAAGGATTTGATTTGACCGAGGGGCTCATGATTTGAATTATTAGATAAAAAGAAAGGATGCGATATTGAGTGGGGAACATGATTGAAAAGGTTAGGTGTAATAGTGAATCCCAAGTGGATTACTTTTGCACTATTGAATATATGAATGGGATGTCAGATTTTGAATGCATTAGGGGTTTATAATTATTAAATTCATGGGTGGGGTTCATGAATTCAATAATTTTTAGAGTATTGATTATTAGGTGAGGTGTTGGATTTGATTTGATTGAGTGGGGTTGATGACTTGGATGGTGGGTGTAATAGTGGATTTGATGTGGATGAGTGTGACCTAATTGGAATATTTGGATAATGAGGTTCAAGGGGATCAATTAATCAATCAAACTTGATTAATTAAATATGTTGTTTTGGTGGGAGATGGGATTCACATGGATAAACTTGTTGAAGAAGATAGAAAATGCGGGTGATACCAAAATTTGGTGTCTACAAAAATGTTTGGAATTATTGGTGCAAAAAGTGTGCCACCACCGGGCTTGACATGTGTCCACCTAGGAATTTGACTAACTCCTTGATCTTACCTTGGGAATAACTTGTGAGGCATAACTCAAGTGTATGGAGGCCTTTACATGCACTTCTTTATATTAAATTGACTAGAAATGGATTTTTGAAAACAATGGGATGGGTATAATTTATTTTTTCTACCTGAAAAATTCTTTAAAAATAGGATTTTTCTTAAGGATCATAGATTGTGCATGTTAAAATGAGACCGTGGGAAAAATTGTTTGTGTCTTGTAAAATATACGAGACCACCATCCTTTAGAGATATGAAATAAATGTCCAATAATATTTTATTTGACCTCAAACTCTCTCTGAGCTCCCAAAATCACTTCTCGAAGCTCAAGGGTTGCTTTTACACTACAAGCTGCTTCACCCTCTAGGACCCACTTTTGTTGAATCTATCTTAAAACCTCTCGAAAATTACTTGAACCTTCCAAGACTAGTTCCAAATGTTTCTATCTCTTTGATAAACCTCCTTGATAAGTTTTATCTTTTCATTCTCGCTCTGGGGGTGTGTGTCGGCCTTCGAAGGACCATAAATTGGCCTATCTTAATCTTCTTGAAATACCTATCTTGAAGGATCTTGACTTGGAAGAGCTTGAATGCAATTAATATTCCTAAATAACCTATAGAACAGTTAGTACACCACATATGACCACTTATAAGGTTAGGGAATAAATGATACGCTGTTAGGATGATCATAAGAAGGGCTCGAGATGGCTTTTAAGAAAAAAATTTCACAAAGAGGGTATGGTTATTATGCTTTCAAGTTTGAATTTTTCCCTTAAAAACCTCATGACAACACGAACCCACCAATCATGCCATCTGGGCCTTATTTAATATTGAAAGCTACCCTTTTGGCTTCATCAACATTTATGCCTCTAATGATGTGGCTGAAAGGGCCGATCTTTGGCGGTGGATAGCTAATGAAATTCCCGATGCTTATTGGGTTATATGCAGCGACTTTAATATGGTGGAGCTGCCCTATGATAAGTATGATAACCTACGTATGCGATGGAAAACTCGCTGAAATGAAGGCCGGTTCTATATGCACAATAAATTTAGGTTTTATGACCCTAATGCCTCTCACACTCCCACCTCTCGAAGCATGGTGGATTAGATCGAGTTCTCAAATGGCTCGACATAGCCATGCTGTCAACTCAATATTTTTGAGTTTGACAACATTTATCTCTTTTTGTGGAAGTAATGCCAAATTTTGTCCTTTTGGACCACTCCCCCATATGATTTCGTATCACTTGGCAAGATAGGTAACCTTTTTGTCATAAAGGTCAATTTTTCTCAATACTACCTTGATGGAACACGAACCCACTCTCAATCACATCAAGTGAGTGTGGAATTTATCTCCTCACCATGTTATTTCTAAAAATATCATCCACTAATGTAGTCCAGTTGGACCCAATGGTGGGAGGATGTTATGAATAGGACGACCAGATTCCTTAGAATCTATAATCAACAACTGACCAAAACTTGGCACCATTCATACTTCATCACGTCCTCCATTCTTAGCGAAGCTATGGTAACACTTGAAGGAAATCCTTTTCCAAAACTCGTAACTCGGTGTGGTAGATAATCATTAGAAAATTCAAATTGTGGACAAATACAATGCTCGGGAGCTCAAATCCATGCTCATCTTCATTGGCTTAAAGTGGGGGATCGAGTTTCAAAATAATTTTTTTATCCATCAAATCCAAACATTCTTCTAAGAAACTTCGTGCCATTTGTGATGGTGGAACTTGGGTTACGGACACCTAGCATATACTGCAGGCCTTTGTCAACCACTACAAGCTAGGTTTTCAAGCTCAAGATCCCTCATGAGTGACAAACATCTCTTGACCAATGCTTATCCATCGTACCTTACAAAATATCTCCACTCAAGAGATTTACTATGACCACATGCTCACCCTTGATGACTTGCATGAATCGACCATGCAAATGGATAATGATAAGGCTCTTGGTTGTGACGGCTTCCTATGGAAATTCTATAAACCACTTTAGGATACTATTGGCTGAGACTCGATTAGGTCTATCCTAAAGGATTCCAGAACTAGTCGCTTGGCACTCACATCAATAAAGGGAATATTAAGTTCATCCCTAAACCTAGACACGTTGAGCTAGCTACCAACATATGACCTATCACCTTTTTTAATGTCTCCTACAAGATTATTTCCAAAGCCCTTTTGATTTTGCTATGCCATATTCTTCTTGTCATCATATAACCGAGAAGACTGACTTCATTCAAGGGCATTACATTTTAGACAATATCATTTCTATTTGGGAGGGCATGAAATGGGCACGTAAATCCAACCAGCCTGCCATGTTCATTAAAATTGATTTTGAGAAATCCTACGATAGGATAGAATGGTTGTTTATTATTGCCATGCTTCACGCTTTGGGATTTGGCCCTATTTTCATTCAATCTGTCAAAATGCTCTTTTCTAATGCCTTAGCCCAAATCACCATTAATGGCCACAGTTCAGTGCCTTTTGGCCTCTTCTGATCCATATGACAAGGTTTCCCATTAGCGTCTACTCTTTATGTTCTTGTAGTGGAAGGTTTTATATATTCGCTTGCCAAATCCAAATCTTGAGGGCTTTTTAGGGGAATTACGTTGCCGTCTTTACATAACTACCAATTACTAAATGGCCACTTTACGGATGATTATTTCCTTACTTTAATTGAGGATGAAAGAAACATTTGCAATGCCATGCATTTCATGGACATTTTCTCGTTTGGCTTAGGTTCTTTTATTCAATGACAAAAATGCAATGTTACAGTGCAATCCTCCTCCCCACGCCCCTGGCTGGATTCTTATGATTGGAAAATGTTAGGCCATGGTGAGATGTTTAAATTTCTTGGCATTCCTTTTTCCTTTCAAGCATCACACTGTGGAGCTATGGCAATATGTTCTCCAATGTGTGTAAAAAATATGGAATACTAGATCACTAAACCGCTATCGTAGAGGGTAAATTCCATATTTTCTCAAAATTCCTTGAAGCCACACATGTGTATTACTCTTCTTGTTGGGTGTCATCCAAAACATCTATGTAGAAGTTGGAAAATATTCTCAAATATTTTCTTTGGGCCAATGATTAATTTGGAAATTGGTTCCACAGAGTCGCATGGGAGACTTGTTGTCTTCCCCATGACTCTAGAGGGATGGGCCTTATTGATATCTTGCATCAAGGGTAAGCACTTTGTGCCAAATGGATAATTCATAGTATTGAAGGAAAAGAAGATTGGAAAGTGCTTATGCACCATGGCCTTGAGGAGGGTTCCCTAATGACCCCGAATGGAAAGGTTCGGGATTTTCCAATCTCCTTATTTCTCCTATTACTTATCAAGGTGGTCGAACCTTCATCCTCAAAAGTATCTAGAAATCATGGGAGAAAATTAAACCATGAATTCAATAGAAAGGAAACGACTTTTACAATTGCCTATCTCTCAACCAACACTTCTTATGGTGGTCACCTATTATTTAAGTCTAGGATCGGTGTCTTACAGAGCTCCCTGGAATTCCTATACTCAAGCTCTTCAAGTGCAAAATACGCCTGCTGGGACCTTTATTACAAACATATTCAATCTTGGTGTCCTTAGAATGAGCTAAAAACTCAATTCAAACTTTCTATGCATGATCGTGCTAGTATCATTGACATCATATCTTCTATCCATGATCATAATATGAATCACAAAATTTTTGTGCATTCCTCCCATCATCCTTGGTGG
This sequence comes from Taxus wallichiana var. yunnanensis, assembly GCA_018340775.1. Classification (NCBI taxonomy): domain Eukaryota; kingdom Viridiplantae; phylum Streptophyta; class Pinopsida; order Cupressales; family Taxaceae; genus Taxus; species Taxus wallichiana. The sequence continues at coordinate 85,585,194 of CM031238.1, forward strand.
ACGGATTGGAAATGGTTCATGGATATTTTTATATAGTTTTACCCTAGTAAAAATAGTCAACTTAAAAGGATGATCTTGAACACTGGATAGGGCTTCATAAAGGAATATGGAGAAATACAAGCGAAGTTTGCACATTTTGGAAACATCAGAATCTTGGTTTTGGCAGTTTGAAGTGAATTGGGTCATTATTTCCTCTTATGGGTTTCCAAAAGACTCAAAACTTTGTCAAATTTAGGATAAAACGGTGAAAATGGGGCCATGGAACACTTTTCTCATCTTCAATTGGCTCTTTGGCTCGAGAAAATTAAAAATTAGAGTCATTGGACAAGCCTTCATCACTTAGTTCAGTTGTAAAAGGGCAAAAATGATCAAAAATGGCCAAAAATGGATAAGAGTTGCAAAATTGGTGTTAGGATGTCTTATTTCATTTATATCAGCTTTGGGTCCTTGAAAAATCCTAAAAGTTGGTAAAAATGAAGGAAATGGAATAAAATAGTGTTTTCTTTTGTAAATCGGATGGATGGGGTGTTCCCAAAACATGGATTAGGGCCGATTTGTATTGAGTTCAAAACCTCCCTTATTGTGTGGATATTTTGGCCACAAAGGAATCGAAGGCCCAAGGGCTAGGCGGGCTCATGTTATATGCGGGGATTTGGAGCCCGATTAGCAAAACCAGGTGGGCAAGGTGAACATGAGAGATGATCATGGGAGAAGGGGTTATCCACACTCATTTGGTGGCTGAAATGGCTTGACGGGAATCCATTTGCATTCAATGTAGGTAGATGAAGATTTTTGGTCCAGGAGGTCGGGCGGTAGGGGCCTTAGTGCCGCATGGGAGTGAGTGGCCACACACCATTGTAGTGGGGTATGCAAAGAATCGAAGATCTCGGTGGGAGATCACCGAGTTAGAGGATGGGCTTGCATGAGAGTTATAAGGGTGGCAGGTGTTGAGTGCAAGGAGTTGGCGGTTGGGTGAACCGAGCTCAAGTGGAACTTGGGTCGCTCGGGTCAACAAAGTCCGAAATGGTGAAAGCTAAGGGTGTCAAGTTATATGTGGGGATATCAACTAAAGCAAACCCAGATGGAACTCCCAACCCTGCTCCAAATTAAACCAAGTTCCATGCACCCCTCCAAAATTGAAATACAAAGCAATGAGCCCCCTTTATACACATGTATTGTGTTATTAAAAATGGAACCTTGGCCGAACTTTTCTAAAATAAGTCAAAATGACTCCCCGAACCCGCATTTGAATATCTCGAGACCGGATGGTCCATTTAAAAAAAATTCATATGGTTGGATTTAGAATTTGATGCCCTTCATCATGGATACTTTTTTTGTGATTTGATAGGGTTAATTGAGTGAAAAACAATCAAAACTTCTCCGGATCAAAATCACCACTTCCGAGTCAACTAAATGCAATAAATGAAGGAATGAGTACATGTTTCTTATTCCAGAGGAAAAGGACAAGATGGAAATGCTCTTTCAAGTGTTCCCAAGACTTTTATAGGTGTATTAATGGATTTTTTTGGTGGTTGAAGTGGAAACTCGCCCCCTCTCTCTCTCTCACTAATCTTCCTGTATTTGTAAAAAGAGAGCTCATTGTAAAAGTTGTTGGAAACATTTCTCAATGATGCTCTCTTCTTCTTCTCTACCTTTGGGTGGATGTGGGAGTTTCAAGCCTTATATTTGAAATTATAATGGGATTTCATTCCTTCTTCCTCTACAATTGTGTAATTGTGCAACACTTTGGAGCAATAAAACTTATGTTTTGTGATGGTTTCTCAATCCTTTGCATGATTTTGTTGTTTTTCTTACCTTTCATCATGTTTACAAGTATGTTGTACATTCCTTTAGTTCCATTACATGTCCCGATCTTGTTTTTTTAATGGAATGGTGCATTGTGTCTAACCTTTCCCTGTGATGTATGCCCATCCTCTCTATGCTCATCCTTCTCCATTTCCATGCATTGTGAGTTGTTCAACACCCCCTCTTTCTAGTGCTATCACCTATGTAGTGTGGGATTTCACTCTTTCACCCTTTCTCCTTCTCCATGTCTCCTGGAAGCCATATATTAGGATTAAATAGGTGTTTTTATTACATTGGGAGTAGTTTAGTGCTAGGATCGTGTAGAGTAACCAACCTTCTCTCGAGGACCATCTCAAGTTTGTAAGTCCCACAACTCGAGATATGGTCCAATGTTATAAAAATTACACCGATTGCCTCACACACACATCACAAGAAATCGGGGTATTGTAATTTTTCACTTACGGTTTTGGCATGCATGGTGGGATAATCTGAAGTCATTATTAACAGTGTGTATCCAAGATATTTTATAGGGAGTTCCATTACACACCCTTGTGTGATTTACACCTTCATTTCACCAAGATTGTTGTGTTCTTGATGAAATCTTAGCCTTTGAGGCAAGTTCAAACACAACCTGGAGACTCAATGATTTACACAACCCATTTATGAGTTGCAGACATTCCCTTTCCATCTATTTTCTTTCCATATCTTTAATTTTTCTTCCGTCCATGAAGTTGTGCAATCATAATTTCATTCCCATCATGGAATTCACACTTGCAAAGTAGTAGAACATTCTCAATCCACCTCCAATTTTTTAAAAGACACCTCTATATTAGTGTTATAATCAAATTCATAACCATTATGCCTATCCCTATGAGAAATATCAAAATTAGTTTGGCTATGGAGCTTATTAAGAACAAGGATATGCATGCAATGATGATCATCCAATGGAGAACATTGATTTACAGGAGAAAGTTCAAAGAATGGAGGAAAATATGGTGTAGATTAGGGATACTTCTCGGTTGAAAGAATTCAGATTGGCTTCAAGGTCACTTTTCCATGGGTTGGCCCTATGCCAAGACACTACAACCCTTAGTAGAAGTTTGATTTCATGGTTGAAATGCTGCCATAACTTACAAAGTGGATTAAAGAGATAGAAGCTTATGAACTTGATGCAAGGAAACATTGTCAATGGGTAAGTCCTACACCACCAGCAAGATATTATTTTCTTTTATCTTTCCCAACCTTCGTTATTTCAACTTGAATATCATGATCCCGGCATCTTGCATGCTGCCCCATTATGGAATCCATTTCTCCACCTTCTACCCTTCCATCTCATCTTGAATTTTCTACCCTTTTCCTTCCAAGAATCCATCCCCTCCATAGTAGAAACAAGAAATTACACCTTCCCTTCCACCACAAAATGAAAGAATCAGTTGAATCCTAACCCATCCCTCCTCTTACATTCCCAAATCCATTTTGGGATGATCAAAAATAGAAAATCAGTCAAGGGAGAGAAAATAGAAGATCCTAGACGGAAGAATCAACACAAAATTTGAGGAATGGGCTACAAGTTCAAATTTTACTCAAATTCCATTAAGGAATAAGCCTTAAGTTGGGATTGAGGTCAAGAAAAGGTTCACAGTGATGATAGATGAGTAAGCGAAGAAAAGAGAAAACAATCCCACTTTTCGGTAAATAGGAGGAGTCAAGCTACTTTTGTAAAGAAACAAAAGTAGAGAAAACATTCGTGAAAGAGAACAAGATTGGATAGGTGATGACCGTTATGGTATCCTCCAAGATGAAAATGTCAAAGGAAGATGTGATGAGGGATATATGTGATGATGTCTCCTTGAGAGGGTTGATAAGAATGGAAGAGACGACACCACTCTCGAAAGGAGGAGAGAGAAATTTTATAGAGAGGAGGAAGAGGACATTGAATAGAATAGAGTGAACATGGTGGAGGAGGAGAAAAAAATGAATGAAAGAGGATAAAGGGGATGAGGTGTAATAGGATGGAGAAACCATCGTCTGCCAAACGATAATGAGGAGTGTGAACCGTGCTTGATTGTGATGGAAAGAAGAGGAAGAGAATAATAAAGAAGGACGATAAGAAATGAAAGTAGAGAGGGTGTGATGGGCCTGGAGAAAATAAAATAGAGAAAGAGAATAAGAGAAGAAAGTGATGAGGAAGGACGAATAAGAAGGAAATGACAAGATGAGAGGAGGGAAGAAATGAAAGTAGGGAGATGAGAGAAGAGGGATGAGATGTGTTGTAAGAAAAAGAAGCAACAGAGATAATAAAGAGGGAAGACAGTGGAAGAAATAAATGATGAAGGAAAAATAAGGAGAGGACAAGAAAATGATAGAACAGATGGTGAAGGAGAAAGGAAAAGGAAAAGGGAAAGAGAAGAGAAAAGGGGGAGAGTAGAGGGTGAAAATGGAAGAGAGATGTGTAATATGAAAGTAGTGGAAACCAAGAAATAGACAATATGTAGAAGATGATGGAGAGAAATGGTGGAAAATGGAGGGTGATGAGTTAGAGGAGGAATGTAAGGAAGAAAAAAGAGATGACAGAGTGGAGAAAAAGAAGGAAACTACGGTGGAGGAGGGAGAGGTGGAGAAGAGTATTGGAAGTGAAACTGGGACAAAATGAATAAAAGGGGGAAGAAATTGGGATTTTATAATGGAAAGGTAAAAAAGGGAATGATTGATTATGAGAAGAGCAAGAAAAGTCAAAGGATGGAAGATGGAGAAGGATATAGGAGATAGGGATGATAGGGGCAGAAGGAAATGATGAAGGAAAAACAAGAAGAGGACAAGAAAATGACAGAGTAAAGGGTGAAAGCTAGAAAAAAGGGAGAAGGAGATAAAAAATGAAGGGAGTGAAGAAAGGTGATAGGGATGAAGGGAGAGAAATAGTGGAACACGAGAAGAGATGATAAAGCTGAGAAAAGGAAGAGGTGAATATGAGAGAAGGATTATCGAGAGAGAAGAACAAGAAGACAAGATGAAAGTTAGGGGTAAAATCGGAAAAGGGGGAGAAGGATGGAAAGGGAATGAATAATATGAAGAAGTTAAAGAAGATGAAAGAGGAGGTAGAATAGAGAAGGGAAAGAAACAATTAGGGACCAAGAAGATGTGGAGAAAAGTGAAGAGAGGAAGAGAAACTGGTACATAATGATTGAAAAGATGGGGGTGAGAAAGAAAGGAGATTTGGTAGTGGGAAGGTGAAAATGATAGGAAATAAGAGATGATAGAGCACATATGGGGAGAATATTGAAGAAACCAAGGTGTCGGGAGGAAGACCCAGAAAAAGAATATGAAACAGACCGCATGGAAATGCATGTGGAGGGTGAGATGATAAAAAAATATGGGACAACACTGGTGAGCCAGGTTATCGATGGGGAAGTAAGAAGGAAGTGCGAGGGAAAAAGGGGAAGAAGTCGATATAGAGGAAGTAAAAGAAAACAAGGGGTAGAAAGGAGGAGAGGACAACAGAGGAAATGATGCAAAAGGAAGGAAACCAAAAGGGGAGATATGTAGTGAAGAGTGAGCAATATAAGGAATGTAAAGACAAGTTGGAGGGGAGGAATGACACGGATTGGAAGAGATGCATGAAATGAGGATAAGTTGATGCCAAGAAAATAGAGATGGGGTGTATTATGAAGATAGTAGAGATATTGAATAAGAAGAAGGGAAGATGGAGAGGTGGCGAAGAAAAAGAGAGGGAAGAATAGAATAGGCAATGTAATCGCAGGATGTTAGGAAAAGTCCTCTGATAATGATTGGTAGGGAAAGATGTGAGGGAAAGTGAGAAAAGGGAGAAAGTAAATGAGGAATGGAAGAGGAAACGCCAATGAAGGGACGTTAGGAGAAGTCCACCAATAATTGTTGGTGGGGATGGACAAGGATGAAGAGGTGGTGAGGAAAAAGGGGAATGGATGGTGTGGAAAGTGATGCCAACGAAGGGACGTTAGGAGAAGTCCCTCGATAATGATCAGAGGGCATAGAGGAAAAAAGGAAGGAAGAGAAAATGGAGGAGGTCAAAAGGAGTGAACAAAGATGTGTAGAATGGGGATGAGTGAATTTTAGGAGAAGTCCACCGATAATTATTAGCATAGAAATGGAAGTGATGATGAAATCATGTTGAGGGAATAACCCATAACAATGGCGGGTAAGCATGAGGGTAGATATGTGGGAGAAAGATGGATAATGATTTTTGCAAAGATGAAGGTGAGGAGAGGATGCAGTGGATGAGGATGAATGAGGTAAAGATGAAGAAACAAGACATAGTAAGAAATGGTATGAAGTGGTTAAGTAATATTTCCAAGCAAGGGATGATGGAGATGATAATTGGGGAAGTCGAAGATAGTTTGTGCAAGGAAGAAAGAAGAGGTAAGAGGATGTGTTTATGGGGAATGAAGAGAAAATGTGGATGGTGTGAATGTGGAGTGATGGGGAAAGGCAAGATGACAGATCATCCTTAAGAGGGACTCTTAAGTAAGATCACCATGCCACATGAGTGGTTAAGTAAGATCACCAAACCGACAATTATGATATGAAAGGAGAAAGAAAACATTGTAATGGGTATAGGGGTGGAATGGTTGGTTGGAGTAGATGAATACGGGGAGAGGCGGGGAGAAATAAGATGAGGGTAATGTTAGGAAATAAGAGATAAAATATGCAGAATAATCCCTTACAGAATCACAACAAGAGAAACTACTATGTAGAAAATATTACGAGATCTCAAATAAAAGTGTAAATTAAGTAACACAACATAGAGAGACAAGATTTAACGTGGTTCACCCAATTTGGGCTACGTCCACCAAGAATCACTTGCTCAGATTTTATTACAAGCCTCCACTCTCTCTCAATACAATACCAGGATGCGTTTGGAGCTATGCTTAACAAACTCTATAGAATTCACACCGAATTCAAAACACGTCTGCAATACATTTGCTTGTCTATGTATCATATGCATAAGACCATATAAATAGACAATTGCTTAAGCAGTTTGATACAAAAACCGTGGGTATCAAAACCATGGGCAAAAAACCGTGGGTATCAAAACAATGGGTACCGAAAAAACCATGGGCCCAAAAATAGCCCATAACGGTTACCCATTTCCCATGGGTTAATAAACCACCCATGAAAATTTGCTTCGGGGCTTTGCCCCCAAACCCCCATCGATCGGGGCTTCACCCCCTCGAACCCCCGACCCGCTCAGCGAGTAGATTGCCAAAAAAATACCGAGTGTAACACATAGAAGGTGTACCACACTCTAACATGCAAATAGGCTCCACAAACATAACAGGTAACATGGTGAGAGGGGGAAGGGTGGATGACCGATTAGCCTTAAGAGGGACTTGTAAGGAATATTTCCATATGACGGGAATGGGTAAGTAGGATCGCTAAGCCAAAGAAGAAGAAGAATGGTGAGAAGAAGTGGATAATTGATACGATTGATGGGAAGAGTGTATGGAAAGATGGAATGAAAGGAAGCTGTTATTCAATTTTTCCCCTTAGGTAATAGTGGAAAAACAAGACCTCACATAAAGAGAAAATGGAAGGATCGATTTAGTCATGGGAGCTCACGTTTGGGCTCGAGTAGAGTAAGATGGCGGGTTGAGCACATTGCAAAGGAGTTTAGGAAATGAAGAAGTTCCAAAGTCCAAAATTCAGACTTGAGACATGAGGGTGTTCGAGAGGTGAGGTGAAGCAAAATTTGGGGACTTAGCGGAAAGAAGCACGGAAAAGGAGTGGGAATTCCAAAACCCAAAGTCTAAAATTCAGACTTCGGGGTTTCAAAGTTTCGGAGGTTTCACGAGCTCGCGGTGAACAATGCCACGTGGGGAGAAAAAGTCTGAAACCCAAAGTCTGAAATTCAGACTTCGGGATTTTAGGATTTTAGAGGTTTCATGTGCCAAGAGGATAATCTTGCTTTGCACCTTCCCTTCTTCTCTTTTTCGTAAGTGAATTTTTGGAGTTCAAACCTCCCATTCAAGGTGTAATTCAAATATTTTCCTCTTGGCCATTGTAATGCATCAGATCAAATCTATGGAGCACTAATATAAGTATGTGGATCAATTTCAACCCTCTCTTGTGTTCATTGCATTCTCCCAATCTCTCATTGCAAATTTGGTTAACTGTGCATGTTAAATTGTGTTGCATATTTAATGGTCTATGTCTAACGGTGAATGAATTCATAACAATTGGTTGACTTGTGGTATGTATTCATCCCCTTCAAACTTATTGGTTTTCATCTCCATGCAAAACAAGTGTTCAATATTCCTCTTGGTGCATCACCCCCTTTAGATTAGGTTTAATTTCTTACAAATTTGTTATCCAAAATTCACCCCTCGGGGTAAATTTTGGTAACCTGGATAAACTCTTGAGGCTAGAGCAAGAATAAATGGGGATAGGCCAAAGAATTTGGATTTTGGGTACCTCTTTGCTTTCCTCTAACTTCCCTGTCCAAGAAAAAAATCCAAGGAGTTCGTAAAAATTTGCAAAAAACGAAAAAATGAAGTTAGGGGCTTGTTTTAATGCATTGCGGGTCTGGAGGCTACGGATGGTACTAGTGCGGATCGTACCAAGGTTTTTCTTACCGAGTTCGGGGCCGAAATGCAAAGGAAACCATGTATTACGGGTTTTCGGAAAAAAAAAAGTGTCCTGTGCCGCACAAGTTCAACTGGGATAGTCGGGACACAAAAATCTAAAATTGCCACACAATAAAGGAATTGGAAAATGTGGAAGTTTTGTCCCAGGCGGTCCATGGGACGGTTGGGATGCGCTGAGGACCTAAAAACCCAAAATCGCCGCAGCGAAAGTGGGATCTTGCAAAAGCAGAGGTCAATGGCCCAATCAACAACGAGACGGTTGGGATAGGGAAGCTTGAATCGGGTGATGTGGAGAAAGGAGGCCCAGATGTCCAAGTACATGTGGAACATGAGTTCCTGAAAACCCGCAATAGCTACACAACAAAGGAAAAGTCAATGCCCGACCTCCGAACTTCAAACGGTCATAAATTTTGACCCAGAGCTCCATTTTTCACAAAATTTGACTTTTCTGAAGCAGGCACAATGTCCTCTATGCCACAAAAACATTTATTATTTTTAATGAGGGTAGGTATATGAAAATAAAGGAAACATATTCAGCTCCATTCAATCAAATGCTCATTCTCGTTAAATGACAGAAATCCCTGGCAAACCCAAAACAACTACCTACACTCATAATGCCATATCTTTTGCAATTCCCAATGAAAATGCACAAAATTGGTACCGTTGGAATCTTGGTTCCGAGCCCAATGCACATAAATAAAGAAATATATAATTTTATGAGGAATCGATGTATATTTTAGAAAATGTGGCGGGTTCGAACATTGTTTTATTTGGTAGTTGGGATGCATTCAATGAAGCATGGGTAGACATTTCTCACTGCTGCAAGTTATGGGACAGTATGGGGGCCTTTTGCAAGAAACATACCATCATTTCACTTCATTTACTACCTCTTACAAGTGGTGGGAAGACAAATTTCGGGATTTTCATTTCTCTCTCTCTCTCCTCTCAGAATTCTATAAATTGGAGTGTTGGGCTCATTGTAAAGGAGATAGTTTTTAGTAGAAAAACTCTATAAATTTTTTTTTGTGAAGCCAATGTGCTACAAGACCTTGTAGTGGACTCCTTGCATGGTGATCTAGGCCCTTATTCTATAATAGATTGAACTGTGCATATCAATGAAAGCAATAGATACAAGTTTGTGGATATCTCTTCCCCGCTTTGTGTTTGTTTGCATTCTTCTTGCCCTTTCAATCTCATTGCCTATATATTGTGTCTATTCATGCTCTTTCAGGATTCATTATCATTTTGTATGTATGAAATGTTGTTGTGAATGCATTTTCTAAATCTGTGGAGAACTGTTATCACCCCTTCTAGTATGCACTTTGCTTCTACTTTTCACACATTAGAAGACTATTCTCACCCTCCTTTTCGGTGTATCACTACTTTAGTGTAGGATTTGTTTTCACACTCTCTCTCTCCCTAGTCCCTTGGAAATTTAGATTAGGAAAAGATAGTTTTTCCTTCATTAGATTAGATTGTGGAAGGTATTTTAGGAGCAAGAACCAACTTTCTCATGGAGGTCTATCTCAAGTAACAAGTCCCACAACTTGGAGATAGTACCCATGTTATCTAGTCACACCATGAGCTCAAGTAAACACACTTGTACAAACCAAAGGGTGCTATGATTCGATAATAACAAATCCTTTTAACCATGTCTCCTTGGCAAGTTAAAGTAAATTTTAGGATACATCCTCTCTGATGTGTGTGTGTATCGGAATAGAGGAATATGAACCTACATTCATTTGGAGAGATTTCCCAATTGTAAAGTCCCACACTTTGGGAAAAGATCCATGTTATGTAATCACCTTGAACGTTTCAATCTATCGAGTTGCAAACAATCGGGGGGTGCTATGATTACGCATTAACAATTTTGGCACGCCAAAGTGGGACATCGCATGAGTTAGATTTTCTCATCTTTAAGAGGTGTCTCATTATCAAACAAAAAATCTTAAGCCATTGTGTGACCACACTCAATAGTTTTGGCATGCCCGATGGGACCAGAAGTCATTCTATGAGCTTTGAAGGAATTTTCAAGAAATTCAGACTTAGAAAATTGTAGATTTTCAAATTTCAGACATTTCACCTCTCAGGCTGAACTCCAAAATCAATTTTCAAGGGCTTAACTTGGTCAAAAAAAGTCCAAATTTCACAAGTAGATATATCAAAGGCTAATTTTAGAGTTTTTTAAATTTTAGGTTTCAGGATTTCCGACATCTCAGGATTTCAAAATTTCAGGTTTCGAGGATTTCATGGTTCTCCAAACTTCATATTTTGGGGTTTCGGACATTCGGAAGTCTTGCATTTTTGGGTTTTCGGGATTGTCATTTCAAAAAAATTCAACCTCCATAAAGCCAAATATATAGGTCCTTCAAAGTTTTCATTTTAATTTTGTCGAGTTCGTGTGTGACTTGGAAAAATCCTGATCTTTTGAGGGTAATTTCCCAACACATTTGACAACTCCAAAGGGATATAATTCAATGGTGTAGAACATAGGTTTCTCAAGTACATGAGAAGAATCCAAACTAGGTCTGATACTAGAGAAGAGGCCCATTTGTCTACCTACAATTATCACCAGAAGAGGAAGGAGATGAAGAAGGACACAAATATCACCATCTCCACCTAGTAGAAACTTTCTCCAATCAACCGGGGTTCTCGAGACCTATCATAATGGAACACCTGCAACCACCTCAAGGACCACCAAATCCCTTTGTCAATTTCACGGGCAGTAGTCCACTTTCCCTAAATACTTAAAATCCAATTCCAGTTGCAACACTAAAGAACATTCCCTATTTCACAGGAGAAAATCATACTACTCCTATTGACCACATCCAAGACATTACAAATGTCTGTGCGATTCACAAAATTAATGAAATGGATGTTACGGTCAAATTATTGGCTTCATATTTCAAAGGTAAGGCCTTACAATGGTTTAGGAGCCTAATAACAAGGTCTATTCAGAATTGGAATCAATTGTGTTCAGCTCTTTGCAATCTGGTTCAGAGAGAGAGGAAGACAATCTATCTTTATTAGAATAATTGACAACAATCAAAAGGGCTCCTAATGAGCAAATGAGATTTTAATTTCTATTTCCAATGGACATGGGATAGGATTCCGATAGTTTTCAGACCAATAGCAGAAGGTGCATTCCTTTACTTATTGAAGGCTATAAATTCTAACATTGCTATGATGATCCAATCAATGGGAGGAACAACACTACCAAGGGCCTATGACATAGCAATCAGAGCGGAAAAATATTTGATTCAAGCTGGTAAGCTAGCACCAAGGCCACCAATGCCTCTCTATCCGGAAATGGGAACTCCTACAACAAGTCAAATACCTGAGTTGAGTCCCATTCCAACCCCTAGAAATAAAAACAATAGTGAGGCATCAAATTCTTCAAGCACTTCTAAAGAATTGTAGGAGGTTATGAAGCAACTCCAGAACCTAGGAAATGAGCTAGTGAATATCAAGAGACAACAAGCTTAGAGTTTTAGAACATATCAAGCTAGGCCCCCATATTAGCAAAATAAACCACCAACTCAAAGCTATGAATCAAAATATGAACCTAGGACAACCTCAAGCTACCAGGACATTTCGACCATATGATCCTAATACAGTTTCAACATCAAGAGCCTTGGTTTCAACTCAAAACAACATGGCACAAGAGTACGAGTGGTGCTACCCCTACAATCTACCTCATAATCAATCAACATGTTTCAATGGTTCTCTAACCCAGGATCTAATGGTGTAGATCATTGGTGTTTCCCAAGAACCAAGTCAAGAAGGAAGTCAACAGCAAGAAACCCAATAAGAACTACCTCCAACATAAACTATGTTGGTCAATTTGAAAAGAAAAGACTTATGCAGAGTTAATCAACCTCCTTTCTAGGGCATGGTTACCAACACAAGGTTCAAGGAAGAAACATAGAGGAAGGAAAATCGTCTGCGGCCTAAGTGTTTCTCAACCCACTCTCATGCAACAAGGAGTTAGCAAACCAAGTACAACCCCGAATGTGCAAAATCAGCCTAAGGCACCCATTACAACAACACATGTTCCTATTTAGGATCTAGAAAAGGTTGTGCCAAGTAAGGGGAAACAAAAAGATAATCCATCCCCTTTCAACATCATCGATCAGATGAAGAAAACACATGTGAGAATTTCCATGTGGGAGTCACTAGACAATCCCAAGACAATGAGATTTGTTGCAAGCTACAATGGCCAATTGGTTTGCCTCGAATGGATCAAACCAAAGACAAGAGAAAGTTCTCACTAATGTAGTGCAACAAGATGGGGGTCAACCAAGAAATAATTTGAAGCCTCCACCATTCTATGTGTCATTGATTATCAAGAACCACTTAGTACACAACTGCATGATCAATTTGGGGCAAGTAGCTCAATAATGCCAAAGCAGATAGTTGATCAGTTGGGAATCAAGTATGAACCAGTCTTGAGAGGAGTTGTGCAACTAGATGAGATAATAGTTGGAACAATTGGGGTCATCAAAGGGTTAATCCTAACACTGCATGCATGTCCCAATGTCACCATCTTGCAGGATGTTTTTGTAATTGACTTACCACCACTCTTTGCGTTGTGCATTTCTAGGGATTTCACTGCCAAAATTGGTGGGTACCTATCTGCAGATTGGTCACACATGATTTTTAGGATGAGGTATGGAGCCAAAGCCACAATTAAGTTAGAGCTAATTTCCAATTTCCACATTGAGCCTCATGTGCCAAGTCTTATCAATGTAAATTACTCGGCCTTCAATCAGGAAGAGTGCTCAAATGATCTAGAAACATGTACTAAAGTTGAGGCATTTCAGATTTGACTCTGGATGAATGGGAAAACAAAAGACATGATTTTGATCCTTACAAGGAAATGAAAGAATCTGAATTGGGAGTATATTGTGTGCATGAAGAAAATCCACCTACCCACAATATCACCAAGCTGGAAAACAAGGATGACAATGAAGTATGGAAACTATTTTTCGACGGTTTGAGAAGAAAACAAGGTGCTGGAGGGGGTGCAATGTTGGTTTCACCACAGAACATCAAGTATTATTCAACTTTTAATTTCAGTTTTCTTGTTCAAACAACACAACTAAATACGAGGGTTTGATTCATGGATGTCATTGGTTTAGGAAAAGAGGCATAAATAACTTACAGGTGTTCGGGGATAGTGAACTAATTATTAACCAAGTCAAAGGACAACATGATGCGAAGAACGACCTACTTAAGAGTTACAAGAATAGGCTATGGGACCTCATTGAGGAATTTGAAGCATTCAACATAGAATCCATACCTAGGAAGAAAAATGAAGCTGTAGAACGAGGATTGCAATAGTTAGAGAAAATTTTGTGGTGGTAGATAGTATTAAAAGAGACAAAAACTACCACATATATATGTGATTGTAAGGCCAACAGTTCGAGATAACAACAAAAGTTGGAAGGTGTTTGAAAATGATCAATTACAGGAAGAGGTTGAATTCTTAGCTAGGAATGACGATAAATTAGAATAGCGAAGGGGATCAAGTAGTGCTGTTTGTGGACCAATAAGCTTCCAAAGGGTTTAGTAACAATCAAGTCAATATTCAACTTGAATGATCAATTTCATAAAGAGAAAGCCAACATACAGGTCAAGGGAGAAGATTCAGAGCCAATTTTGGTTGGGGAAGGTAAAACACTCCAAATTGGCAAAGTGGCCACTGAGTAAGAAATATATGAGTTTATACAAATTTTCTAAGATTTTCTGGATGTCTTCACTGGAGCTATGAAGATATGTGAGGGTTCAACCCCAAGTTCTTGCAACATACAATAGAACTAGATCTAGGTGCCAAGCCTATCGGGTAAAAGAAAAGACTAGTCAACCCTCACATTGATCCTCTGATGAAGAACAAGATGAATAAGCTGATAGAGGAAAGTATTATATTTCTAATCAAACACTCCAGTTGGGTTGCAAACTTAGTGCTAGGTAAAAAAAAAGGAATGGGGAAATCACTGGTTGTGCTTAGAATTTTGGGACATGAATAGTGCATCTCTTAAGGAACACTACCCAGTCCCTTTAATGGAGCAAATCTTGCGAGTGGTAATGGTTGAAAATATTCTCTCTCCTAGATGGTTACTCGGGGTATAACCAAATAATGGTGAAAGAAGATGATTAGTTCAAAATGAATTTCACCACTAAGTGGGGCACCTATGCCTACAAGAAGATGCCATTTGGACTGTCAAATGCTAGAGCCACTTTCTAAAGGGTAATAGACATGAAATTCAAGGGGTTGATCAATAAAATAGTGCTAGTGTATCTTGACGATATCACCGTGTTCTCTAAAAATGCAACAGATCACCTCTTTCATTTGAGACAGTCTTTCAGAGGTGTAGGAGATTTGGGGTATCATTGAATCCCAAAAAATTCATATTCTTGGCTCATGAAGGAAAGATCCTAGGCCATATTATGTCAAAGGAAGGATTGACAATTGACCTAGAAAGAGTTGAAGTAATTCGAGCATTGCCCTTGCCAAGTCATAAGAAGGCTCTTCAAATATTCTTAAGAAGGATCAATTTTGTCCACAGATTTGTACCAAAATTTACCGCTCTTATGAAGCCAATAACACTGATGTTGAAGAAGAGCATGGCATTTAAGTGGACAACTGAGGGTAAAGTAAGTTTCAAGGCTATCAAAGAGGCTATATCTCAAGCCCCAACTCTCATCAATCTGGACTTCTCCAAATACTTCATGCTCTATGCCTTTGGTGGTGGGGACACGATTTCTACAATCCTAGTGCAGCAAAATAAAGAGGGGTCCGAAACAGTCGGTTGCCTTCTTTAGTCAAAGTTTGGAGGACTATGAAGTGAGATACTCCTTCATCAAGAAGCATGTCCTCATGTAATCAGGAGTTTAAAGAAGTTCAAACACCTAGTTTCTAACAACAAGATCCAACTGCTAGTTTCCCATGCGGGAGTCAAGGACTTCCTTTTGAACAAGGATTTGAATGAGAAACATGTAGGATGGATCACTCATGTCATGGAGTACAACATTGAGATTAAAGTCACTAAGTTGGTCCGTGGAAAAGGATTATGTGAACAACTAGCCTTAAGTCAACAGGATGAAGCAGGTGATGGAAAAGAAGTTGTCTTGGTACTACAGGATAGTCAAGAGCAAGCAAATGATGATGTACATATTCCTTATTGGACTCAAGACATGATACACTTCCTACAAACAAGACTATGCCCTCCAAAAATGAGCAAAGCAAAAAGAGAAGGTACTTCAGATTTCAAGCCATTCCATATGTGCTTGTTGATGGTATCTTGTTCAAGAAGGACATCAATGGAGTTCTATTGAGGTGTATTGGAACAGGTCAAGTTAAAAAGGTATTATAGGAATTTCACGATGGAGATGCCAAGGTCATTTTTCCGCTGGTAACAACTCTCAAAATAATGAAGGTGGGGTACTATTGGCCCACAATATTCAATGACTGTTATACTTGGATCAAGAAGTGTAAAAAATGTGCATTCTTCATAGGAAAGGAAAGACTAGCAACACTTCCATTGCATCCGATTTAAGTTTACCAACCATTCATATATTGGGGATTGGACTTCATTGGGGTCATTAATCCAAATTTGAGCTAAGGTCATAAGTGGATACGACAACAACACACTATTAACCAAGTGGGCCGAGGTGGTAGCACTCAAAGAAGCTACTTTGGGTCTAACATATTGGACTTCTACATGAGGGGATAGTGGCTAGGTTCAAAGTGTATCGACCATTATCATATCAGAAAATGCATTGATGTTCTTAGGTTCTAATATCAAATAATGGACTGTTAGGAATGGAATATATTTGAGCACCTCTTCTAACTATTACCCCTAGGGTAACGGATAAGCAGAGTCCATGAATAAGAACTTGTTGAAGATCATCAGAGGAATCTGGATGAAAATCAAAGAACATGGCATACCAAGCTCAAATCAACCTTTTGGACTGACAAGATAACACCAAAGAGGTCAACAGGTAGCACTCCCTACAAGCTAGTCTACATGAAAGAGTAAGAGTTGCCTATATCACTTGAATTACCGGCATTGGAACTCATGAAACAACTAGAATTGTTTGAGTTTGAACCTATGGAAGCTAGGTATGTGAAATTGATGGAAGTGAGAGAAATCAGAGAACATGCAATGCAAAGCATGGAAAGAAATCATGCCTTATTAAAAAAATGGTTTGATAAAAAAGAAGAGCAAGGACTCATCAAGAAGGGGACTTAGTTCTAAAGTGGGATGTAGATCGGGAAAATCGGGTAGGCATTCCAAGTTTGATGCCATTTGGAGTGGCCCCTACATGGTCACTAGATGTAAAATAAACAATTCCTTCCAATTGTCTACTTTGGATGGAGAGAAACTTTGATTCCGGTGAACGAGATCTATCTTAAACATCAGCTCGAAAAGGAAAGGTTTCACCCTTGTAAATATTAGCTTAGGATTTTAATTCCTCTAAGTGCATATACACATTGTCTTGTTGTAGTTTAGGTTTTAATTTCCCTAAGTGCATTCGATATAGGTTTTGTTTCTCCTAGGTTGTATCATTGTGTAGTTTAATGTGCCTCCAAAGATGAGTGTCAGAATAAGGAAGAAGCTTGTACTTATATAAATTAGT
The DNA here is from genome assembly GCA_018340775.1 of Taxus wallichiana var. yunnanensis. Taxonomy (NCBI): domain Eukaryota; kingdom Viridiplantae; phylum Streptophyta; class Pinopsida; order Cupressales; family Taxaceae; genus Taxus; species Taxus wallichiana. The sequence continues at coordinate 85,602,263 of CM031238.1, forward strand.
TTCTAATTTCAAAGGAAAATAAATGTAGAGAAACTAAAATCAGGTTTTGGGACAGTCCATTTCAGAACAAGTGAAAATTCTAGGTCAAGACAATTTTCTACTCTCACAAATCTTAGCTTCAAGATTTTCTTATAAAAATTGAGAGCACTGTGCAAAGTGGAACGAGTTGTGGTCAACGGTTTGTGAGTAGTCGAGAGCAGTAGTTTCAAGTACAAGATTAGTGTCAGGCTATCATTTATGACTCCATGCCTAATGGATACATCTAAAAACTAATCTTTCACCTAGCAGGAAGGTGGCCTCGTGAGTTGCCAAATATTTATTCAATTTTGCCCCTTAGGTAAAATTGGACAAACAAGACCTTAAACAGAGAGAAAATGGAAGGATCAATTTAGTCATGGGAGCTCACGTTTTGGGCTCGAGTAGAGTAATTTGGAAGGACGAGCACATTGCAGAGGAGTTTGGGAAATGAAGAAGCTCCAAAGTCCGAAATTCAGACTTCGGAGGTGAGGGCGTTGGAGGTAGGCCAAAGTGAAATTTGGGGACTTGGTGGAAAGAAGAGTGAAAAGAAGTGGGAAGTCACAAACCCAAGTCTAAAATTTGGACTTCGGGGTTTTGGAGTTTCAGAGAGGTTTCACAAGCTCGTAGTGAATACAGTGCCATGTGGGGAGAAGAAAATTCTAAAACCTCGAAGTCCAAAATTCAGACTTCGGGATTTTGGGATTTCAGAGGTTTCATGTACAAAGTGGATAATCTTTCTTTGCACCCTCCCTTCTTCTCTTATTTATAAGAGAATTTGTGGAGTTCAAATCTACCATTCAAGATGTAATGAAAATTTGTGCCTCTTGGCCATTGTAATGCACTATATCAAATATGTGGAGTAATAATATAAGTTTGTGGATGAATTTCAACCCTCTCTTGTGTTCATTGCATTCTCTTGATCTCTCATTGCAATTTTGGTTAATTGTGCATGTTAAATTGTGTTGCATATTTAATGGTTTGTGTCTAATGGTGAATGAATTCATAGCTATTGGTTTACTTGTGGTGTGTATTCATCCCCTTCAAACTTATTGGTTTTCATCTCCATGTAAAACATGTGTTCAACATTCCTCTTGGTGCATCACCCCATGTAGATTAGGTTTAATTTCGCAATCCTTTTAACCCCTGTTTCCTTGGCAAGTTAGAGTAAATTTTAGGATAGATCCTCTACAATTTGAGTGTGTGTATTAGAATAGAGGAATAGGAACCATCCTTCATCTGGAGAGCTTTCTCGATTGCAAAGTCCCACACTTTGGGAAAAGCTCCATGTTATGCAATCACACTGATAGTTTTAATCTATCGAGTTACAAATAATCAAGGGTGCTTTGTGATTACAATTCAATAGGAAACCTTAAGTACATTTTCCATACTACGAAAGTGTGTAGGTAAGATGATCAAGTAGAAGACGAATACCAGGAAGGATGAGAAAAGAGTGAGTGGTATATGTAAGAATGGAACAAGAGGTGGGAGGGGGTAATAATAAGGAAAGAAGGAAATAAAGGAGTGTAACATAAATGGTTGGAGCAATGTATGTAGTGAAGGATGGAGAGTGTGAGGGGAATCCTTAATGGAGAGTGTGATGATGCCAGAGCGTTAAGCGAAAGAGATGGAGCGGAAGACATTTGTAGTGGTGATTGTCATTTGATGGAATGGAAAACGATGAAGGAGTTTCTACAACAACATGATCTTAGGAAAGGGATACATCTCAACCAAGATTCCTACGTGAAAGGGGTGATTAAGTAAGATCATCAAGCTGAAAGTGAAATAATGAAAGGGGACCAAAATGATGAAATAAGTGATGAGGAAGTGATGTTGGTAAACAAACATTAGGGGAAAACCAACAATAATTATTAGGGTGGAGGATGGGTGAAGGATAGAAGAAACAATGGAGAAGGATGAAATGGGTGAGAAGAGCAGCGAAGAATGAGATGGGGTGAATTTTAGGAGAAAATTTGGTTGGTAAAGGAGACTAGGAGGAAGGAATGGCCAACGGATGTAATTATGAATGAGACTTTGTCTAGAATGATAGGTCTACTTCGAGTAGGATTGTCGTGCTATGTGGATAGTTAAGTAGATGTGCCACACTAGGGATGAAAATACTTGAATAGTGAAAAAGATGATATCTACGCTATGTGATAGACATGAATAAGAACAGTGAGAAGGGTAATGGGTGGATAATTGACAAGAAGATAAGGGTGATGCAGGAGGATGGATGGAGAAAGGTCATGTTGGCCATGGTGGGGGATGAGGAGCTGTTGGATAATGAATGTTACTTGAGAGATATCCTCAAGTATAATTCACAAACTGCAACGTAGATCAAGTAGAATTCCCAAACCAAATAGTGCATTAGAGAGAGTGTTTAGAAATAGTAACATATTTCATGGATTTATGGATGACGTTAATAGAGGACATCCTTAAGAGTAAACATATGGATGCAGATTTTATGATTTGAAATTTGATCTCTAAGAATGTGATTGTGATAAAAGGTGACCTTGATGAGATAAGTGTCACATGATTGTAGTACAGGCCTATGGGGAAACCATGCTTTGAACCAGATGGGAGGTAAACAAGAAAGGATACCACTCAAGGCATTGCACTTGTAGCTAATAACCGGTGTTAGTACATGACCAACGACAATTAGTTATACCAAAAGATCATGAGGGAGATATGGATAAAAGATTCTCATAAACCTAATGCTAACACGACAAGGGTTTGAGATGTAACTTGTATGTAGGGAGAGGGTTCTCTAAATGTGGTGTTCCCTAAGTTTATGTCCTAGCTCTGGGAAAGGGGAAAACCAATAATAGAAGAAAGCCGATAAATACGGGAAGCTTTTTGAAAATGTGACAAAAGGAAGGATGATTAATGGGAAACCTTCCAAATGCCATAATAAAAGAGTAGCCATCCTTCAAGGGTATGGTATACTTTATATATAATATGGATGGCAAGAATAATATATATGATAACCATCCTTCAAGGGATTGGTCTATTTCTTGTGATTTTTCTTTGACTTTGATTTGCATGCTTTTCTTTTTCTCTCTTTTTACATGAATAACTCATCTTTCGAGGATCGGTGTATTTTTGATAACTTTGATTTTGATTTTGCATACATGAATTTTAACTTTACATGGGGAGAGATGGTAAAAGCTGAGCATACCACTTAGGAGGGGATAATGAATGTATAAGAGACACCCCTGGACCCTTTACATAACTACAATAGGAGAATGAGACGGTGATGGATGTAATGATTGTGGAGTCCTCATCAAATGGGATAACCTATCCATAATGAATATGCTATGAGAAGATATGTGGTACTCATATTTAAGATCACATCAAAGCAGTGACTATAGACCACATATTTCATATCATTACCATGATAGATGGAAGGGGCTAATGATGGAGGAATGATCTAAAGATATGATTATATGCTCACGGTACATGTGCTAACAATAGAATTGATGTAAGTGTAATGCATTAAGAGGTCAAGTTTCTAGTTTACCATCAAGGGAAGCCAAACGATAGCCCCCAAACCCATACTTATGTGTAATGATGTACGGTCCAATCTAGTTGGGAGAAAAATTTCCCTGTTGGCTCCTTTCTATGGTAGTGACGTTCGATTCTCCTTTAAAAAAAGGTCACCTATTTTAAAGTCACATTCTTTGATATGCTTGTTATAAGCACATTGGATATGCTCTTGATAAATATGATGGTGTTCAAGAGCGAGAAGGTAATGCTCGTCTAACAACTCAAGTTGCATTAGACGCTCTTGATGATAATCTTCATCAGAAATGAAGTCACGAAGAGACACACGTAAGGATGGAATTTTAACTTTAAGAGGGAGAATGGCTTAAGAATCATAAACAAGAGAAAATGGAGTGGCCCCTGTGGAGGTGTGAATTCTAGTGCAATAGGCCCACAGGGAAAAAGGAAGCTGGAGATGCCAGTTTCGACCTGCTTGATCAATGGTCTTGGCAAGGATATTTTAGAGAGTTTTATTGGTAGCTTTAGCTTGGCCGTTATCTTGAGGATAATATGGGGAGGAAAAGCTAAGTTGGATGTTGAATGCATCATTGATTTTTTTAAGATCCTTATTTTTAAAGGACTTTCCATTATCCATAACAATTTTATGTGGAACGTCAAGTGACAGATGATGTGTTGATAAATGAAATTAATAATGGGTTAGATTTAGTCGAGGTGAGTGGGATAAATTCTACCCATTTAGTGAAATATTCCATAGTAGTGATGATAGAACGATGTTGCTATGACGAATGAGGATTTATTAGACCAATGAGATCAAGACCCCATTGTGAAAAGGGCCATATATCCTAAGCATGATGTAAAGCTTGGATAGAACACAGGATGAGATTAGAGTGTTGTTGACATTTTGCGCACTTCTTGACATACTCACAACAATCATGATTAAGGGAAGGCCAATAATAGCCAAGACAGAGAATGTGCTTAGAAACAGATAAGCCACTAAAGTTTCCACCACAAATACCATCGTGGACTTCTTGGATAGCTTGAGAGGCTTCATGGGATTTAAGGCATCGAGAAGGACACCATCAAATCCGTATTTATAAAGAATGCCACCAAGGATCACATAGTGGGTATAATGTGGATGAAAGACCTCTTAGCATTTTTAGAGAGGTTAGGAGGAGTGATAGATTTGGATAAATAATCAAATATTTGAGAATACTAGAGGTTTGATGAATTAGATTCAATAAGATGGATTTGGGATATGTCATGAAATGGTTTGTCACGACGGTATATAATGACCGGAAACTTGGGCTCCTACATTTTCCAAGGGATAAGGGTAGTGAGGATGCCATCATATTGGAAAAATGATTGGTTGATCGAGGGATAGGTTGAATAGTGTAAGAATTGAAGGTTTTAAGAAAAAGATGAGAAATGTCATGATATTGTTGTAGAATATTAATTTTACACTGATATTCACCTGTGACTTGATTTATTACAAGTTCAGAATCACCATAGATGTCAAGAATCTGGATGCCTAGAAAGACAACAGTTTCTAGTCCTAGTATAAGGGCTTTGTATTCTGCCATATTGTTTGTACATTCAAAGTCAAGTTTGAATGTGAGGGGAATAGGAGCATCTCCGGGAGGAATGAGAATGACACCTGCTCCTCCCCCTGCGTTGTTTAGAACCATCAAAGAAGAGGGTCATTTTAAGGGGATCATGATGAAGCTGATTGATGGATTCATCTGGGAAGTGGTCATGAGGAGGTTGCGTATTGGGAAGAGGGGCTTCTACTAATTGGTCGGCAATAGCTTGGCCCTTAATATCTTTTTGAGGAATGAATTCAAGGTCAAACTCGGTCATGAGCATGAGCCACCGAGTGATGCAATCATTATGATATGGTTTAGAATGCATTATTTTGAGGGGTTGGAAGCTAGTAACAATATAGGTCTTGTGATTAAGAAGATAATGTCGAAGTTTTGAAGTAGCAAAGAAAATGACGATCACAACTTTTCAACTTCAGTGTACCATGTTTCGCAGTCGTGAAGAGTATGACTAATGTAGTATTTAACCGGCACACAGCCTTGGTCATCATGATGTGCTAACATGGCTCCTAGAGCATGATTGGTTACATAGATATATAAATAAAAGGGCTCCCCCTCACGTGGAGGTGTGAGTACCAGTGGAGATAAAAGATATCATTTAAGATCATCAAAATCCTTTTGACAGTTGTGATCCCAATCAAATTTTATGTCTTTTCAAAGAAGGTGATGAAAGGGATGACAACAATCAGAAAGTTGTGAGATGAAACATAAGACATATTGGAGGTGACATTAAAGACTATGAAAGTTGTTTGAGATTGAAAAGGAGGAGGCATTTCGAGGATTGCTTTAATTTTTATGGGGTCAACCTTAATGCCCCTAATAGAAATGATGAAGCCAATGAGTTTACCAGTAAGAACTCTGAAAAAACACTTTTTGGATCAAGAAGAGGAAGAAAATGATGAGACACTCGAAAATGATTTCAAGGATCAAGAGGTGATCACATCGATGTTTGGACTTTACCAAGAGGTCATCAACATATTCTTCTACGGTTTGATGTATGAGGTCATGAAAGATATATGTCATGGCTTGTTGATACGTGGCCCCGAAATTCTTCAAACCAAAGGGCATGACATGATAACAAAAAGTACCCCATGGGGTGATAAAAGATGTCTTGTGTTGATCTTCTAGGTGTAATTAGAATTTGATTATAGCTGGAAAAACCTTCTATCAGAAAGTATATCATGTGCCCGCGGTAAGATCTACAAGTTTATCGATATTAAGAAGGGGTCATCTATAGGAAGCGAGATTAAGATCTCAAAAGTCAATACATGTACAAAGCTTTCCTAATACTTTAACAATGGGCTCAATGTTAGAAACCCATTGGGAATAGTCCACGGGGATAATGATTTTGGGTAGAAGAAGATGTTTAAGCTCTTCTTTCACAAGAAGAGAAACTCGAGGATGCATGCGGTGAAACTTCTACCTAACTGGTTTAGTATTGGGGATGATAATGATATTATGAAAATGATGGAGGGGTCAAGACCCGACATGTCATAGTATGACCATGCAAAAGCCTAGTTGTGTTTGGATAAGAAAGAAGTGAATGCTTTGAGGTCTTGCAGGTTTCAAGGAATTTCCCACCTTAAGGATGCGAGGCTCTTGAGGAGTCTCAATATTAATATAAATAGTGGATTCATTTAGGAGACGGAAGTGTGGGGAAGGGAATTTTGGATATGAGAATCTTTAGCCCCATGTAAGAAAGAATGGAATTATCATCATCACATTGAAGAATGTCAATGATAGGGGAATCTTCCTCTACCATCTCTGGGTGCTTGAGGGGAAAGGATCAGTTTCATTTCCAACCTGATAAGTGACCTGGTCTGAGGGAAATGGTGGAAATAAATAAAAAATTTAGGGGAACATAAATGGTGTCATCTCGGATTTGGATCTGGTAAGTAAGATAGTTGGATGGAGAGAAGGTATCATCTGAATTGGTAAGATAGTCGGATGGAGATGAGATATCATCTAAATTAGTAAGATAGTTGGATGGAGAAGAAGTGTCATTTGGATTGGTAAAATATATAGATGGAGAGAAAGTAGGCTAATCAAGGCCGATGGGAGAGGATGCGAGATGTTCCGAAGGAGGCATGGAGGGATATTTGTATCGAAGCCAAATTTTCACATGATTCATGGGCTTGTGTGAAGACATTACCATGAGGTCCTTGTTCATAATGCCACATAACAAACCCCTTCTATGCACAATGATAGAGGTATGCATGAGCGAAGGATTTTTTTTTATGAGAAACCCAAAACTGCCAGTATATGGTTTGGTGTGAGGGCGATCTTCAACATGAGAAGAAGGTCGATCAAGGCCACTGTAGAATAGGTTGGTTTTGAGAGAAGAAGGTCCAAATGAGATGATTTCCCCAACATTTGATCAATACATTGTGGCCTTATTAGGTCGATCGAGATGGTTTGGAGAAGGAAGAGCATTAATAATGAGGAGCTGATATTATCCTAAGATAAGGTGCGATCATCGAGCATCAAAGGATCCATAATGGGATAATGTGGATAGAGGCACATAAGAACTGGTGGATGCACTGAAAGAAAAGTTAGATTTGGGGACAAGCACGTCCTTAGGTCTATAGATCATGTGACATGTCTTGAAAGGAGGGGCATCAACAGGGAGAGCATAAATGGTCCCTTCATATTCATATTTGATACAACAATGGAGGGTAGATGGGACACAATGCATGGCGTGAATCCAAGGACATCTAAGTAAAAGATTGTACTAGAATTCTCCTTCTATAATGTAGAAGAGCTCGTGGAGGAGTTTATGGCCAACACAAATGGGAAGGACAACTATACCCAATGGGGGAGTTACAACATTGTTAAAGCCACAAAGGATGGTAGGAGATTTAGCAACAATGGTGTTAGGTAGTTTGAGTTGGTTGAAGGTATGAGAAGAAATGATATTGATACTAGCACCATTATCAATCATGGTTCATCAGATACATGTATTATTGATGTGGAATGTGATGAATAGAGGTAGATCATCCTATTCTAGTGGCATATAGGGGATTTCCAAATCCTCAAAGGACATGGCAATAGATGTTGTGAAGGCATCAAATAAAGTACAGCTGTGAAAGGTTTAGGATCATTGGGTGATACTTGTGATGTGTTGTAGAACTTTGATGGGAGCCTGTTTGTGGTGTGGAGAGATTTGGATGAGCTCATAAAGATAAATTTTGACCAGTCCTGATGGAATTGTTTAATAATGGTCTGTTTGATGGAATGGGATTAGGAGCGGCCAAAACAGATACCTTGTCCTTAGAGGAAGATGGAGGTGCTAATGTGGGATGAGTGGTGGGAGCATCAATTACAACCTTAGGTTGTGATGGGGGTGTAGATATAGTAAGTTCCTTAGGAGGAGGGATAGCGACAAAGGTCTTTGGAGTAGGTTGTGTGGTGGAGTCAGGATTATGTGGTCTAGAATAGGTGGTTATCCGAACAACGTTGATCAAAAGAGGGGGACCATCCTGGAATCATCCTCTTGTGGTGGTGGGTTTGTGGTGTCCTTGGATGTATCCTCTTTTGGTGGTGGATTGGTGGCTAGAGTTATTGATGAAAGGGGCTGCCTAGATTTTATGATAAATGCATGTTGGTATGAAAGGGCTGATTGGGTTAGTGGAAGAGTTGGTTATCCCTCATTAAGAAGTTGATTCTCATTGATAAAGTGGTGTACGATGGTTTGGAGAGCTTTGCAGTGTTCAGTGTCATGTCTTGGGGCACGGTGAAATGCACAAACAAGATTAGAGTTAAACCATGAAGGCCTCAACGCACTTGGGTCGAAAGGTTTAATTTGTGGCAAGGTGATTGTTGAGGCTTGAGTAACCGATAAAACATGGTAGTATAATATCCTCGATGGAATAGGAGATGGTGCTATAGGTGAAGGATTTTGGGATGATGCTTAGACGTGTGGTGGTGTAATGGTAGCCTTTGACATTGTCTTGGATTTGGGAAGGGGAGCCGACTGCATTTGATGTGGGATATTGGTTGAGGATGTGGATGCCTTCGACTCGGTTTTGGGATGTGGTTTGGGAAGAGGTCGTTGTTGTGTTGCTTTATTAGTAGCATAGGTTTTTGATGAAGGGATGCTCCCAAAATGGAGGAAGACGATGAAGGGTGTGGTCCTAAAATAGAGGAAGATGATGTGGATTTAAGAGGATTGATACTAGGTACAATAAGGTCTATTTTTTGTTAGGATGTGAAGGATGACGTTGGGGAACGGGGGTCTAGATCTTGTCTATGAATAGGGACCCTCAGAAGGAATGACAAGAATTTCTACTGGAGGAGCTGAAGATGGTAATGTAGTAGACACATGTAGAGATTGATTAGATGTGTGGGCATCTGATTATGTAGAGGAGATGGGATGATAATTTGAAGTCATCACAAGTTGAAGTGCTTGCCAAAAGTCTTCAAGTGATGACATTTCCGTAGAAGAAGAAGGTGACATAGATGTGTTTACAATAGTGGATGTAGTAGGTGTGGGTAAAAGTGCAGAAAGAGGGACTGGGAGTGATGCTAAGGATGGGACAATGGGTAAAGGTGGAATGATTGCGAGATAAGGTAATAATCAAACCTGACGAAGTGGGTGTTATAAGTGATGAAGTAGGAGTAATATTTGTAAATGGGGAAAGTGTGATAGGTATGGAAATATGTATGGGTGTGAGAAGAGACGTTGAGATAGATGTAGATATGATTGATGCTGGTATGGGGATGAGTGTTGATGAGCTTATGGATGTAGGAAGAATGTCTAGGGAGGTGGATATGATGGTTGATGAAGAGGGTAAATCTGTGGATGAAATAGGATCTTCATCAACAACATGTAGAGTATTTATGGTATGAGCATTGGGAGTTTGGGATGTAGAAGTAGTGGTGGTTTGACTTGTTGATGTTGGTGCGTGATTTGGAAATGGTTGTTTAAAGATGTCTAATGGTTGATTAGGTGAAGCATTTGGATTATCTACCTGAAGATCTCCCTGATCAATGAGTATTTGAACCAAATCCTTGAAATTCGACATCTCTCTATGTCATGTCCTTGACTTGATGGTACTTGTAGTAATGGTCCTCATGATACCATGTGGGTTTTGGCCTAGACTCGTCAATTGGTTAGATAGGTGGTAGTGTGATCAAGTTCACTATCATTAATTTGTCAAATATCGTGTTGTATGACTCCTTGAGAGGAGTATAGTTGGGCATTGGTCATGTGAATTGTTGTTGAGCCAATGTAGTAGATGTAGACGCGGGGAGAATTTAACAATGAAAACATTGGCCACTATTTTTGACTTATCATTTGATGTAGATGGTTTGGTGAATTCTGTTTGTGCTTATTTGATTTCAATTTTAAATGGTCCTGTTTGAGGTCACACATCTCAAGCTTGTGAGAAATGATAAAGGCTTCCTAAAAAGTTCAAAATGATTGAATTTGTAAAGTATAAGAAATATGTTTCGCATAAGAGCGCATGAAGAGTTCGATCAGATCAGTTTGAGGAAGAGGAAAAGATAACTGATTTATAATATTGTGCCATCGTGTGACAAATTATGTAATGGATTTGTCTTCGAATTGTCGATGGGAGATTATATTAGATTATGTTGTTACGCTGATTTATTTAAAAGATTATATGAAATCTGCAACTATGTGTGTTGTTACAAAATGTAACAGATCACATAGTCTACAATTTCATGATCATCCTCAAGCAAAAGAACACAAGCCCCGAAGGACAGTTATGTTGTCTTGATGAGAACATCCAATTGCAGAGTAGGTGAAGTGTAAAGTTTTGGAACAACAAACATAAGTGCAGATCACACAAAAATCAGAGTTCATTACTGAATGTTACAAGTTCTATTCAATGTTCTTTCCTTCATGATTAAGACATTCAATTATGTTACTGAGTTGTTTAGTTCATTATACAATCCATATAGAAAGTAGAAATGTAAAAAGAGATATACAACTCATTTACAGAATTCAATGCTTTATTCACAAGGAGAGTCAAATGTTTCCCACACAAGCCATGGGATGTAACTGAAAAGTAAAGTACAACTACTGAAAAGAAAGATACACATGCATGAAAGAGAAAGAAAAGGAGTATGAGGGTGAACCCATCATTGCCTTGTATATTCTTTGTTGTGCAGAGCATCTCCTTGCCAGCCTCCTTCATCCTCAAGTCATGGTACCTGAAAAGTAAAAACAAGTCAACCATCAATTACGAGCTCAGGGATCAAACCATATTCCTACACTATCCTACTTGTGCATATGAATCTTCCCCTAAGTAGGAGATGTATTCTACTTGAAGGAAAACTACATGCATGCTTTAATCACTCAGAAAGAAGAAAGTAAAAGAAAGAAGAAAACATGGACATAAGAGAGGCCAAAAAGCCTAAATATTTCCTAACTATTTCCTAAGTGTGCAGGTATAGGTTGTAGCCAAAGAAAGAAATAAATAAGTCATAAGTACATGCTAAGAAGAAGGAAGAGTGCAACTCAAAGTTCAGCAAACTTTTAAAATGGAAGAGGTTAGAGCTCAGAAGAGAGAATGGAAGATAGAAATACATTTTTCAGTTTGCAAAGAAGAGGGAGAATCAGATTTCAACAAGCTGAAGCTAAAAGCAAAAAGGATTACAGCTGAAACAGGATGAGAGAGAAGATTCTGGGAAAATTTTGACAGGGCTTTGCCATGTAAAATGGACATTTATAACTTTTCATCATGTTGTTTCAATTACTACATGCTTTAAAAGAACTATGCAAATCAAATAAGTGATACAAAATAGAAAAGCATTACATGATCAAGAGAAACAACTATCATGTTTTTCAGTTCTCAATTGCTATATCAGTTCAACATGAAAAGTGTTACTTTTCTGTATCCTAGATCAAAATATATAACTACTATTTCTGGAAATGCATTAAAGAAAAGATTCTTGAAATTTTTTTGCCAGGGCTTCACTTATAAAATCAACATTTCAGATTTTTCAGCATACATATCAAAGTTGTAATGAAAGGAAATACAATATATAATGCAAAATAATTCTTTATAACTTAAAAACAATGAAGGGAATTGAAATTCCAAGATAATCTTACAAATTTCAGCTTTTCTAAGTTGTAGTTTTCAAAATAAAGTAGATATGAGAGCACAAAATTACTACAATGACAATGAAGTTCATTCATTCAAAGAAGGTAGTACTCATCTATGACATGAGAAGAAGCTATTACAAGTTAAAAAGAAAGAGCTATCTCATGATTCCATTAAAAGTGAGAAGTAATTCAAGTAACATCTAGTTATAAAGGGTTTCAGAAAGAGATAATAACCCAGATTTAAGGTATAACTATCTTTTCAGAACAGGTCTATATCTATCCAGGAGAGAAATTTTCTAGAAATAATGAAATGGAAGATGATTCAGTTTTCTTAAAGAGTATTACAAATAGAATGCAGAGCTGAGTACAGAAGTTCTTTTCTATTTCCAAAATTATTAGTGGATTACAACTATTATTTCGAGGTGGAAATTTCCAAATAACAAGAAACTAATTGCATTCAAGCACTCATCTCAGTAGGAATTTAGTTTTCAAGTGATCTCAGATCCAAAGAGTCACAACAACTATGCAATTAAAGGAATTTTATAGATACAAAGTTAGATACAAGGCTCAAAACATCTACAAAGTGTGTCAAAGTGTAGCAAAGAAGCATCAAATTGCAGAAAGTAAAGTGTCTGAGCATCCTAAAACCTTCAGGTATTAGAACAAACAAGAAAAGTAGGAATCAAAGTTTTCATAAGCTATTATGAAATATGCAGGATTTGAGCTCAAGGATTCTCGATAGAACAGAAGTAAAAGCACTTGGGAAAAGCCACTAAATGTGGAGATTCAGGGATCAAATTTCAATGCCAAATACAATCTTAACTTACATTGAAACATAATACAACAAATGCCTACACTCCTACCTTGCTATGGCCATCATCAACTACTTCAAGGTTTGAATGTTCAGGACAAGCCTTCATTTTGTCAAAACACGAAGTGTATTTTGGCTCTAAAATATGCACAAGAAGCAAGAAATAGATCGAATAAAATGACAGAAAGCTCAGATCACAAAAATAGAATGCACGAAGAGTTTAAGCCCAGATGGAAATAATAAAGACTCAGATCTATTTTCATTTCAAGAAAAGCAAAGTCAATATGTGAATACCCTCATCAAAATCGAGCAGAATGGAACAGAGTGCGAAATGATTCAAAATCAGACAAGAAATATAGATCCTAGTTTTCATCGTAGCCCATTAATGGGTATCAAAGGAAAAATCAGAATAAGGAACAAGTACTTACTGTTCAAATTAAATCTGAGCAACCCTCAAATGGTCATCAAGTTTAGCAAAGGAAGCAACCCAACATGAGTTTCAACTCGAGATCCACAAAGGAGCCAAGAAGACATGAAGTATGCAAAGGAAATGGTGAATTATTAGCGCTTCGAAGTCAAGGTAATAAGAACAAAATGATTACCATGCTCAGAGATCAAGAACTTACCAGACTTCAACACCATTTGCACAGTCAACTCGAAAACAAAAGCACTCACAGCCAAAAGAAATAACACAAAAACCAAATGGGTATGAAGAGATCACAAGAATGGAGCCAGCACCCACAAGTAATCGAGCTTTGAAGCCTCAAAATGGTGGATCTAAAAAAAGTTCAGAGAATAAACACAAAATGCAGAGGCAAGAAATATTCATAATACCAGAGATGAGAGAAAACCGAATTAACAGAGATTGAAAGGTAAATGGTGATAAACCTCATTAAGTTCCAAAACTTAGAAAAACTCACATTCAAATCGAACCGAGAAAGTTACTACTAAGAAAATGACAAGCATCATCCAAATTCACTCAGAGAGTTCTAATAGAAAAAGACTGAATATATAAGATGTGCAAAGATACGTAAACTAAAAAACCTCAAGAAATGCCGAGCTTGAAAGTCATAAGAAAAAGACGATGGCCATGGCTACAATGTTTCACCTTGAAAGCTCGAGACCAAGAAATCAAAGACCCCACAAAATATACAGATGCTCGAAGGCTAAGAAGGCCAAAAAATGGACTGATCCGAGCTTCAAAAGCTTCAACAATGGCATCAATGAAAAATTTTCCAGGGCTTCACCCCCATGATGAAAATCCAAAATGAAGTGATCATTAGGGTCAAGTGATCTTTACCACTCAAACTCGAGATATGAGTTAAATGAAACTCAACCATAGTTAGATAATCAAAGGTAGAGAAGGAAAAGTACCAAGATCAATGCTCAAGGATCGATCCCAAATTCAAGCAAACCATCATGGTTAGATGCCATTACTACACCAAACTCTAGGTCACAAACCCTAACCACGAGTCAAAGATCGATGACCTGAGATTCAATGGATCAGAGATCAATGATTGGAAACCGATCAACAAAGTTCAACATAAATCACCATGGTCACATTAACAACTACCACATTAAATGCCAGTTCGAAAACCTAACCAAGGGTCAGAAACATCAACGACATCGAATTCATAGGTACAAAGATCAATGGCCCAGTTTCCATCATCGATATCAAAGAAAACTCAACACAGGTCAGATTGCCACCGATAAAATGCATGGAGGGGTGAGTCACCGTGGGGAGGGGCCAGCCCATGTCACCAATCAAATATCATTGCATTGAACTTTCAAAAGTCCAAAAACTATAGTCATTTCCAAATAATACAAAAATGCCATCATACGTGCTCATCACCGAAAAGGTAAAGTTTGAAATATGCCAAGACCGATGAGTATGGGTGGCATTATATGTCATAGTATTTGTTACAAAGGTGGTCGAATATAATATGGTGGTAACTATTACAAAGTTCCCCATGTATCTAAAAACAATTTATATAAACTAAGTCCAAGGTGGTAGACTATTATAACATGGTGAATAAAGTTCACAAGGTGGTAAAACAAATGGTAACCCTTTAATATGCTAAAGTCCACCAAGGTGGCCAAACCAAGCGAGTTAAGGTGGTCCCCACAAGGAGGTTGGAGTGGAGTTACAAAGTGTCACTCATGTGACCACTCAGAAAAGATGTAAATATCATAACATGTGCACATAGTAGGTGGTCCCCACAGGAGTAATTATTTTTGCAAATATTGCTAAGTGTTGTAATTATTTGCTCACAGGAAGAGAGTTGTATTTTTTGCATGCTTCACAAGAAGACAAAATAGAGAAGAAGATGAATTTTCATGCTCAAAGGAGGGAGACTTTCCTAGCAAGCAATTTTATTATTAGCAAATTATTCACCCATTCTTTTCTTAAAAATAGAACAATCAACTTCAGTTTGACTGCATTGTAAACAAGGCTATTAATGCCTATTTTTAATTGCATGCTCTAGTTTGTATTATTTTATCCCTTTATTTATTATTAAATAAAGGATAAAATTAGGATGCATGGGTGAGTACAACCTTAGTCTATTTTTAGGAAGGGTGGGAAAATTTATTTTGCTATATATTGTGTGCCTTTGCAAAGCAAAGATTATTCCTAGAGGAATTTTGGATATATGAGTATTGAAGCAAATTTTTCCAGTTTTTCCCTCTGAGTGTGAAGTATTTTCTGCCTTTCCAAGTTATTTTACAGTCTTGTGTATGTTACATTAATCTTGTGAATGCAAATTCCCTGATCAACCACCTTACCCTGCTGCAAATTTTAGTCCTTTCTGCTTAATTTTTAATGTGCATGTTAACTTATTAGTACTATTGTGATCTTCCCTCAGTGCAATCAAGTGTTTTTCCCTTAGATATTCTATAGAAAAACTATTGGTTCGTGCATCAAGAATCCTTCCCAAATCAGTTGTGCATATACTTAGTCAAAGCCCTCATACAAATTTGGTGTATCACCTTAGTTTTAATCATTTTATAGTCATCTTTTACTCTCAAAACTCCCAGAAAGTAGTTTAGGATACACCAATAAGGAACCGGCCTTGATACCAGAGACTCACCTCAAAATAGGTATACCCACAGAGACCTGAGGTGTTTCCATTATATCTACAAAAGAGAGAGATCATTTGTGCAAGCTTAGAAAACCTGCAACCATCTCTCTATAGGGTGCACTTTTGAGAGATAACAATTTTTGGCATGCCTAGTGGGACAACGAATCAGATCTGCATGCAAGTTTCAGATCTACAACAGATTTACAACAAATTAAAAGTCACTTTTGGGAGAAAACTGTAGCTAATTTATTTTAAAGATTTTATGATCTTTTGGCGACTCGTAAAGCTGAATTAGACTAGTATTGCAGCATGTTCCATGCCTAAAGTGACTACAAGATCATCGGTAAGAGGAATTCCTTTTGATTTTGTTTCTTTACCTTTGAATTCTACTAGAAGGAGAAGAGTTGGTAATACTTTGCCTTATAATAGACCTGGTTTTGGTAACCCTCCTCCTAATATTCCTTCACCACGTGTCAATTTTTCTATCAATATCCCAATTTTTCCAATGGCCCAACAACCACCCAGGAATTTTGTGCCCTTTACTAATGGCAGCCCATTAGTAATTCCTTTATCATGATATTCCCAACACTGCCATGAAAAGTTTGCCATCATTTATGGGTGAAAATCAAGGTTACACCAACTGAACATATCAAAGATGTTGCAGCCCTATGTGTAGTCCATAATATCACTCATGAAGACGTAGCCCTAAGACTTTTAGTTGCATCTTTTAAAGGGAAAGCCTTGCAATGGTATAGAAACTTAGAAATTGGAAGCATAGGAACTTGGGATATTTTAGGTGAAAAATTGCTGAAATAGTTCCAAGACAACTCAGATCATTTGTCTCTCATTGAACAGTTATCTACTATTAAAAGAGCTCCCAATGAATTTATGTCTAGTTTCAATATCCATTTTTTAGAACTTGGGAGAGAATTCCAAGCAAGTGTCAAGCCTCAAGTTGATCATGCTTTCCTTTATTATCTTAGAGCATTAAACAATGATATCTCAACTATGATTCAATCAATGGGTGGAGAGACACTCCCAACAACTTATGATATTGCTATTTGAGCTGAAAATAGCCTTATTCAAGCTGGAAAGTTAGCACCAAGGCCATCAATGCCATTTTCAGTAGATTTAGCACCTATTCCTCAACCTATTACAATCATAGAACCCATTGTTGTAGCTCCATCAGATGATGTATTCAAAGCTTTACAGACTATGGGAAATAAATTGACTTCAATTGAGAACAAAATTACATTACCTAGTAGACCCTACCAGGATCCTTATCAGCCCTACCAACAAGAATCAACAAAATAGGCAGCCCTATCAACAAAATCAGAATTATAGGTAGCCTTACCAACAAAGGTAGTTTGACCCAAAGGCTCCTAGTTCTTCTAATGCTTTAGTTCCAGTTAATATGGTTACAGAAGAGTGGTGTCAACCTTGTAATCAACCTCATTCAGCTGCAACTTTCCCAAAATACTTTTTGAAATCTGAATCTTGTTACACAACCTCAATTTGAAACATTGTTTATGCCTCAAATGGAGGGTGGGTAGCAAGAAAATCATGTTTAAAGCACCTGAATAGAATTTAGTCAGTTTTAATGAGGAGGATTTCATTACAGTCACTACTAGGGCTCAAGGGAGGGCTGCTGAAAATCAAAAGCAACAAAATAGGCCTATCTTGCCTACTATCACTGATAAGACAACATCTACAGCTCCAAAGTCAACTAACAACCCTGTTGTTCCTCAAAAATCAGCAAGTGTCCCAGTTGATAAAAGTCATCAAAGACAACTACAACCTGATCCAAGAAGACTATTTATACCTTAGATATCCAAGGCAGCTGAAGTAGAATCATTTTTTGCTAAGGCCTACTCTAAAACAGTTGATTTTGTCTCTAAGACAGTTGCTTCTTTTAACATTGTTGATGTAATGAAAAAGCATAATGTTAACATCTCAATGTGGGACACTCTAAGTATTCTGGACAACAAGATTTACTTTCTCATGAACTAGCTAAGCTGCATAGATTTCTTCAAATACAACAGAAAAGGAAGTTCAGAAGATAGACATGGTCCTTGGAACATTTGAGCAAGACCATATTAAAGAAGTTAAGTGGATGGTTCAAAAAGTTCTAAATGCTCATGACATTAAGAAACCACCACCATTTTATTTATCACTGATTATTGGAGAACATTTAGTTCATAATTGCATGGTGGACAAGTGGTGCAAGTAGCACAGTTATGCCAAAAGTGATTGCAGAAAAATTAGGCTTGAAGTATGAGCCTACAAAAAGGAGTGTCTTATAACTTGATGGAACTACAACTAACATGGTTGGTATAATAAAAAATTTGGAGGTAACGTTACATGCTTGCCCAAATGTTTCTATTTTGCAAGATGTTACTATTGTGGATCTACCTCCATACTTTGCCTTGTGCTTATCTAGAGATTTCACAATGAAAATAGGAGGTTATCTCTCTTCAGATTGGTCCTTATTTTTTACTACACGTTATGGAACTAAGGTTACTATCAATTCAGAACCATTGGCCTAGATTCCATATTGAGCCTCATTCTCCAAATGCAGTAGCTAATTACTCAACTTTAGAGCAATCTGATTTTGATGATGTAGCTTAGGTTTCAACATTAGATGGTGTTTCTAACCTATTTATGGATGAAAAGATAGTTGAAGAACATGCTCATGATCCTTTTAAGGAGGTTGAAGAACATATTTTTGGTGTGTATTGTATGCATGAAGAAAATACACCACTTCCCTTGTTGTCTAAAACAGATGATTTTAGTAGAAGGGATTTGGAAGCTTCATTTTGATGGAGCTAAGAACAAGAAAGGATAGGGAGTAGGTTTGATGCTCACTTCCCAACAAACGAAAGGTATTTCTCAGCTTTGAGTCTCAATTTACATGCACTTGTAATGTAGCTGAATACAAAGCATTAATTCATGGCTTACTTTGGGCCAGAAAGAGAGGTATCAACACATTACAAATCTTTGGTGATTCTGAGTTAGTTATCAATCAAGTAAAAAACTTCAATGTTTGTAAGAATCCACTAATGAAGTCTTACAGACATAGAGTTTCAAACTTAATGGAAGATTTTGAAGCTATTAATATTCAGTCTATTCCCGAGCTGAAAACAAGCATGTAGATAGACTTGCAGCAGTTGGTGCTAGTTTCAAAGTGCTGGAATAGATGGAAAACAACAAAATTCAGCCTCATATTAAGCTAATTGTCAGGCCTTCTATACCTGATAATGAATCAAATTGGCAAGTTTTTGAAAGTGATGATCAAATATGTAGGTTTTTATAGCAAGAAGCTTGAATTCTCTGCAGTTAATCAGGATAAGTTACAACATTTATATGGTGATCAGATTGTTCAATTGAAGACAAATAAATTGCCTCGAGGTCTTGTCACATTGGAAGACATCTTCAGTACTGATGATTAGTTAAGAAAGGTGAAGACTAAAATGTCAACCCCCTCGGATAATTACGAAGAGATCTTGGTTGATGAAGGGAAAAAGTTATTTCTTGGAAAGGTATGTTCCTTAACCAAAAAGTAGTCATTTATTAATCTTTGCAAAGAGTTTAAGGATGTCTTTGCTTGGAAATACCAAGATCTGAAAGGATTTGATCCTAGTCTAGCACAACATACAATCGAGTTACATCCAAATGCTAAGCCTGTAAGACAGAAACAGAGGCCTGTAAATCCAAAAATAGAACCTCTAATGAGGAAAGAGTTATCCAAGTTGATTGAATCAGGTATTATCTTTCCAGTTAAGCATTCAAGTTGGGTAGCCAATCTTGTTCCTGTTAGGAAGAAGAATGGAGAAATCAAATTATGTGTAGATTTTAGAGATCTTAATAAAGCTTCATTAAAAGATCATTACCCACTACCGAATATGGATCAAATTTTGAGAACAATCTCAGGTTCAGATAGACTATCTCTTCTAGATGGTTACAAGTGGCTATAATCAAATTTTAGTCTGAGAAGAAGATAGATACAAAACAACTTTTACCACCAAGTGGGGTACCTATGCTTACAAAAGAATGCCTTTTGGTCTTTCAAATGTCGGAGCAATGTTTCAATGTGCAATGGACATGGATTTTCGTGAGCTTGTTAAATAAATGTATTCTTGTTTATTTGGATGATATTACCGTGTTCTCAAAAATCCAGAAGAACATCTGATGCATTTAAGGCAGACTTTTCAGTTATGCAGGTAGTTTGGAATATCTTGAATCCTTTGAAGTCTATCTTTTTAGTACATCAAGGTAAATTACTTGGTCATATTGTTTCAAAGTAGGGTTTAGCAATTGATCCTTTCAGAATCAAAGCTATATCATAGCTATCATTGCCTCATCATAAGAAGGCATTACAAAGTTTTCTTGGAAAAATCAACTTTGTTAGAAGATTTGTTCTAGATTTCAGCATTGGTTAAACTGTTAACAACTATGTTAAAGAAAGAGAAAACTTTCTCTTGGACCAGCAAAGGAAGGGAAGGTTTTGAAGCAATAAAATCAGCTATCTCTCAGGCTCCTACTCTTGCAAACCCAAATTTTGATAAATATTTTACAATGTATGCACTTGCAGGAGCTGAAACAATCTTAGCTATTTTGACTCAAGTTAATGATGAAAATATTGAGCAACCAATTGCTTTCTTTGGATAGAGTTTGCATGATTACGAAACAAGGTACACATTTCTTGAAAAACAAGTACTTTTAGTAGTCAGAGGACTAAAGAATTTTAAGTACATGCTTTCAAACAATAAAATTCACGTTCTTGTTTCTCATCCAAGTGTGAAAGCTTTCCTTTTAAATAAAGAATTGAATGAGAAAAGAGCAGGCTGGATAACGAAGGTTATGGAATATGATGTTGATATCCGGGTTGCTAAGATGGTTCGAGGTAAAGGTTTATGTGAACATCTAATTGCTGATATGGAAAAACAACAAGCTGCAGAACCCAAAGATTCAAAACAACATGCTGAAATTGTGTATCAGCAATCAAATATCATGGTCCAACCAGAAATCAACAACCTGAACTTGCTCAAGAGATCCAAGAATCAAGGTGGATGACTGATTTGGTAACTACTTACAGCATGGCACCTATCCGGAAGGTATGGATAAGAATAAACGAAGATATTTCAGATTACAAGCTATTCCTTATCTTTTCATTGATGGTGTATTGTTCAAAAGGGATATAAATGGGATCTTGCTGCGATGTGTTGATTACGATAAAATTTAGAAAATATTATCAGAATTCCATGAAGGACCTATAGGAGGTCACTTCTCAAAGACATACTACAGCTTTAAAAATTATGAAAGTAGGTTACTATTGGCCTAGCATATTCAAAGACTGTTTTGAATGGATTAGAAAGTGTAAGAAATGTGCTTTCTTTGTTGGAAAATAACATCTTGCTTCATTTCCTTTACAACCTATTTCATCTGATCAACCTTTTATGTAGTGGGGTCTTGACTTTATTGGCATGATAAACCCACCTTCATCACAAGGACATAAGTGGATCTTAACTACTATAGATTATTTTACATGATGGACTGAAGCAATAGCCTTGAAAGATGCTAATGAAGCTTGATACTATCCTTTTATGAAGGAATAGTTTGCAGATTTGGTGTTCCAACAACTATCATATCAGATAATGCTTTAGCATTCCTTGGTGCAAAGGTAATAGATTGGGCTGTCAAACATGGAATATATCTAAGTTCTTCATCTAATTATTACCCACAAGGTAATGGTTTAGCTGAAAGTACTAACAAGAATCTGTTAAGAATCATCAAAAGAACACTCAAGGATAATCAAAGAGCTTGGCATCTGATGTTGAATTCCACACTTTGGGATGATAGAGTGACTCCTAAAAGATCAGTTGGCAATTCACCATACAAGCTTGTGTATGGAAAAGAAGCAAGAATGCCTATTTCAGTTGAGTTACCCGCATTAGATTTGTTGCATCAAATGGAGCTACTTGAGAATGAACCATTGCAGGTTCGTTATGCAGAGTTAATGGAATTACAAGAGCTAAGAGATCAAGCTCATTTAAATATGGAAAAGAATCAGAAACAAATCAAGAAGACTTTTGACAAGAAATCCAAATTCAGAGTCTTCAATGAAGGAGATATTGTGTTAAAGTGGGATGTTGATCGTGCAAAGCTAGGAAGACACTCAAAGTTTGATACACTCTGGAGTGGTCCTTACATGATTTCAACTTGCAAGGAACACAACACTTTTCAGCTTTCGAAGCTGAATGGAGAGGAACTTCCCATTCCTGTGAATGGTATGTTTCTCAAACATTATTATTGAAAATATTACAGTGATTGTTAAAGTAGGATTTCCCTTCAATAAGTGTAGTTTTGCACATTGCATTATTTTTCAATTCAATAAGTGCATTTGTGCACGTGATCTAGTTTACCAGATCCTTTCCCAGCTTTAGTTTGTTTTGGAAGGGTTGGACCTTACCAAAAAGGAAGATTTTGGTTATATGCTTCGGACTCCATGCCCAATAGACAAGAGCAAGGCACTAGTATATAAGCTAGTGAAGCTTTCCCTGCAGGTTCACTCCGAAATGTTGACAATTTTTGCACTTGTGTAAAAATGGGCAACTCAAAACTTTGTTATGATGGATAGCATTGGTGAAGTATACCTAAGCTATGGGAGATTATATTAGATTATGTTGTTACTACTGATTTATTTAAAAGATTACATGAAATCTACAACTATGTGTGTTGTTACAAAATGTAACAGATCACATAGTCTGTAATTTCATGACCATCCTCAGCAAAAGAACACAAGCCCGAAGGACAGTTATGTTGTCTTGATGAGAACATCCAATTGTAGAGTAGGTGAAGTGTAAAGTTTTGGAACAACAAACATAAGTGCAGATCACACAAAAATCAGAGTTCATTACTGAATGTTACAAGTTCTATTCAATGTTCTTTCCTTCATGATTAAGACATTCAATTATGTTACTGAGTTGTTTAGTTCATTATACAATCCATACAGAAAGCAGAAATGCAGAAAGAGATATACAACTCATTTACAGAATTCAATGCTTTATTCACAAGGAGAGTCAAATGTTTCCCACACAAGCCGTGGGATGTAACTGAAAAGTAAAGTACAACTACTGAAAAGAAAGATACACATGCATGAAAGAGAAAGCAAAGGAGTATGAGGGTGAACCCATCATTTCCTTGTATATTCTTTGTTGTGCAGAGCATCTCCTTACCAGCCTCCTTCATCCTCAAGTCATGGTACCTAAAAAGCAAAAACAAGTCAACCATCAGTTACGAGCTCAGGGATCAAACCATATTCCTACACTATCCTACTTCGTGCATATGAATCTTCCCTAAGTAGGAGATGTATTCTACTTGAAGGACAAACTGCATGCATGCTTTAATCACTCAGAAAGAAGAAAGTAAAAGAAAGAAGAAAACATGGACATAAGAGAGGCCAAAAAGCCTAAATATTTCCTAATTGTTTTCCTAAGTGTGCAAGGTATAGATTACAATAAAGAAAGAAATAAATAAGTCATAAGTACATGCTAAGAAGAAGGAAAAGTGCAACTCAAAGTTCAACAAACATTCTACAAATGGAAGAGGTTAGAGCTTAGAAGAGAGAATGGAAGATAGAAGTACATTTTTCAGTTTGCAAAGAAGAGGGAGAATCAGATTTCAACAAGCTGAAGCTAAAAGCAAAAAGGATTACAAGCTGAAATAAGATGAGAGAGAAGATTATGGGAAAATTTTGATAGGGCTTCACCATGTAAAATGGACATTTATAACTTTTCATCATGTTGTTTCAATTACTACATGCTTTAAAAGAACTATGCAAATCAAATAAGTGATACAAAAATCAGAAAAGCATTACATGATCAAGAGAAACAACTATCATGTTTTCAGTTCTCAATTGCTATATCAGTTCAACATGAAAAGTGTTACTTTCTGTATCCTAGATCAGAATATATAACTACTATTTCTGGAAATGCATTAAAGAAAAGATTCTAAATTTTTTTTGCAGGCTTCACCTTATAAAATCAACATTTCAGATTTTTCAGCATACATATCAGAGTTGTAATGAAAGGAAATATAGTATATAATGCAGAAAATAATTCTTTATAACTTAAATAGCTGAAGGGAATTGAAATTCCAAGATAATCTTACAAATTTCAGCTTTTCTAAGTTACATTTTAAAAATAAAGTAGATATGAGAGCACAATAATTACTACAATGACAATGAAGTACATTCATTCAAAGAAGGTAGTACTCATCTATGACATGAGCAGAAGCTATTACAGGTGAACAGAAAGAGCTATCTCATGATTCGTTAAAAGTGAGAAGTAATTCAAGTAACATCTACGGTTATAAAGGGTTTCAGAAAGAGATAATAACCCAGATTTAAGGTATAACTATCTTTTCAAAAAATAGGTCTATATCTATCTAGAGATAATTTTTTCAAAGTGAAATAATGAAATGGAAGATGATTCAGTTTTCTTAAAGAGTATTACAAATAGAATGCAGAGCTGAGTACATAAGTTCTTTTCTGTTTCCAAAATTATTAGTGGATTACAACTATTATTTCGAGGTGGAAATTTCCAAATAACAAGAAACTAATTGCATTCAAGCACTCATCTCAGTAGGAATTTCAGTTTTCAAGTGATCTCAGATCCAAAGAGTCACAAAACTATGCAATTAAAGGAATTTTATAGATACAAAGTTAGATACAAGGCTCAAAACATCTACAAAGTGTGTCAAAGTGTAGCAAGAGAAGCATCAAATTACAAAAAGTAAAGTGTTTGAGCATCCTAAAACCTTCAGGTATTAGAACGAACAAGAAAAGTAGGAATCAAAGTTTTCATAAGCTATTATGAAATATGTAGGATTTGAGCTCAAGGATTCTCGATAGAACATAAGTAAAAGCACTCGGGAAAAGCCACTAAATGTGGAGATTCAAGGATCGAATTTCAATTCCAAATATAGTCTTAACTTACATTAAAACATAATACAACAAATGCCTACACTCCTACCTTGATGGCCATCATCAACTACTTCAAGGTTTGAATGTTCAGGACAAGCCTTCATTTTGTCAAAACACGAAGTGTATTTTGGCTCTAAAATATGCATAGGAAGCAAGAAATAGATCAAATAAAATGACAGAAAGCTCAGATCACAAAAATAGAATGCACGAAGAGTTTAAGCCCAGATGGAAATAATAAAGACTTAGATCTATTTTCATTTCAAGAAAAGAAAAGTCAATATGTGAATACCCTCATCAAAATCGAGAAGAATGGAACAGAGTGCGAAATGATTCAAAATCAGACAAGAAATATAGATCCTAGTTTTCATCGCAGGCCCATTAATGGGTATCAAAGGAAAAATAGAATAAGGAACAAGTACTTACTGTTCAAATTAAATCTGAGCAACCCTCAAATGGTCATCAAGTTTAGCAAAGGAAGCAACCCAACACGAGTTTCAACTCAAGATCCACAAAGGAGCCAAGAAGACACGAAGTATGCAAAGGAAATGGTGAATTATTAGCGCTTCGAAGTCAAGGTAATAAGAACAAAATGATTACCGATGCTCGAGAGATCAAGAACTTACGAGACTTCAACACCATTTCACCATCAAATTGAAAACAAAAGTACTCAATAACCAAAAGAGATAACATAAAAACCAAATGGGCATGAAGAGATCAATAGAATGGAGCCACACCCACAGTAATCGAGCTCAAAGCCTAAAAATGGCGGATCTCGAAAAAGCAGAGAATAAACACAAAATGAGAGGCAAGAAATATTCATAATCCAAGATGTTGAGCAAATCTGAATTAAAAGATTGAAAGGAACATAAATGGTAAAGAAAACTCACTCAAGTTCACAAAACTTAGAAAAACACATTCACTATCAAAAGAACCGAGCTCAGGGTTACTCTGCGAGCATCATCAAATTCTCAGAGAGTTCTCGATAGAAAAAGACCGAATATATAAGATATGCGAAGATACAAAAACCTCAAAACCTCAAGAAAGGCCAAGCTTGAAATCAATAAGAAAAATGCAGCCATGGCTACAATGTTTCACCTTGAAAGTTCGGGATGACCAAGAAATCAAAGACCCAAAAATATTGATTGCTCAAGGCTAAGAAGGCTGAAAATGGACTGATATGAGCTTCAAAAGCTTCAACAAAGGCATCAATGAATTTTTTTCCAAGGCTTTGCCCCCATGAAAAAAATCCAAAATGAAGTGATCATTAGGTCAAGTGATCTTTACCACTCAAACTCGAGATATGAGTTAAATGAAACTCAACCACAAGTCAGATAATCAAAGGTAGAGAAGGAAAAGTACCAAGATCAATGCTCGAGGATCAATCCCTAAATTGAAGCAAACCATCATGGTTAGATGCCATTACTACGCCAAAATCTAGGTCACAAACCCTAACCATGAGTCAAAGATCGATGGCCTGAGATTCAATGGATTAGAGATCAATGATTGGAAATCGATCAATAGAGTTCAACGCAAATCACCATGGTCACATTAATAGCTACCACATTAAATTCCGAGGTCAGGATCGGAAAACCTAACCGAGGTCGAAACATCAAGCGGGATCAATTTCACAGTACAAAGATCAATGGCCCGGTTTCCATCATCAATATCAAAGCAAACTCAACACAGGTCAGATTTCCACCGACAAATGCATGGAGGGGTGAGTCACCATGGGAAGGGGCCAGCCATGTCACCAAACAAATATCATTGCATTGACTTTCAAAATTCCAAAACTATAGTCATTTCCAAATAATGCAAAAATGCCATCATACGTGCTCATCACCGAAAAGGTAAAGTTTGAAATATGCCAAGACCGATGAGTATGGGTGGCAGCTATATGCCATAGTATTTGTTACAAAGGTGGTCAAATATAATATGGTGGTAACTATTACAAAGTTCCCCATGTGTATCAAAAACATGCCCCCTTTTATATGTACTAAGTCCACAAGGTGGCAGATTATAGCATGGTGAATAAAGTTCACAAGGTGGTAAAACAAATGGTCGACCCTTTAATATGCTAAAGTCCACAAGGTGGCCAAACCAAGTGAGTTAAAGGTGGTCCCCACAAGGAGGTTGGAGTGGAGTTGCAAAGTGTCACTCATGTGACCACTCAGGAAAAGATGTAAATATCAAAACATGTGCACATAGCAGGTGGTCCCCATAGGAGTAATTATTTTTGCAAATATTGCTAAGTGTTGTAATTATTTGCTCACAGCAGAGAGTTGTATTTTTGCATGCTTCACAAGAAGACAAATAGAGAAGAAGATGAATTTTCATGCTCAAAGGAGGGAGACTTGCCTAGCAAGCAATTTTATTATTAGCAAATTATTCACCCATTCTTTTCTTAAAAATAGAATAGTCAACTTCAGTTTGACTGCATTGTAAACAAGGCTATTAATGCCTATTTTTAATTGCATGCTCTAGTTTGTATTATTTTATCCCTTTATTTATTATTAAATAAAGGATAAAATTAGGATGCATGGGCAAGTACAACCTTAGTCTATTTTTAGGAAGGGTGGGAAAATTTATTTTGCTATATATTGTGTGCCTTTGCAAAGCACAAGTGGATTATTCCTGGAGGACTTTTGGATATATGAGTACTGAAGAAAATTTTTCTAGTTTTTCCCTCTGAGTGTGAAGTATTTTATGCCTTTCCAAGTTATTTTGCAGTCTTGTGTATGTTACATTAATCTTGTGAATGCAAATTCCCGATCAACCACCTTACCCTGCTGCAAATTTTAGTCCTTTCTGCTTAAGTTTTAATGTGCATGTTAACTTATTAGTACTATTGTGATCTTCCCTCAGTGCAATCAAGTGTTTTTCCCTTAGATATTTTGTAGAAAAACTATTGGTTCATGCATCAAGAATCCTTCCCAAATCAGTTGTGCATATACTCAGTCAAAGCCCTCATACAAATTTGGTGTATCACCTTAGTTTTAATCATTTTTACAGTCATCTTTTACTCTCAAAACTCCTAGAAAGTAGTTTAGGATACACCAATAAGGAACCGGCCTTGATATCGAGACTCACCTCAAAATAGGTATACCCACAGACCTGAGGTGTTTCCATTGTATCTATGAAAGAGAGAGATCATTTGTGCAAGCTTAGAAAACTCAAGCAGCCATCTCTCTACAGGGCACACTTTCGAGAGATAACAAGTATACGTGATCGTTAATGGTTACTTTGTGTGTAATATTAATTAAGAAGTGTTCTAGAAATAATTGTGCAAGATGAGAGAAAGAAAATATTGAGTATTGAGGTATATTATTGTACCAATCTAGGGCAGGACCAGCCAAGGACATGGGGAAGGTATGAAGCATCAAATCCTGGTCATATGCAATAAGGTAGCATGCATGTTTGAACACATGGATATGCTACCGAGTATCATCCTTGATATTAAATTTAATGAATTTGGGCATTACCAATTTGGAGGATATGGTTTAATTGGCACAAAAAGATGAATGGTTTCGTTGCATATTTGTTCGTAGGATAATGTGACTTTAGATTCCAAAGTGGTGGCCTCTAGATTGGATAATCGACTCACTAAGGCCTATATGGGATCATTGAGAATAGTTTGTTGGTTGTGTGTAAGAATCAGTTGGATAAGTTTTCGATGAGCTTGAGGGTGCGTGGGTGTTTGAGGAAGAGGATAGGGGTGGGTGTAAATCATGGGCTGCGATTGAGGTGAGGTTGATAGAATACTTGTTCTTTGAGAAATAGGGACATGATATGATTCTTAGGGCTGGGCAAGTTGTTGTGGTAATTTTGAGTGGGGATGTGAGTGTAGATAGGTTGATAGAATGGGTGAGACATTGAATACTGCAAAGGATCTGTAAAATGGGGTTGAGAAGCAATGACATACACATGTCATGTGAAAGGAACCTTTGTTCATATGAGGGATGTAATACATAGGGAGGTTGGATGGGAGCACTAGTGATAATTGTGGTTAAAGAGACGATGGGAACGGTAGTTACAATAGTTGTGTTGATTTGGGGGAGATTGGGAGGAATGGGTGTGACTAGCTAAGTAGTTTGGTGGGAAGGTAGATTGGTAGAGGATGAAGTGAAATTACATTGGGCTATGAATGGAATAGTTTTAACTGGTGTAGTAAGCGTAAAATTGCTGAAGCGGTGGGCCATCTAAAGGAATTTGTATGTATTTCCTAAGAATATAGTCTTGAAGAGCCCCTAGATTGACGTCAAGAATTTATTGGATTTCTGGATCGCCGAGAGGATGATAAGAGTACCAACAGAGCTTTGATCCGACAGAGGGTGGGGTGGTTGGCCTAGATGGGATGGAATGATGGTCTAAAATTGAAGTGTGACCGAAGGGTACTTGGTGAGGTATATTGATGAGGGAATGGGTGTCCATGAAAGAGGTATCCAAAGGCATGGATGATGCAGTTGTTGAGGTGGATGTTGGTTGGGATGAAGAACTATTTGAAATGAGGTTGTGTTCCATTTTCTTAGCGGTGATCGAGTGATTACAGGCATAAAACATAAAACCACTTTTATACTAACCAAGCAAGTTAGGAATTTTTTTTTTTGTCTTTTTAAATTAAGAAAATGTGTGAAAATAAAAATAAGATGACTATAAGAGGACCTAGAAGAAGGCAAACTATGTTTGGTTTCAGGTAGGTTATGGCTTGGAAATGTCGAAACGGTTTCCTGTTGGGTGATCAAATCTCAATCAGTGAACCGGGTGAAAAGGGTGTTTTGATGTGTTAATTGATGTGTGAAGTTTCAGGTAGTGTGTAAAAAAATGTGCAATGTAGAAGATTAAACCTCCTATTTAAACTATATGAGCAAGCATGATGAGAAATGAAATTTATTTGTTAATCCAAATCCAAATGTTGTCGTTCGATGAGGACAATCACATAGGAGAAGGGAGTTGTGATGCAAAAAAGAAAAAAAGTAAATAGAGAAAATGAGGAAAACTTGTATAACGCTTTTTCTTTTTATCTCAGTAGCAAGTTGAAACGAGCAACGTGTAGGTTCTTAGTAAACTGGGAAGCGCTTTTCTTCGTATATGGGTGAATGGTGTTTCAAGTTGGTAATCGGTGTGTGCATGGTTTTGTTTAACTAAGTTAAGGAAATTAAAACTAACACCTAGTAGTCTTAATAAAAAGTTAAATCAAAATCTAAACACCATCATGTTAAGAGCTAAGCAAGATTAAATAACAACATTACATCATAACTTTGAAATGGAAATCAAACTAACATGTTAATTATCAAAACCTCTACTCTTTAGATTACCAAAACAACTAAATTGAACCTAGGTAGATTCATGGCAATCAAAGTTGATTGTTTGATTTTAAGGGATTAGGAATGGAAGCTCATCAAAGCATGGCTACAAGACCACTTTGATTATTTCCATATGACCCAAAATCTTAAATGGATGAAATGCAAGAATGAGGCTTAGCTCTTCCAATGGTGAAATGCTTAAGGATGACAAAAAGGCTTATAGTGTATGTACTATATGCTTTCTTTTGTTTCTCAAGAATTAGGTGTAAGTGTAAAGGTAGGAGGAGGACTCTTTATATAGCCCAATGGATAAAGGGATCTCTACATCCCTTTTCATGTGGGATAATAGAGATGTTGAGTTAGTTGTGGATAAGGGGGTTTAGAAAGGGTTGAGTTAACTTTAGGAGAGTTTAGCTTGTCCTTTAGTGACTCATGTGGATAAAGGGGTTTATTAATTAATCAAGATGATTAATTAATAGATGTGCAAGCTTATAAAATCTTTTTAGAGGAATATTAGCATGATTTAGACTATAGAAGGGAATTAAATCAACTAAATAATGATTTATTGGTTTAATGAAAGGGGAAGCTAATTAATTAATAATAATTAATTAGTTTAGATAGAAGGAAGGATTAATTAATGGAAGGTCATTAATTAGGTATTTTTGTTGAATAGAAGACTTAATTAATTACTTATTGTAATTAATTAACGATGATAGGAGAGAAGATGAGCATTATTGACGATATGTCACCAATTTGTGGAAAGGGGATAATTAGCACAATTTAAGTATTTAAATTATTCAGGCTAAATTATAGGTGTCTACATTTGCCCCTCTTTGGGGTGGTGTAAGTGACACCACTTCAAAGATAGTAGATGGATAAAATTTTGAAGGGGTAGAAGAAAAATTAGTAGAAGTGAGAGATGCCCCTCGAGTGTCGATGGGGTGATGAAGGAAGATGATCGATGATCGAAAAAGGTGAGAAATGGATAGAAGAAAGGAGAGGAGTAGGATGCCCCAGGTGAAGCAGAAGAATAGTGTTGATAGGAGGGTGATGTAGAAGAAATATGGAGAAGTAGAGAGAAGAACTAGCTTTCATCCTTTGCATTGGGACAACTTCAGTGTTATCATATTGCCAAAAGATCTACGTCATCGGTCCTTATTAAAAATATAAGCATACGAAAAAGTAGAATGGCATGAAAATCCATACTACGAACAATTGTCCATTGCTGAAAACACCAACTCCATGCAACATACAAAATGCAATGCAATATGAGAAGGAAACAAGCTCATTTAATAGGGAAAACAAGTACAAACGCACATATCAACCCAACAATGGTCAAGATGGTTGTACAAATGTTTTGTTATCAAGCTGAAGAGTTCCACATGTTCGTGATTGATGAAAAGGGTTAAAAATGATGCCCCAAGCAAGGATACATGCAAGGGGAAATGATAATGGACATTGGGTCCAAGGAGAAAGCTTTGTGCTGCAATGAAACAACACCAGGCAATGAGATGTGCCCAGAGTATAGATGAAGCAAGCAACTAGCTTTGTGAATGGTTGTGAATCAGTGATCCATAAGTCATGTTGATCGGTGAAGATGTGAAACAAACTAGTAGGATATGGAAAGAATACCATGCGCAAGACACAAGTTTCAGCCGTAATAAGTGGGTTACCTATTTTTGTAGGTTTTCTAATTTTTAGGATTTTGTGGAGAATTTTGCCTTGTTTTTGGATTTTGAATTGAATATATATATATATATATATATATATATATATTTGTTTTTGTGTTGTCTAAAATGTGGTGGATAGTGGATGCATAGAAGAAAATAGAAGAATCAGAATGAAGTGCCTAGATGTAAAAGAAAATGCCCCAGGGGGAAGAAAGAAGAAACATGTGACAAATAATGTCCCCGTATAATGGAAAAATTAATAAAATAATTATTAAAAAAAATAATTATTCGATAGAGTGTGGATAAGAAGAAAAATCACCTAGGAGAAATAAAAATTGTCCTAGTGAGAAGAAAGGGGTACTAGATGGAAAAAAATGCCCCAACACGATGAAAAATGAAAGAAAAATAATTATTTAATTAAAATAATTATTTGATGGTGAATAGAAGAAAAAAGCGGTCAAAACAAGCCTCAGGCATCATGGCTAGTGAAAAATGGCTTGATATACCCCACTGGGGGGTAAATCACCACGACCAATTCATTTGTTACCAACCGCTGCCGAGTTTTTACCACGAGACTCTAATAGCGACGAGGATGATGGTGAGAGCACGAGACCACTTGAGATGAGTGGACATAGTTGGGGTATGACCGACACGTGAGACGATGGCGTCTTTGTGAGTAACCTAACCCTCTTCGTTAATTTTGTAATTAATGCTCGTAATTAATGCTAGAAGTAGGAAATTAGGGTAGGGTTGCATGCCAGTGCACGCATGCGTGGGGGGCGCAGTGCCCTAATGGTGGCAGTAAGTGCCCTTGGAGGGAGCATATGTGCGCATGTGCAAGCACCAAGAGACGATATACACACATGTGTATACGCCCACATGATAAGCACACACACAACACATGTGTACACATGCAAGCACCAACATGATGATAGCAGCACACACATACACATGTGCACATGCATGTGCATGCGCACACTGCAACACAGAAGAATGACAAGCAGTGTCCATAGGTGGATGCGCGCACGTGCATGTGCCAAAGGAGGGTGCACATGCCATGGGGTGTGCACATGCCCTAAAGGGCACATGACACATGGAGTAGATGGAGGAGAGATAGAAAAATGCCAAAAATGATGACACTTAGAAGAAAATTAGGATTTTTGGGTTAACCCTAAAAAGAATGATAGGTAGAACTTAGAAGAAATGTTAGTAGCTGAAAAATGGAATGATTTTGTAGAGATGGTTTCCCATGCTTCTACAAACATGAGAGTGACACACACACATAGTGGAGCTAGAGGGGAGCATGTGCACCGATGAGATCGGCGTGCGGTGGTGATACTTTTAGAGGTGGTGGGCCTAGGCCCCGTATCCCGGATGCCTTCCATCACATTGGATCACATCTACTGACCGCATTGACTGAGCGGTGGCACATGAGAGCTAGTGCTTTAGGCTCCCGATGGAGAGATGATAGTTACTCTGGAGGACATATGGTGGATCTTCATGTACCTATCATAGGCTTGATGATCGAGTACATGAGTGACCTTGGGTAGATCAGGGTAGGATGGTCAATGACTTGTTTGACCATGATGAGATACCTCATGATGGCATGACAATTTCATTACATGAGTGCATAGCTGATCCGACATTGCACGGGGCCGTTATATGTGATGTCACTTATCAATGGGTTTTGCTCACTGATAAGATAGGACATCCTTCCCTATGGGTCTGATGACATTGGTTCATGGATTTTTAGTGGTGAGTGCTATTGTTGGGTCAGTGCACACGGCACATCTATCTTGGGACTTGCACCGATTACATACCACCTCGTCGAAGATGACGGGGGCCTACCTCTTTACTACAGATTTGGTCTTGGGACCACATAGCTATCGGATGCCTCTGTAGGCACATTACATGTCCGAGTCCCGGAGGAGCCAACATACATGGCTTGGGTTTCTGTAGGTGATGACATACGAGGGCACCTAGGTAGCTTATATCATTATCGATGAGAGTTTGATGAGCTGCTAGATAGAGACATTATATGGAGGCCTTACAGGCACATATAGTGGCCAGAGGATGGAGCAGAGCTTAGTGTTTGTGTGGTGGAGCACTTCCTTCTAGGTAGCCATAGTTACATCATAGAGTTATACAGAGTAGACCGATGTCATGCACATATTTGGGAAGGGTGCAGGGGGTTTCACAACCAAATTTGTGGTATGCCACCGAGAATGAGACTCCAGAGAGGTAGACCATGGGGCCATGCATACATGTAGCTCGAGCTAGGGCTAGCTTTTTATAGGTGGTACCACAGGCATGGGACCCATCCCGACAGATCAGAGATCTAGGTACCACTGTTGATTACATGGATTGGTACACCATTATTTTACCTCGCATTTGACTATTCTAGATGAGGCATGGGGTAGCAGGCACTTGGCCACCGCTAGAGCTTCCTTATAGTGGTGATGAGAGGGAGGATACAACAACGTGACCCAGATGATCCATTTGATGGGCTACCACACACATGGGTAGGGTGCAGCACAGGTGTAGGGACCGAGGTAGTAGGGACTAGTACAAGCACATGCATAGGTTCCTAGGCTTAGATTATGAGAGTAGGGACATGCCTCTAGACCGGTATAGGGGAAGTATAGGCACAGCACGAGGACATGCCCTGTGGTGTAGCCAGCAGTGGTATAAATAGCCACCTTTATAGTAGTAGCTCATGAAGCAGGTTATAGAGAGAGAGAGACCAAGCCCGAGCTCAGACTTTGGCAGTGATAGCAAGAGTGAGATCAGGCTTGGGCCCAAGCTGGCATGGAGGTGATGGTGCCATCCATTTCTAGTAGATATGGTAGATGACAACATAGATGGCTCAGGTGACGAGCCTATATCGATAGACAGGCAGCTCAGCTACAACTTGTGATAATCTTTGGAGAGAGATAGATGAGAGAGAGAGTGAGTGTGGGTCAAAGCCGAGCTTGCCCAAGTATCAGCAGAGATAACATCCTTCCGATGACATATAGATGACATAGTGGTGACAACCCTAGACTCACAGAGATCTAGCTACAATAGAGGGTAGAGCATCTTATTATAGATCATTATATTATGAGGTAGTTCAGTGAGTGGCGGGCACCTTCTTATAAAGTCGAGTCGAGTAGAGATGAGATGAGGTCGAGAGGCCTCAGGCCTCAGTGGAGCAGCCATGGGGTAGCCTGTAGGACCGAGCAGTGCTCATGTTATGCCTCCACCATGGGATAGACCAGCCAGCCCATCTGAGGGCTCGAGTCACCCCTGATCCATATTGTATTGATACATGTGCCTCTTGATGAAGGCTATGAGCATCTTGTGCTTGATGTACAAACATTCTTTATGTATAATAGTTTTGACATATGCCTCGATGAAGGCAGTTGTATTCTTTGATCGATGTATATCATCCTTTTGTATGCCTCAGATGAAGGCATTTT
This sequence comes from Taxus wallichiana var. yunnanensis, assembly GCA_018340775.1. Lineage (NCBI taxonomy): Eukaryota > Viridiplantae > Streptophyta > Pinopsida > Cupressales > Taxaceae > Taxus > Taxus wallichiana. The sequence continues at coordinate 85,637,754 of CM031238.1, forward strand.
TGATGTATAGTAGTGATGTATATCTATTTTTGATACATATATACCACACACATGTATATGTATATATGGACATTTTTGACATGACACATGTGTTATGAGATGATGGATATTTTTTTATTTTTTATACATGATTACATGGATATATAGATGTGTTATGATGTTAGTTGATTTGATTTCACATGTATATGTATCTTGATTTTTGATGTATCACATGCACTTTGATTTTTAGATGATAGATTTGTAGAGTATATCAAATGTATTTGCTCATGTGATGTGCTAGATTTAGTGGATGGGATGACATGATGATATGGGTGTGGGGGGGATAGATTTTGATATTTTGATCCCTCTTGCCCCCATTTGATGATACGATATGTGATGATTAGCTTAGCATTCATGTATGATGTATACTTAGCTTTTTCTTGATATATGATGTATAGATGATGTTAGATGTGATGATATTGATGGAAATATGATGATGTGATAACAAAATGATGCACATGCAATAAGGAAAAAACAATCAAATGTTAACAAAGAACATAATGAACCAACACAACAATGTACTATGATTCACTAGCATGCAAAAACACACTTCAATATGCACAAGCAAGAATAAATCTGATCTAAAGCAAGAAAAGATGAATCCTAACAAAGTATGTCTAAGAAACAAACTATACAAATGTACAAACATGAAGCAACTATACAAGCAACCAAGCAAAAGCAAGAAACAAGATAAATAAGTAAACTAAACTAAAGTGAATTTTTAAGATTGTTTTGTGAAACAATTTTTATTTTTTTAGAGTTTTGTGAAACAATTTTCTATTGTTTTGAGTTTTTGAAACAATTTTCTATTTTTGAAACAATTTTCTATTGTTTTTTTTCTATTGTTTTTTGAAACAATTTTTATTTTTAACATTTTGAATGTTTTTGTGTTTTTCTAACATTTTGAGAGATATGCAGTTTTAAGTAACCAAGAAAGCGTGGATGCCCCTAAGTGTTAGATGGGGAATATATAGGAAAATGTTCCATGTGCTTATAAACAGGAAGGTGAAGTCATAGAAGTGCCCCCAGTGTGAGATGGGGAATAGACAAAAAGACCATGCCTTCATAGAATAATAATAGGAGAAAAACTAGATCAAGGCTTGACAAGATTAGGCTCATAGGGAATCTCGGAGGTAGATGCGGAACTAGCCCTAGGCTAAGTAAAAGTACCCTCAGATGCAAGATGCTTGTGAACAACGAATCCTCCCAAGGTGCCTGGAAACTGGTTTTCACCCAAGGACCTATCCAAAGTGCCACAATTGCGTGGTTTTCACTTATGGATGACTTGTTTTCTCTTTTTTTTTTTCTCTTATTTTAATTTTTTTTTGTATTTTGATTATTTTTACCCTATTTTTGGTTTTCTTTTTTGATTTTTCACACCATGTTTAAGCATAGAACCACTTAAGGTGCATGGCATTCATGGGCTCATGGAGCTCATCACCATTGGGGTGGGCAAGTTTGTATGCTCCTGTGCCATACTTGGCCATGATAACATAAGGTCCTAACCAATGGTTCAAACTTTCCTTTCTTCTCTCTTTCTTGCCCTTGTGTTGAACTGATTTTCCTTCATGACCAAATCACCAACCTCAAACTGATGAGGTATGATTATTTTGTTGTAGTTGTGAGAAAATATGTTCTGATACACTTTAAGATGATTTAGGGCATGGATGCACTTCTCATCCAGGAGTTCTAACTCTCTTCAGTCTAGCCACTCGGTAATCTTCATCCTTATCCAGATAATCCCTAAGAGAAATTCGTAGGGAAGGAAGCTTGATTTCTAACGGGATGATAGATTCCATTCCAAATACTAGGGAATATGGTGTCACACTAGTAGGGGTGTGAATAGAGGTCTTATAAGCCCAAAGAGCTGGGTGGATTTGCAAATTCCAATTATGACCTATCTTACTTACCATCTTCTCCATGATTCGAACCAAAGTCTTATTAGTGGCCTCGGCTTGTCCATTGCCTTGGGGATAATATGGTGTAGACCATTTTAACCTTATTTGAAACCGATGATAGAGATCCTTTATGGTTTTATTCTTGAATTTTTTCCGTTATCGTATAACATATGGTCATGCAGGAATGCCATATTGGAAAATAAGATGATTCATGATGAACTTGGAAATCTGAGCACCCATTACATAGGTCAAAGGGACAACTTCCACCCACTTGGTAAAGTATTCAAGTAGCTGTAATGATGTGGGTGTGGCCATTAGATGAAGTAGGGGTAAGCTTCCCTATTAAATCAAGTCCCCATTTAGAAAATGGCCATGGGGTGGTGATGGGTTGCAATGGCTGTGATGGAGCATGGATGAAATTTCCATACTTCTGACAAAGTACACACTTCCTTACATAGTTGCAGTAGTCGGTTTCCATGGTAGGCCAATAGTAGCCCACTCTCAATTTTTTTTTGGCTAGAACCATTCCATTAGTATGGGCCCCACACACCCCTTCATGCACCTCTTTAATCACTTGGACTGACTCTATCATATCGAGACAACGTAACAGATTCCCATCATAGCCACGACGATAGAGCATACCTCCTAAAAGGGTATAGTGGGCTATCTGGTGAATTAGGATTTGTTTTTAGAATGGGAGATGTCGGGAGGGAATGTGTTGTCTTTAAGGTAAGTGAAAATGGGCTCATACCATGGGGAATTGGGACCAACAACATCACAAGCCAGACATGATTTTGGCATGTCATATATAGGCTGGCGTAGATTTTCCACAAAGAATGGCATATCATTACTTTTACGGTGGAATGCAGAGCATAGAACCTATGGTTTCCATAGCATATGTAGATCTATTTTGTGCTCTTGGAATCTGTTCAAATGTGATGCACACAAAATACTCTTTCAAAGTTTCTACCAGCTTCTTGTAAGGGATGAGTTTCTCATCCTTAACTTTGTACTCATCATTGACTTGCTTGATGATTAACTGAGAGTCACCAACAATCTTAACATGATGAATGTCCCATTTGATGGTGAGCTTCATCCTAGTGATGAGTGCCTCATACTCTGTGATATTGTTCATGCAAGGAAAACCAAGGTGAAAATCTGAGGTATGGGGTCACCAGAAGGAGTAATGAGGACCACACCTACCCCTGAACCATGAAAAGTAAAAGATCCATCAAAGTGTACCTGCCACATGATAGATTCTTCAATGTACAGTAATGAAGGCATCTGGAAGATCCAGATTCACAGGTTCAGTTCCTTGTAAAGGTGCTTCTGCTAATTGATCAGCAAGTACTGTCCCTTGATTGACTTTTGGTGCACAAATTTGATGTCAAATTCACTCAGTAGAATGATCCAATTAGCCATTCTACCGGTGAGGGCGGGTTTAGACAGTAAGTATTTGAGGGTCAACTTTTGATATAAGCTTGGTTTTGGTATTTAATAGATAATGGTGAAGTTTTGAAAGGTAAAAACTACATCCAAACAAGATTTTTGATTTGGGGATAGTTGAGCTCATAAGAGATGAGAGTGACGAGGTAGTATATACCACTTTTTCTTTGTGACCAAGGTCATATAGGGGAGAGCAAGCGCACCAATAGAAAATTGAGTAGCAGAGATATAAAGTAGGAGTGGCTCACCAGGAGTTGGAGGCATGAGGACAGGTGGATTGGCCAAGTATTGCTTAAGAGGTGAAAGGCTTGTTGTTTCTCTGGTCCCCAGATAAAGGCAACATCCTTTTTAAGTAGGTGAGTGAATGAATGACACTTATCGGAAAAAGTTGGGAGATGAAGTGGTGAATAGCCTATATTTTTCCCTGCAAGCATGTAGTTGCTTAATGTTTTTAGGAGGAGGCATCTCAGTAATAGCAGACACTTTAGCAGGTCTACCTCAATCCCCCTTCTTGATACTGATGAAACCAAGAAATTTTCCTGATAGCACGCCAAACACACATTTCTTTGGGTTCAGACATGGACCTTGTACTCTCAGTAGGCATTCAAAGATATGCCACAAAATAGTAGGGTGGTCTTCCCTCATCTTAGATTTCCCGAGGATATCATCCACATAGTCTTCCATGATATCATGGATCATATCATGGAAAATTACCGTCATTTCCCTTTGATAGGTAGCTCCTACGTTTTTAAGACCAAATGGCATTACCTGATAATAGAAGGTACCCCAAGGAGTTGTAAAATTCATCTTGTGTTGATCTTCATCGGCTATCTTGATTTGATTGTAGCCTGAAAATCCATCCATAAGAGATAGCATTTCATATCTGTAGTTGAATCCACAATCATATCAATATTTGGTAATGGAAAATCATCCTTAGGGCATGCCTTATTTATGTCTCTAAAATATGTGTAGATTTTGATCCCAATAGGATTTTTTCTAGACAAGAACGATATTGGATATCCATTCAGAGTAATCAATGGGTGAATGAATCCTACCATAAGCAATATTTCTAATTCTTCCTTAACCAGGAGAGCCACCCTCGGGTGCATCTTTCTGAGCTTTTTCTTAATAGGCTTAGCATTTGCATGCACAACTAAGTTGTGCACTACCAAAGTTGGATCCAAGCCTAGCATATCCTTATAGGACCATGAACACATCTATAAATTCCCGTAGCAAGCATGGTGAATGTTTTATGTTCCCGTGCTGAGAGTGAAGCTCCCAACTTGACTATTTTTGGGTCATCTTTATGTGCCAATGTTTACATCAATAGTCTCTTCTACCAGTAACTTTGACAAATCCTCCATATGCGTAGGATCGGGAGGAAGGTTGAGATCTTCATCAAGGATGTCTCCATGAGATTTTCATCCTTGGTGGTCACTTTTATTGTCCTTTGATTTTTGTACTATTTTGTCCCAGTGCCTCAAAGAGGTTTTCACTGTGTGACTTGGACTTTGAATTTTTGCAGAGGCTTTTCATTGGAACTTTTTCCCTCACTTTTTCTTAAATTTTTTGACCATGAAGCTCAGCTTCCTCTCCGAAGTAGGCGCAGGTATCTAAGTCAATATAGAAGCCCTTTTGTGATCTCCAATGGGGATTGTATCCGAATGCCCATGAATTCTGCAATAGCTTCATCATTTTCAAATAGATCTAGTGACATATGACATTGTTGGTCCCATTCAACAAGGCAAGGGTAAACAAGGTCAAGTGTAGGTTCGTAGGGGTTATGGTGAGGACAGCGGTATTCATGAACAGGTTCGTGGAGGAAAGATCCTCGTATTGGCTACAGTGGGAATCTGTATCATTGTCTAAATAGTCAGAGCTATCTTCACATTAGAGATAGGTAGCATCTTGATCATTGGGATGTGCCCCATAAGGGTGAATTCAATTCCATACCTTTCTATTTTAAAATGTGGGAGAGGAACTGGTTCTCATTGTCCTTGCTCATTCCTTCCACATCCTAGACCTTTGTAGCCCATGGAATACATCATTCGACTAGATTTCTCATACTTAAGGGGTTTGGTAGCAAGTTGGTTGAGTATCTTTGGGACCCAAGTTGTAGGTGGATCCAACAATTTCTCTTCAGCCAACAAGCCTCTAGGTAAAAATGACCCAATAGTTTTCTCATCTCTAGGTCATGAAATGATAGTTGGGTCGACCTCTAGTTTTAGGTGACAATGAGAGGTCTGAAACTAAAAGGGCTTGTTGCACATTATATTCTCCACAACCATATTCTAGAACCTCATCTCCCATGAATCAAAAGGAGAAGTTGATGTAGAGGCACCACGGGTGCAATAATCGAGGGAATCTGAATCTACTCGGGACTCCATGGCTTCAGATTGAAGAGGAACAACTATATCAGCAAGAGGGACATGTATAGGTACCCTTACGTGAAAAAACTATTGAGAGCTCTGTAGTGAGTGAAGGGATCTGAATCTCCTTGTATCATGATAAGTGTGTCCCTCGTGTTTTAGTTTGATGCATTGATGGAATGTTGATGGCACATGACTTGCATGGCATGAATCCATGGTCGGCCTAGAAGCATATTGTATGGGAGTTCAAGTCAGGACATGAAACTTTGTGTGATGACAAGTGGGTCTAACTTCCATGGGTAATGTGATTGTGCCAACTGACTCTCTTTCCATGTTGTCATAAGCGGTTATGGTAATGATGTTTGACTCGAGGTCTTCTTTGGTATGTCCTAATTGCTTAACTAATTTCAATGTGCATATATTCAATCTGATCCATTGTCCACAAGCACCCATTTTATCTTTTGGTGGGTAACAAATACCTCAATATACAAGGGGAGATTATGCGTTGGATTTTTAGTAGGGATTTCCCTATGATTAAAGGAAATGTGCTCAGTTGGTACAATGTTTTCTACCATGGCCTAAAGATGTGTAGGATCTACTTCTAGTGGCACTCTGACCCTGAAGAGTTTGGTACAAAATGTCTTTATGTACATTTGATATCTTAAGAAGATCCAAGATCAAAATCTTGGCAGATGTCTTCTCAAGTTGTTCTAAGAGGTTGTACCTACCATTTTGTGGGGTTGACAGAGAGGGTTCAGGAATCATGAGGTGGGCACGCCTTGTTACCGTGCAATCCTTTCCCTTGATTTGAATGGTGTTCACATGGTCACTAGGAGAGCGAATACATCTAATGAGTGAATCATAATGATTATTGTCTTTCTTGGTATATAGATAATTTGTTGCTTTATAACTCTGGGATGACTCTCCTCGATCCGATTTGGCTCCTCTGACTTACCATGTTTAGGGAATGGTTCTTTGTATATCCCCATCTTTTCATTAGGCATCTAAGTTTTTTCCGGGTTGTCCACTTCTATCTCCCCATTGTCGATGAGGTCTTGGATGTAGTGATGAAGTCATAGACATTTTTATTTTGTGTCCCTTGACACGATGTAATTCACAATAGTCATGCTCTTTGTACCATGATGGTTTTGGAGCATTTTCATCAAAGGGTTGTGTCGTGGGATAAGTCACCATGTGAGCTGCATCAATTGTTTAATATGACCGACAAAGGCTCATTGAGAGGAGTGAACATTCTCATTTAGGTGGTGGTTGAATAGGTCCTTTGGTTAGTTTAAAAGGTTGACCAGTTTGAACCATTTGCATGCGTTTGGAATCTGTGATCCTGTCTCCCACCATGTTCTTGTTTTTGTTGAATATTTTCAAATTTTCTCCATAGGTTTAACACTTTGGTTATCCTTAGATTGTGACTTAAGAGTTCCTTTGGCAATAAGGGCTTTCTCTATTTGAACACCCTTTTCAATGACCTCCTCGAAAGTGTGAACACAATGCATTTGAAGGTGGAAAGTGATGTCTGGATTTAGATTGGGCACAAAGATACTTACTAACTATTTTTAGGGAATGCGCAAGGGAAGTGACTGGTTATCCCTCTCCACCATTGTAGGAAGCTGGTGAATGTCTCATTAGGATGTTGTTTGGTGTCACATAAGTCTTACCATGGTGATATCACTTTCTATATTGTATGAGAAGTGACACACAAAACTCTCTGCTAGTTCTGGCCAGGTAAAAATAGACCCCCGAGGTAAACGAGTAAACCACTCCAAGGCTTGGCCTCCTAGACTCTTGGGAAAGAGTCATATGAGGTAATTATCACTATAGGACACCTCTTGACATGCCATATAGAAATCCTTTACATGATCTCATGGGTCTCCCTTTCCTCTATATTTGTCAAATTTTGGCATGTCAAATTTTTTAGGGAAGGGTTGAAGTGTCATAGCTTTGTCAAATGGATGGGGACATAGTTCTTCATATTGATATTTTCTTGATGCTCCCCACATTTCTCTCTTGAAGGCTTTGCAAGTGTCGCTTTCATAGATTGTACTTCTTGTGCGAGTAATTGTTCTTTAGTGGGAGAAGTAGGGATATATACATGATGATGCTCCATATTGTCTTCTCCTTGATTTTCCCTATGAAGTTCACTGATTTTGACCTTAGGCTTTGTCTTTTGGACATTATTTTTGTTTCTTTTTGTACATGAGAGGTTAACAAGGCTAATTGTTGACTAAGGTTGCTAATTTTTGTTGAATAGTGACTTCTTCTTCCAAAGGTTCCTCTTCTTCTTCATATGGGAGGTTCTTCAACATTCTCGTGTCCTAACCTGATTTTACGTGGCACTTTAATAAAGGGTATTCTATGTCCCACTACATTATCATTTCCCATGTTAGAGGTAGAAGCATGTCCATGTGTTAAAATATCATCCATGTTGATAAGAGGTCGCTCCTCGTCATTAGCATTATTTGTAGGTGGGATTGTTTCATGTTCAGTGGGCATTTTGGCTCCCAATTCTACAACTTATGCCAACACCCTATCCTTGTTTCTAAAAAGGAATTCATCTAATAAGGTGGGGTGAAGTCAAACTCCACATGTGGGGATTCAATTCGTCACCACTATGATCTATCATGTCTTCTATCTCTTTTTCTCATGGAAAATAAAGGCCCAAGATCATGACCAATAAAAGGGTTTGACCCTTGTTTGTTTGAGGCTTCCCAAGTTTGCACTTGTTGTGCTTTGAATGTTTTTTTTTGAGCCCTAATCATGTTTTAGGAGCCATGATGTGCAATAGTTTCACCAAGGTATTGTAAATGTGTTCAAAAATTTGTGATCACACCTAAGTGAAATGCAAAAAGAATGTCAAGAATATGAATGAGTATAAATGTTAAAGTACCAATGTGATAGAGTGATAAGTCAATAGTGACACAATGTTTGGTACCTAAGCCTATCAATCGAATGAAGTACTTCCTAGGTTTTTTCAAAAAGTAGTTGGTGTCATAAGATAATTAACAAGATGTCCCTACTTATGTCAAGTTCAAGGGAATGAACAAGACGTAAGTAAATACAAGAAGTTAATGTGACCTCCTAACAAGGTATACTAGAAGAAAGCTCAAATTCAATTAATACCTATATCCCAAAAAGTGCCAGTTATAATTTGTGAGTGACACAACAATGTCACCAAGATATGTTAACCAAAATTTGTGAGAAAGTAAGGTATTGATATCAAGATGATATTGATATAACACACACAAGTGGTAACACGTAACACTTTTCAAAATCAAGGTAGTAATGGAATCAAACTAAAAGCTTATAGTATAACTAAGAATTGTTAAAATGTGTATAGTGTAACCTTACAATGCAGATATTTAGGTCAATTTTACAAGAAACAAGACATAAATACCAAAATTGTAGTGATATGATATAAACAAGGTAACCTTTCCAAGGAAGTTCAAGATGATGAACCACGCCTAACTATGATGACGATCCTGACATGGGTATCAAGATCACAAAGGCCACCAATGATATGAATATCTCCACACACTTTAGACATTTAACTTACCCATGCCACAAACATGGATGGGCGTAAATGGACAAAAAGTGGTAGAAACAATCAATTGATAATGCAAAGGTAGTCACTCTTCTTTTGATCAACAAAGTGTCAAAAGAAAGTGAGGGAAGTAGATCAAAATGGGGATGAAAAATGTTGGCTTTACTTGGCAGAGTTTCACCTCACCTTAAGGAAAGTGAAAAACTAAACAAAAGTAATGCTTCCCATGTTTCATGATGAATGATGGCTCACAACTCAACACTATTTTGAAATGGTCAAAGTGGGCTCCTGGCCAAAGAATATCTTCCTAGGTGGTTCTCTCTTCCTAGGTGTTACAAAGTTGTCTTAAGCGAGCTCGATTTACCCAAAAATTTACAATGACTAATTTGGGAGTATCTCGGCTTTACTTTACCCCCTTCAAGCACAGTAGGAAACTAGTGCATCTACATGTACTATCATTGGGGTCACCATATGGAAAACTAGTAATGCTAACTCACAAGGAACAACTAGTCAAAGTAGGTGTGTGGAGCACTTCCCGTTTTGTCCACAAGGTTCCCTCTTGTGTGGACTACTTTGGGGTTCCTAGTACCACCCCATTGTTGTAGCTTAAGGTGTTATGCCAAAGGGGTTATGTTCTAGTTGAGCGGATAGGGACGTACCCTTTTCCAAAACCTGCAATATAGTGTTTTGAATATGGTGTTCTTTTTATCTTGTTTAATTTTGATGTGGTTTGCTTGAACACCTTTTGGAAACCTATTACATGAAAACTATATTAGTAGTTTGATTTTTTTTTGATTCCACCTTTCTTTGACAAGCATGTGTTTTGGTTCTACACAATGGGTTAGTAATTTTCCATAAAGAGAATAAACATCATTTCTGATTCTCAAGATCATCCAAGGATGCAAGAGAAGAGCATACGTGATGTTTTAAAATCCAAGAAGATACCAAATGGAAAAACACTTAATTCAAACACACCAAGTTAACTCATTTCAATTAGATATTCTCAACAATTTCAAAGCATCAAAAATACTTAAGAATCATTTTGATTCCCAAGATCACCCCAAAGGATGTGAGGGAAGAGCATATGTGACCTTACTCTTATAAGCAAGCATGTAAAAGTCTATCTAGTCTAGAAAAAGCATGTAAACATACCCTGTAAAAATAGGCATTAATTAGATAAAACCTGCAAAGAAGTTAGCACTTTAACACTTTAATTTGAGAAAACGAAATAAAGCAATTGCCCTAGTTTAGGCATGTGTGTGTATTTTAGGGTGGATACACCCTTTTGTGTTTTTTAGAGATGCACCTGCACCACCCGAGAGGTGTCTACGCTAGGATTAGGGCATGTGCGCATGGGTAGATTAAAAGCAGTACAAAAATTCTAGCAGCTGCCATGCCACTGAGAGGTTCTGCTATGCGGGGTTAGGGAATGTGCGCAGGGTAGATAAAAGTGGTATAAAATTTGAAGAGTGTCTGCGCCACACTGAGAGGTGTGCGCGTGGGGTTAGGGCATGTGCACAAGATCGAGACAGTTTTCCCAGCTGCAGGTGAAGGTACAATACGAAAAGAGTTTTTGCACCTAGTTTGATGTGCCTATGCCATGGTTAGGGTATGTGTGTCAGGGTTAGGGTATGTGTGTGCTCGGGGTTGCCAAACAAAAATACAAAACTCGATAGTGTGCCTGCATGCCACCCGAGAGGTGCTACATGCCGTTAGTGTGCTTGCACTAGGTTTAATGTGCCTGCGCCATGCAAGGTTAGTGTGCACTGCGCCCCCTAATAGTCAAAGTATGGCCAAAGACACAAAAAATCTCACAACACTTCAAATTTTAGTAAGTTAGCTTGAAATTGACAACAACCCATTAAAATGATAGCTCTAAATGAGAACCTACACATATAATACTAGACAAAATCCTAAGAAATTGAACATTATTTTACCATATGTGTATATCAAAGGTTAGCCAAAAACAATAGAATTCAAGCTAGAATGTTAAGGGACTAAGGATCGTCCCACTAGGTGTGCCAAATGTGTGCATGGTTTTGTTTAACTAAGTTAAGAAAATTAAAACTAACACCTAGTAGTCTTAATAACAAAGTTAAATCAAAATCTAAACACCATCACGTTAAGAGCTAAGCAAGATTAAATAACATTATTGCATCATAACTTTGAAATGGAAATCAAACTAACATGTTAATTATCAAAACCTCTACTCTTTAGATTACCAAAACAACTAAATTGAACCTAGGTAGATTCATGGAAATCAAAGTTGATTGTTTGATTTTAAGGGATTAGGAATGGAAGCTCATCAAAGCATGGCTACAAGACCACTTTGATTATTTCCATATGACCCAAAAGCTTAAATGGATGAAATGCAAGAATGAGGCTTAGCTCTTCCAATGGTGAAATGCTTAAGGATGACAAAAGGCTTATAGTGTATGTACTATATGATTTCTTTTGTTTCTCAAGAATTAGGTGTAAGTGTAAAGGTAGGAGGAGGGCTCTTTATATAGCCCAATGGATAAAGGAATCTCTACATCCCTTTGCATGTGGGATAATAGAGATGTTGAGTTAGTTGTGGATAAGGGGGTTTAGAAAGGGTTGAGTTAACTTTAGGAGAGTTTAGCTTGTCCTTTAGTGACTCATGTGGATAAAGGGGGTTTATTAATTAATCAAGATGATTAATTAATAGATGTGCAAGCTTATAAAATATTTTTAGAGGAATAGTTAGTATGATTTAGACTATAGAAGGGAATTAAATCAACTAAATAATGATTTATTGGTTTAATGAAAGGGGAAGCTAATTAATTAATAATAATTAATTAGTTTAGATAGAAGGAAGGATTAATTAACGAAAGGTCATTAATTAGGGTATTTGTTGAATAGAAGACTTAATTAATTACTTATTGTAATTAATTAACGATGATAGGAGAGAAGATTGAATATGTATGTTGTGTTTATTTGCTTGTCTATCACATCTAAACAAATTTCATAAACAAATGTTTATTAACAAAATAAAATATAGATATCTTATACTAAGATATATTTGAAAGTCGGTATTAGTAGGTTATACAATGAGATAAGATATCTAAATGATCTTCACTTTTTGTACATAGTTTTTGTGAGGTTGTTTCTCTTACGAGTTCATCTTATTTCCGAGAGAGAAAATGTTGTAGTAATGGGTTCAAAGTTGTAAAAAAAGTTTCTATCTTCAAGAAGATTCAAATGCAAATAAACTAAATTAGATTGAGGGATGATTTTCAATGTTTTCATCTCTTTTTCTCTCTAGATCAGTCACATTTGAGCTCTTAATTCCTTTTCCCGAATCATAAAATCAATTTCATAGGCATCATTTCACAAGGCATGTCAAGAGGAAAGTTCGTTTTAATAACAGCCCAAGCTTTCCAAATCAACAAGTGTTTCCTACCTCTGTAGTGCTTCATCCTTTGCCATGATTTAGTTTAGTTTTTCTTAAAATTGGCAAAGAAATCAGATTTTTGGGGTTGTTTCAGCAGTTCATCCTTCATCCACATAATGAGTTTTCCAGAGGAAAGAGAGATCCATATCCAAAACAATTATCCACTCGAACTTAATTCTCAAGTTTTCTTATAAAAGTTGGATAATTGAGCATAAAAATTTTAGTGGCTCAGGGATATGATTTGAGAGATCATGATAAATTTACATGTGTATTAGGTGACTCCATGCCCATTGGATGCTTGTGCAATCTGGTCACTCATCTAGTGACATGATGTCCCCGAGAGGTCACCAAATTGTTATCTATTTTTACGACGTGGTAAAAATAGTCAACTTGGAAGGATGATCTTGGACACATGACATGGCTTCATAGAGGAATCGGAGAAATACAAAGCGCATTTTCATATTTTGGAAACATTGCAATTGGTTTTGGAAGGTTTTAAGTTATTTGGGTTATTTTTTCCTCTTTTGGGTGTCCAAAAGACTCAACACTTTGTCAAATTTGGGATAAAACGGTGAAAATAGGGTCATGGAACACTTTTTGCATCTTCATTTAACTCTTTGGCTCGAGAAAATTAAAAATTAGAGTCATTGGACATGCCTTCATCCCTTAGTTCCACCGCAAAAGGGAAAAACATGATTAAAAATGGCCAAAAATGCATAAGAGTTGTAAAATTGGTCTTAAGATGTCTTATTCCATCTATCCTAGCTTTGCGTCTTTGAAAAAATCCTAAAATTTGGTAAAAAATGAAGAAAGTGGGCTAAAACAATGTTTTCCTTTGTAAATTGGATGGATTGGGTGTTCCCGGAACATGGATTGGGGTCAATTTGTATTGAGTTCAACACCTCACTTATTGTGTGGATATTTCAGCCACGTGAGGAATTGAAGGCCCAAGGGTTAGGGGGCTCATGTTCTCCGCAGAGCTTTGGAGCCCGATTTACATTATTTTTGGGTGCCTATAGTTCAAATAGGCAAAAAACAGTCGTGACGGGAACAAGAGGGATGGGTCGCAGGGAGAAGGGGTTCTTCGCACTCGTTTTATGGTCGAAATGGCTTGGCGGGGGTCCGTTTACATTAAATTCAGGTGGAGGAATATTTTCGGGCTTAGGAGGTCGGGCGGTCAGGGCCTTAGTGCATGCGGCAGAGCGAGTGTCTGCATAGCATTGCAGCGGGGTATGTGAAGAGTCAACGAGCTCGACAGGAGCTCGCCGAGTTAGAGGATGGTCTTGCGGGAGTTATAAGGGATGATAATGTTGAGTGTGGGGAGTTGATAGTTGATTGAACTGAGCCTGAGTGGAACTCGGGTCGGTTGGGTCAATAAAGGCTGAAATGGCCAAAAGCTAAGGGCATTGGGTTATATGCGGGGATACCGATGGAACTCCTAAACCGATTCCAACTTAAACCAAATTCCCCTCACCACTCCAAAGACCGAAATAGAAAGCAATGATCCCTCCTTTTATATGGAGACTGTGTTAGTAAAAATAGAACCTTGGCCGAACTTTTCCAAAATGAGCCAAAATGACACCTCGAACCCACTTTTGAATGTCTCGAGCCTAGAAGGTCTAGTTTTAAAAAAATTCATATGGTTGGATTTGGAATTTGATGCCATTCATCATGGAGATAATTTTTGGTGATTTGAAATGGTTAGGTGAGTGAAAAACAAGCAAAAATTCTCCAGATCAAAATCACCACTTCCAGTCAACTAAATGCAATAAATGAAGGAATGAGTGCATATTTCTTCTTCCGGAGGGAAAATTACAATATGGAAAGGCTCTCTTGCAGGTGTTCCCATGACTTTTGCAGGTGTATTAATGGATTTTTTGGTGGTTGAAGTAGAAAATCACCCCTATCTCTCACACTAATTCTTCCTATATTTGTAAAAAGAGAGCACATTACGCGAAAGCGTTTCCCTTACGGGAAAGGCCTTTCCGGTCGTTCATGTCACTAACCTAATTTTGACAACCATTTTGATGTTTTATCATACGATTAAATTTGACTTGCGTTTTGATAGTTTCGATGAACATTTTGATGTTTTAGCTATTTCCGCTAGTTTTAGTTGTTTTTCTTTTTAGTTTTGTTGTTTTGTTATTTTTAGTTTTGCATCCGAATACGGTGGAGGATCTCATTTAACAACTATTTTCAATGAAAGCTATAGTCATATAAAAACCACTTTGGGCATTGTTGCAGGCAAGAAGGATTTTCTTAAGAAAGTTGGAGAGGATCTTCTAGAATCATTTGTTGATTCGGTTGTCATCGAGGCATCCGAGGGGCATATAGTACCTAAATTAGGTATGAATACATATCAAATTTTTTCTATAATTTGTCAATACAGGTTGGACCTAATTTTCCTAGTCTCTAATGAGTTAAAGGAAGAATAACCTATGTGTTTTATTTTATATAAATTTATTTTTCAAGATTTTTGGATTTTGGGTTTTTTTTTTTTTTTCCAGTTCTCCACTTGCAATAATAAGTGCATATGCAATTTTTAATGCCTATAATGAGTTAAAGGAAGAATCAACTCTATGTTTTATTTTATATAAATTTATTTTTCAAGATTTCTAGATTTTGGTTTTTTTTTGTAGTTTTCCACTTGCAATATTAAATTCATAGGTGAATTTTTCATGCTTTAATAAGGGGATCTTCAACTCGAGCTCGGGAGCTTCTAAGTCTTCGTTTCAAGCTTTCCTAAATCAAGTAAAATTATCAGGTTTTACAAGGATTGTTTTTTTCTCTCTTTATTTTTATCTATCTTTTTCTCCTCTTCAACTCAGCTGCAATAAGGGGATCTTCAACTCAGAGCTCAGGAGCTTCTAAGTCTTCGTTTCAAGCTTTCCTAAATCAGTAAAATTATCAGTTTTACAAGGATTGTTTTTTTCTCTCTTTGTTTTTATCTATCTTTTTCTCCTCTTAATGCATATTTCCCAGTTAGAGAATAGAGCCGAAGAATATCATTGAACAAGGAAATAACAAATCTGGGATTAAGGGATCTGATTTGTATGTACCAATTTAAGGAATTCATAATATGGAATCGAATATGTACCCATTTAAGATTACATTGTATCTATGATAGTTACCTAGGCCAGACCTAATTTTCCCAACCTCTAATGAGTTAAAGGCAAAATCAACTCTGTGTTTTATTTTATATAAATTTATCTTTCAATATTTCCGTATTTTGGTTTTTTCACAGCGGTTCTCCACTTATGATAATAAGTGCATAGGATAATTTTTCATACTTTGCAAATAGGGGATCTTCGACTTCAAGCTCAGGAGCTTCTAAGTCTTCATTTCAAGCTTTCCCAAATCAGTAAAATTATCAGGTTTTACAAGGATTGGTTTTTTTTCTCTCTCTTTTTAAAATAAATATTTTCTCCTCTTCAACATATTGCCACAAACATACCAGTGAGCTCCATGGTGTTAACCATAAAGTCCATGTTTTGTTGAACCTTTCCCGTGGATAAGGTAAAGATTTCAGAAAAAAACTAAATATTTCTCGATTTATTGCAGACGAGAGTCCACCCACTAAATATTTTACATTTTGGCCTTCATTTTTCCATGTGAGAAAGGGCCACGATCCGCAAAACATGTTTGTACATTTTACGTTCTTTGACAACACCAATCTTGTTAATCAAATCTATCTTATCGAGGAGACAATAAAGAAATTCAGTATAGTTGACTCATACATGTAGTAATCTATGGATTTAGGAAGTCATTGGTTTTTCAGATGTGACGTCGTTGAACACTTTCAGTTGAAGTTTGATAAGTTGTGAAATGACATTTTTTTTAATAATGCACTCTTTTTCAAAAGGATCTTTAGTTAAATCTGGTGATTCTATAATTCACACACAATTGGATCCAGGATCTTCAATCTGAGATTTGGTTGGTCATTCAATATGCAAATCAGTCTTGCTACCGAATGGCAGTTAGATTGGAAATCTCATTTTCTGTCATATTATAGAAGTCTATTATGTTATGGTCAGATTCTACTATGCAATATTTGGGTGTGGAATTGAAGAAAGAATGTAAAGAACTTAAGGTAAGGATGGAAATTGATAAATTGGTTTTGGATGTTAAGCTGCATCCCCTTCCCTATCACTGGCTTTGCAAAATGTCTTTCAATTTTTTGAAGGTATATGGTCTGGAAGCACATGAAGGAAGGTGAGTGGTCAAGAAATGTAGGCCATGGAATTGGATCCTAGAGCTTCGATTAATGGTCAATGTCTCATTTCCCTTTCTAAGCTTCAGGATTGATTGAGTGGGTTCCTCTATTGTTTCTCCTGACTATTTGCATGATAATATGCTTCTTATCTTGTGCTAATTCAAGGAATTGGATCCTAGAGCTTCAAATAATGGTCAACGTCTCATTGTCCTTTTAAGCTTCAGGATTGATCGAGTGGAGTTCCTCTATCATTGCTCCTGGCTATTTGCATGATAATATGTTTCTTAACTTGTGCGTTGATGAGTTGTGAATGCTATTAGTTACTAGATTTTTGATCCATTTTTCACTCAGCTAAGGCCCCTCTCCCTGGGCATTTTAACAAAAAAATGTACATGCTGGCATTATTGATAGAGATTGTTCGACATATTTTCTCTAGAATTTTTTATTAAGAATGAATTGTACTCTGGGATCAAATATCCCGCCTTTACATATACAAAGAATAAAACCAAAAAAATATTATGATAAGAGATAGAATGGAGGTGGCTCATCTGATACCATCACCCCATCCATCTATACATTCCAAAAGATTGCCTACTATTCAACCCATTTGTACCAGACTGCTCACCATATAGAAGAATTAACAGAGAATGAAAATAGTTATGTTCAAAGTTCAGAATCTCAATCTATTATATTACAATGTTTGATAAACTCGTCTGAGAAATCTACATATTTCACCCACAAAGTCCTTAGCTCAGGAAAGGCAATGTCCAGCCATGGCTTTGCCCGACCATTATAGTGAATGACAACAACTTTTTGGATATTGGTGAGATTGGTTTTAGGTTGGTAGCCCAATCCTGACATATGCCAAGCTTGATCAATAGGATGAACAAGCCCATTAAATGCAATTAATGCTGGTGGTAGAGTCCCCATATGCCAGAGCCTTAGATTGGAATTTAAATTCTACAAAGATGTGAAACAAATATGTTAAGCAAGTTGTAATAATTTGAGGTATTTCTAAAAAAGTGAAGAGACTTCTATTATATAACTCAATCCAAATTGTGAGGACTGATTATTTTCAGCAAGTTTTAATGGTGGAGATTTTAATTCCTCAAATACAATCAATCATAAACAAGAATGGCTAGATTATCAAACTAGAATCACATACTGGAATAAAATTCTAAAATTGGTCTTACTTGCTTTAGCTTGAAATGGAAAATCTCTCCAATCTTCATACTCCACACTCGTAGATCAAGGATATTCATGCCACACACACACACACATTGCTCTAGATCAAAATTCTCTGCTATAAGAGGATGAGAAAAATTAATAACTATCCCTCTAAATCAAATAACATATACCATTCGACGTTCACATTGCATTGTGCACACGCAATTGCTAATTGTAAAATTTGTTGGACAAATTTCTCAATGCTGCTCTCTTCTTATTCTCTCTTTGGGTAGATGTGGGAGTTTCAATCCTTCATATTTGGCCTTGTAATGGGATTTCATGCCTTCTTCCTCTCTGATGGCGTATTGTGCAACACTTTGGAGCAATAAAACTTATGTTTTGTGATGGTTTCTCAATCCTTAGCATGGTTTTGTTGTTTTTCTTGCCTTTCATCATGCTTATAGGTATGTTATGCATTCCTTTGTTTCCATTACATGTCTAGATCTTGTTGTGTTCAATGGAATGGTGCATTGTGTGTAACATTGGCCTATGATGCATGTTCGTGCTCTCCATGCTCACCTTTCTCCATTTCCATGCATTGTGAGTTGTTCAACACCCCCTCTTTCTGGTGCTATCACCTATGTAGTGTAGGATTTAACTCTTTCACCCTTTCTCCTTCTCCTTGTCTCCTTGGAAGC
Source organism: Taxus wallichiana var. yunnanensis (assembly GCA_018340775.1). NCBI lineage: Eukaryota > Viridiplantae > Streptophyta > Pinopsida > Cupressales > Taxaceae > Taxus > Taxus wallichiana. The sequence goes on from CM031238.1 coordinate 85,656,555, forward strand.
CATAGATTAGGATTAGATAGGTGTTTTTCTTGCATTAGGATTAGTTTAGTGCTAGGATTAGGTAGAGGAATTGACCTTCTCTTGAGGGCTATCTTAGGTTTGCAAGTCCCAGAACTTGAGATATGGTCAAATGTTAGCAAATTACACCGATTGCCTCACACACACATCACAAGCAATTAGGGGTCTTTGTAATTTTACACTAACAAATACCCCATTCGGAACTATTCAACTAGTAAAGAATATCATTGGATTTCTCTGCATTGCCCATGGTTGATAAGATGAACACTTGGCGGGGCTTCACTTCCCTCCTTCAAGTTGGAGAAGGAGAGTCGACACTATTTGGTCTGCTTGTGTGGAACCTAAAATTGTACACTTTTTGTGGTGTATCTTACATCAAGGTCTCCCGATTTTTTCATGTTTGGTTTGATTAGTGTCTTAGCTCATAAATTCCCTTTTGTGGACACTTAGAAACCTTATTTGACCTATTTTGGTTTATCCATAAATCCTAACGGGCTTGGAATTTGATTCATTTATTATTTCTCCCATTCCACCTGTGAGTGTTTTACATGGAAACATATTATTTTAGGAGATAATCCCTAATCACCCCATATGTTTTTGCAAATTTGACATGTTTTGAAAGGGGAAATTATTTTTGGCTATGGAAAGAAAGGAATTCATTTTTATTAGCCAATGCTAAAGTTGATCAACATTTCTCTATTTATAATAAGTTAGTGGTTATCTCCAATGTGTCAGAGATACAAGTGCAAGTGCAAAAGGTGGCCCTTGAGATGGAGCACCTCCGGACCCTCCTCCACCATTGGGGTGATTCCCCTGTAATCTTGCTCGAGAACCACCTTATCCCTCGGTGCTCTCTTCCCCATAATGCTAGTCCCCGAGTGGTCTTCGGAGCTGTTCCCAGTGGCACTCTTTCGGTTGTGATCTCCGGTCTACTGTGTAGTCAACCACAAAGAATTTTATCTCCCTAGCTCACCACTAGGGTTGCGGCTCCCCACCATCTTGTCAACTTAGTTGAGGCTCACCTGTCACCCCTAAGCCACGCAACCATGATGGATAGAGCCTCTCACCTCCACCCCATCGGATAAGTTCCCTCGAATTGATCTTTCCATCTCCCCACACGGAGTTGCTACTAAAAATGAAGAAGAAGACCCCAGGGCTCTAGTTGGGAAGTGTTGGACATTGGCAAAGACCTTCATGGTCTTGGTTGTCTAGATGATCAGGATCCTCCATCTGTTGGTCAAAATTTTTAAAGCAGCAACATATATTTGGTGTTTGTTAAGTTGTTTTGTTGGTTATCCTAGGCTTGGCCTAGTTTGTTTGTGGTTTTGGGGCGTGCTCTCATACCACCCACTTTTTTGTTGAATTATCTTGTATCATGTTATTATTAATATAATATAAGATCCTATTCATCAAATTTTTATATTTTTCCTCCAAATTTTAATAGAAAGTACCACCTCACAAGAAGATGATAAAAAATAGAGGATATTAGTTTTTTTCTTAAATAGTTATTAAGTTTTATATAAATATAATTTTTTTTTTTTCGAAGAAGTTAATTAAAATTATATATATATATATATATATATATATATATATATATATATATATATATATATATTAAAGAGGTTAAATTCAAAAGTAAGAAACATCAAAATTTTAATACAAAATTACTATGTAATATTGGAAGATAATTTTGTTTATATAATTTTTAAAATACTTATAAATTAAACGAAATCTATTATTATTAACCTATTCATCTAAACTCAAAAGAAGACATATTTTATTGCTCTTTAAAATTTCTTAGCAAGGAACATCAATTGAATGTTCTAAAAGCTTGTCAACGGATTAGAAATGGCTAAGCCACTAAATTTCACCACAAATACCATCATGGACTTCCTAGATGGCATGAGAGGCTTCATGGGATTTGAGACATTGGAGAAGGACACCGTCAAATCCACGTTTATAAAGAATGCCACCAAGGATCACATAGTTGTGGTCCTTGCACCACTTTCCCTGTCCCTTGCGCATCGTCTTCAAATTTCTTCTATGGCCTTGATCAAGTGTAGTTCTATCCTCTTTCTCTAGCTCCTCCTCCCCATCCTAATTCTTCTTCTTCTTCTAAAACGACCACCGTGGTCATGATTCCTAATTTGCTCTTCCTACTCTCCATTTTCTATCATTTTCTCGGTTTCTACTCCTTCAAATCCCATACGTACGTTGAATCCAACATACTCAAGCCTCTCGTTGCATCTGGGTTGCATCAAGGTCTTACAAGGTTTGCATACTTTAGTTACATTCCAGATCCATCCTCCCAAGTCCTCGTTGACTTGCCTCGCATAGTCATGTGCACTGCCCGAGGCATCTGGAGTAATCTTCTACCAAAGGCTAATCACTTTCAACAATAGGCACAACCTTTTCTTCTCGATCTTTGATCACCCAAGGCTTTCCAGACTTGCTTCTTTGGATTTGTCCTACCCAACTCTGGAAACAACCTTCTAGTAGGATTTTTCTTGAAGAAATACCTTCTTCCTTCAAGTATGTCTACACAATCGTGTATGATTTTCCTTTAAGCATGTAATTTTCATTTCATACTTAAAAGGGAAGTTTAGACACTTAATTTGGTAATTTATCATTTTGACATTGATATTTATGACCATGCTTCTTGGTTAAGACAAACACCTACACCTTATTCCCACTTAGTACATGTTTCTATCTCCTCCCAACTTACTTACCACGATGACCCTCCACACATTTCTACACTGATGGAAAACTCCAATGAAGTTCACCTTGAATACCTTTCCTCTTGGTTCCATACATTGTGCTACAAGATGATGTTTCTAAGACCCTCATGAAGTTATCATTTCTCTGTTTGAGCCTAGCCTACTTGGTCATGGCTGACCTAGGGGTGTTATGAGCTAGTGTTGGGTATATAAGCTAGTCAAATGAGTCATTTGTGACTATTTGAAACAAGGAGGAAAAGTATGACCTAAAGAATGTTAAAGATGAGTGTTGAGGGGATATGGAAAGATCCTAGAAGAGTGAAACATGACATTCAAGGGCCATAACATTGCTACCAGCCATGAAGAGTACATGGATCTTTTGGGTGAGATTCGTGATGTCATGAAACTCACCAAGTTCATAGGGTTAGAGAATGGTAAAGTGGGAATGGGACCAAGGTCCAAAACTGAGTTATACCCAAGGAAAATGGCTATACTATGAAATAAAAAATAAAAAAATGTTCTCCATAGTATTTAAATATCTATTTGATTAATCTACTTCTAATACATTCATTTAAATTAAGTTTTTAAAAAAAACCTTTTATCATCTCAATGTTATCAAATACAATAAAGAAAAACATCATTTTTTTACTAATATACTTCTATTATATTAATTCAAAATAGTGAAATCTAGTATCTAACATCTTCATTTATTTTCAAAGGCACAAATTTGTTATATTATGTTAATCGAAATTTAGAAAATTAAGGTTTCATTCCTACCTCTTATTTCTTTAGCTTTTAAATTTGTTTTTACCATTTCTTCCTTAGTATTCTTTTTTGGTTTGGTTTTAACTTTTTGGTTTTTATATATTTTCTTTTATTTATTATAATTTTCAATTTATATTTATGTTTTTATTTTCATTCATATATTTAATCGGTTATATTTCAAATATTATTTTATTTTATTTTTGTTATGTGGACAATTAAAAGTGAACACAATCATGATATTATAACTTTCTACCATCCCTTCGAGATAGTATTGAAGAAATGTTCGATCTATATAAAATTATCACCAAAATCATACTAGAGTGGTCTTGAAAAATCATACCAAGACACAACAAATTATTAACACAAACATTGAATTTTACTATATATAAAAATTACCAAATTAAACACCTGGTAAGCAATGGCCATTTGATTAACTTCTTTGGTTTATGATATTTCATCATGCTTGTTGAATGAATTTTTTGATAAAAGATTTTATGAAACCTATGACACATAAAATATTTGATATATAAGAAACATTGATTGAAACTACAACAAATCACGCAAATCATTATATACATAATATTCAAATTGATAAGTACATTAGACGAGGTCAGCTCGATGTTGAACACTCAAACGTTCAACAAACCTCCAAACATGCAATTAAGAACTAGTTTAAATCAAGGGCTTTAGAGTGGGGAGTTGTTGGTGATCCTCTATAACAAAACAATTTTACTTAAAATCAACTTTTTTATATTTGTTCTCTCCCTTTTTGCTCTCTCCTATCTTAATTAACTACTTGCATATCAAGCTCTCATATAAAATAATTAACACACAAAATAGGTGAGCTTGGTGTTAAACATTCAAAGCTTAAAAACTACGAACCTCCATAATTGTAGAATCACGAGATCTTAAAACCTACAAATTAGAACCAACTAAAATAAAGGGTTTTGGAGAGGGAGTTGTTGGTGATCCTCTATACCAAAAATGCAATTAAGAAACTAGTTGAAATCAAGGGCTTTGGAGTGGTGAGTTGTTGGTGCTCCTCTATACCAAAACAATTTACTTTAAAAGCAAGTTTCTTATATATGCTCTTTCCCTTCTTGCTCTTTCTTATATATCAAGCTCTTATATTAAATAATAAACACACAACATAGGTGAACTTGGTGTTAAACATTCAAAGTTTTAAAACTAGGAACCTCCATAATTGTAGAAACATGAGATATTGAAACCTACAAATTAGAACCAACTAAAATCAAGGGTTTTGGAGTGTGAGTGCCAAGTGCTCTTCCTCCACAATGTTTTTGATAGAAAATCAATTTTCTTTTTCCTCTTTCCTCTCTCAATCAATTCTTTGCATACCAGGCTTTACTACCAAATAATGAATACATAAATACAAGATTCAAGATTTATCAATGACATTGCACAAATACACAAAATTGTTGCAATGTTTAAGATATTATACAAACAATCTTTAAAAATAAAAATAGGAGTGACATTCATCATACCATATGACAACCATACCCTAACAAATTATTGACTTCAATTTATATTATTTCAAATGATGAATTTTACCACTAAAATTAAACTTAACACAAATGAATAATAAATATCACCAATTAAAATATAATCAAAAATTTAAATTTTAATGGAACGAAATGAAATTATATGACAAATTTGGTGGAATGGAATACCGCCCATTTAGATAAAATGTACAAAGTGGTAAAGAAGGACACCCAAAAATTGAAATATTTGTGGTTCTCAATGTCGGTTTTAGAAAATTGAGTGAGCACCTTGATTCACAGGAGGCACAAATATACGAAAAAATGCACGCCCAAGAAGATCAAATCCTTGAAAAATATATTGTCACCCCATTGAGTTACAAAGATAACTTCATACATATCTTCCATTCAACAGGGCCCCAATTCTTTCCACACACATTCCTTTGACATGTATTCCATGAATTCCTCACAGAATCCATAATAATACAAATTCCCACCCACAGAACCAACCTCCCCCAACAACTTCATTATAGGGATTCCCTATTTTCCACATGAGTCCAACGTCTTGTGTTGAGGTGGAAAACTTCTGCGGACCCAAATTATTTCATCACATAAAACTTGCCATCAATGAAAGAACCTAAACCTTCAATGTATCTCTGTTCATGTTTGGGAGAATTTCCCACTGCCTTCTTCCACTTTGTAAAGCTGCTGCTGCTCCAAGGAACTTACGGTCATTGACGATGTTGTATCCTCCCGCAACAAAAATCAATTCTCTTCCGTTCATGTTTCGCATAAGAAGCTGTGCGGAGGAGTACATTTCCAATGAGCATATAATCGACATGTTTTTACACCACCGCCATTGGGATTTGGAAAAATCGTAAGAAAACCATTTTGATCTTTTTGTTGTGGAACATTTTCATCCTCCCCTGAGATATGGGGATCGTTGAGAGTACCGATCGAAGCAAGTTCTTGTTTTTGTGACACAATGAGTGCCATGAAAAATTATTCCCTCTTGGAATTTACACATGGGAGGAATCGTCTCCCATATGTTTTTGTTAGGGTCTGTGATGCCTCGCTAAAACAATCCAATTTAGACCTAAGAACAATCTAGGATTAGTTAGGAAAATTATGGAATATATTTTTTTAAAAGAGTCTACAACCAGGTTACAAGACAACAATTGTCGCAAGCAAGTTTCAAATCCAAAAACTATTAATAGCTTATAGTTTTATTAATATGACAACTATAAAAGATCACAAGGTCTAAACATATGGTTAAATTAATCTATTAGGTTAAGAGGGTAATTTCTCACTAAACCACCCTCTAACAGGCTTAAAAGATTCAACTTGATTTTTCTCAAAATTAACACACTCAAAACTTCCCAAAAACATTCCCATTAGATAGGAAATTTCCTCACCTTTCCGGTGATATAAAGAAGTCCTCCTAACTCCTCATATTTCTCAAGTTATGGGCCGACGGACCTTGGGAGGAAATTTTTCCCAAGAGCGGGTCTGCGGGCTGGGGAAGAAAATTTTCCCATGCACGGGCCAGCAGAGCGGGGAGAGTTTTAGTGCATTTTCCTTTTGGAACAAAAGCATGATCTGCCTCTACGTGTTTGCCGATGCCCAAAGCGCCACATGTCAAGCATTGATTGATCGCATGGGGGAAACAAACTTACAAGAAACTTAGAGATTTTAGACTTTAGGGTTAAAAGCGCAAAGGATTAAAATAGCTCATGCCTCCGACTTCCCCAAACGATGCCACATGTCACTCAAGATTGGTTGCGGCCCGTCGGGCCGTCGGAGCAATTTAGCAAAATTTGACTTTTGCGAGAAAAAGGTTTAAAGACTTAAAAAGCTCCATGCCTTCATGAATGCGTCATGAAGACACGTGTCACCATCCATTGGATGCGGATCGACGGGAGAATTTAGGAATTTTTTCCCAAATTTTTTCTGAAATGCTAAGCTAAAAAGGGGATCCACTCCTCTACCGACGCCTTGTGATGCCATGTGGCAAAGCACTTGATTGGCTGTGGGCCGGCGGGGTGGTGGAGGAAACTTAGAAAATTTTCCTAAATTATTTTAAAGGTTAAGTTAACTATTGTGGGCCCAGTGTGACCATGAAAACAACCAAAAGGAAAAAGCGGGGTGGCGGGTCCATGGGGAAATTTTTCAAAAATTTTTTTTGAACTTAGGTGATTTTTGACAAGAAGAAGGGCTTGCGGGTCAGCAGAGCGGCGGGGGAATTTGTGCCTTTGGCATTTTTGACCAAAAAGTGCTAAGGGAAAATTTGGGCCGCGGGTCCCAAGGAAATTTTTCCTAATTTTTTTTTATAGTTAGAATTATTTTTGACGCCAAATGAAGAAAAACTTCAGAAGGCCATAACTTTTGATTGGGAGATTTTTTTGGGAAAACGAGGACTTTTTGGAAAGCTCTCGATGTCCTCTTGCACAAGAATCATTAATTTTTTATTTTGTTAATGTTTAAGGGGTCAATTTCATGAAAACTGATCTGCAAGCTTTTAAAAGGCAAGCTAGTAAATTTTAACTTATGAAATTTTAATCAATTGATCTTTCTTCCTCTCTCAACATGTCAATTAGACATGGAGAATTGTTCTTAGATGGATTTAGGATGGATTTGGGAGGTAAGTTTGTTTGATTGACTCCCTAAAATAAAAAATACAACCTTGACAACAAAACAAAAGTAAAATGGTTTGAGCCCGATTTCACTAAGTTTTCTAAGAAATTCCTTATGTTTTTTGTCCAATTGAATTCATTTAGGGCATACTACTTCAATTTAATCATTTAATTTGTTATTTCATTATTGCAGGTTTGAAACTATGCATTTTGGTTAAAGTATTTTCTAGTTTGAAAATACAAAACAAAGATCAAATTTTAAAGGATCTATTTGCCATTTTCATCTTCCAAGTATTAGAATTCATTCCAACTCTAATCTAATACATTTATTTGATTCAAATCAAACTATTCAAAACCAAATGCAATTTTGATTTCCAATTTTACACATTTCAAAAGATAGAGTTTTGTATTTTCCTCACACGCATTTCTTCCTTTCAAATAGAGATTTCAAATACATTTCAAACTCAGATTTTAAACAACAGTAGTTCCAATCGTGGAAAAGAATGCAAATTTTATTCAAAAGACAAGATTTCCTTCTTTTACAACTTCTCTTTTTCTGTTGATTTTCACAATACAATATACAAAATACATCTTTTTTTCAAAATAGAAAACAAGAGTATATCTCTCCTTTACATTTCAAAATTACAACTTTCATATTCAATACAACATATTTCCATTACAAAACATATATGAGTTCATCCACTTCAAGTGGGAAAGGTTACAATAAGATTTCATTTCAACAAGGGACTGTCAAACTATTTTTTTTTTTTCTCCTTTGCTCTAGAACAACAACATGTAGATTTATCATTCTTCCAATTCTGATCACAACAAGAGTAGGGGAAAGGCAACGCTCTCCACCCAACCAAGACATCCAATGAAAAGGAGAAGCCATCCTTCTTCATTGGCCCCGAGCCCCAACCATAATGCAATAGAAGATGTGATTCAACTCATGGCAACAAAGGCTTCCACAACACACAAGCAACATTTTCACATTTAAAACATAGTCAAAACAGAATGTAGTTTACAACTACATTAAAGCATGAAAACAACACGAGGCTTCATCAAGCAAGCCAAAGGAGCAAGAAACTATGGGGATGTTACTTATGCCTCCCAAATGGGAAATGGGTATCACCACCTGATTTCAAACCACCAAAATATAGTATATCAAAGCCCTGACATGCCCTTATGCCTCCCCAAGTACCCCTTATTCCTCACATTTCCTTATGCCTCCCCAACCTCTTATGGCACCCCATAACGAGTAAAGAAATGCAAGCTATTTATTTGTAAGGTGGAACCCAAATCCCAACTCCCTCCACACTTATACCTCCCCAAAACACTTGTGCCTCCCACAAAATGAACCCCATAGTCTTCTCCTACACCATTCCTAGGCCATCTACCCAACATCCCACAAACATGCCAAAACATTCACAACAATAACAATTTCATAAAAAAAAAGAAGCATTACAAGAGCCAAGCTCCTACCTCTCCATGATGGAGTTGTTCCAAGTTCCAAAACAACAACTTTATCCCAATGCAAGCAATCCAAATCAGCCAAGCACAAGCATGCAACAATCTTCCAAAAATTCTCCAAAGCAAGAGCTCCAAAAAATAAAAAGAATTTCCCCCAAAAAGGAGTTTCCAAAAGTGAAGCCACCAAAAGGGTGTAACCCCAAAACAAGGCAAGCAATTCAAATTTTATAGAAGAGGGAAGAGAAGAGGATGAGGTGGATCCATGTAGGATGCCACATCACACATCCTCAACCCCAACCCAAAAGTCAACTTCAATCTCCAAGACACAATAAATAAGTAGGTGAATAATATGACAGTCTTACTTACACACTCAAATCAAGCCCATATCCCAAAGGACAAAAATTAATTTCAAGCAAGAAGTGCAATTAAAACATTCGGATAGACTTACAAAAATGCATAATGAAAGCTAGATTTAAACTCTCCAACCATAGGTGAGGTTGGTATAAATTTAAGAGGTATGGGACAAGTTTAACTTGTCCCACAAGCCTCCAAAATCAGTCTCCAAGGACAAATTCGAATTCCAAAGAAGATGAAGTGTTTCATACTCCAAATTTAACTTACACATCTCTTACACATCACTTACACATTACATACACATATCTTACAATATTTAATACAAGAATCGCCCACTCCAATAATTACTTTCTTATGACCCAATTTGATTAATTTATTTTAACAATATGATTACTCACATTATATACCACAATTTATTTAAATAAAAGGGATAAACACATCACTTAATAAACACATACAAACATCAATAAAAAGGAACCAAATAAATAAATACACATAACCCTTGGTCACGTTTAAAGGTGATCCCCCATGGGAATCCCTAACACAATCAAACACACAAAAAAATACAAGTTGCCATGGTGACCTTGTTGAATTCATCTAGAATTCCAATGTGGTTGGTCTCCAATCCCCTGATGTTTGTTGTGATATTTTAAACTGCAAAAACACAAATACCTCCTTCGGCCTTGTGGCCATATCAGAACATCCAAAATAATATAAATAAAATTCCAAAATCATCTAGATATATGAATCACAACAACATCAAGCAACCAACAAGATCATTTGCAATTTTACTCAACAACTATATCATCATCAAATAATTTCCATTTCTAGGTCTACTCACAATATCTAAATATCACATGTTCGAAAAACATCCATAATATAACCATGTCAAACAATATATCATCATCAATATATAAAATGTCTCTAATAATCATCATGCATCATAACTGAATCAAGGTCAACAATAATCCATGATCTAACATCTAACATCATACTATAATAAGTCCATAATCATGTCCATAATATAATCAGTAGTATCATGATCAATATCAAAAAGGTGTCAAAGGGAAGTGGGCACTACATCCCCTCCCCTTAGACTTGACTTCCTCTGGAAGTCACTAGAAAAAATGTGGAAAATGAACTCGTAGTAATGTAGCATCCTCCCATGTAGCCATAGTCTCATCATATATGTCCCCTATGTAGTGACTCATGGTCAATCTCTCTACCTCAAAGGCCCAGGGTCCTACGATCTATAATGTGAATGGGCTCCACCATCACCTACCCATCTTCTGTACCTACAATGATGTCCAATCTAGCACATGAGAAGGATCTGTAACATATCTCCTAAGAACTGAAACATGAAACACATCATGTATGCGAGACAAGCTAGGTGGCAATGCTAGATGGTAGGCCAAAGGGCCGATACACTCCAAGATCTCAAAAGGACCAATGAATCTAGGAGCTAACTTAGAACCTTTTCCATAATGGATAGGGCTCTTATGTGGCCTGACACGAAGGAACACCTTCATGCCCACATCAAAACTATGGTCGGTCCTATGCTAATTTTGCGTACTTCTTCTACCTCTCCTGTCTTGTGCCTCTGTAGTCTCTCTCTCTCCAAATCAAAACCACCGTTGCTCCATGTCCTGCAACAAATTTGGTCAAAGAGAAACCATGTCCTCTAACTGTCCCAACTAAGACAGGTCCTACACTCTCTACATACAAATCCTTTTCCTCTCTACCATACAAATCCGAAAAGGAGCCATGCCTATAGAACTCTAAAAACTATTATTGTAGGAAAACTCCACCAAGTACAAGTACTCTCCCATTTAGATTGCGATGATCCATCACATACATCTGAGCATGTCCTCTAAAATATGATTCACCCATGTAGTCCTTCATCTATCTCGGGGTGATATGTTGTGCTGAAGTTGATCTCGTCATCCCGAGGGCATACTGCATGGTAGTCCAAAATGGGAAGTATACAAAGGATCGTGGTCACAAATAATCTTCCATGGAATCCTGTGTAACCTGAAAATATCATCAAGATATACTTGTGCCACTGCACTAGCTGTATAAGTGGTCTTCACTAGAGAAAAATGAGCCACTTTTGTCAATTTATCCACCGTGACCATGATGGCATTGTGGTGGTATCTCGACATCGTAGCCCAACAATGAAGTCCATGGAAATGGTGTCCCATTTCCACTTTCCAGTATAGCATGAGGAAAGAGAAGGCCAGTTGGATGTTGATGCTTGGCCTTCACTTTTTGGCACTCTAAACAACATGACACAAATTGAGCCACATCTCTGTGAAGTCCTCTCCAATGATACAACTGTCTCAAGGTGGTGTGCATCTTCTTCACCCGGGATGGGATGAATAGGGTGCACGATGTGCCTCTGCCAAGATGTCTTGCCTCAAGCCTCATCTCTGGGAACATAAATCTAACCTCTGTTCCTGAGAAGGCCATCTGCCTCTAGAGAAAAACCATCAAACTTCCCTTCAAGGGTCTCGAGACTCGATCTCTTCTTAAATTGCAATGTAGAAGATGTCAAGAGGAAGATGCTGAAGAATCCTACTCCAAATCTGCATGCTCACTAAGTGGCCATAAGCCACATGTCTACATCTAAGAGCATATGCCACCACATTCTCCTTCCCTTTCACATGCTCTATCTCCATATCATACTCACAAAGCAACTCCATCCAACGCCGCTGATGAGCGTTGAGATTGGGCTGCATGAAGAGGTGATGAAGACTCAAGTGATCTATCCTAAGTGTGAATCTTTGACCAAGTAGAAAGTGCCTCCATCGAACCAAAGCGTGCACAACTGCTGCAAGCTCAAGATCATGATTCAGATAATTAAGCTCATAATATTTGAGTTTTCGAGACTCAAAAGCCACTACCTCCTACATCAACACACCTCCAAGCCCTGCTAAAGAAGCATCTCCTAAATGAAAAACTCACCCTATGGATCTAGAAATCAAGGATAACTAGTAGTGACACATTCCTTTAGTTTCTGACCTCTGCTCCACCGGTCCAACCTAAAAAAACTTCTTCCCTTTCTGTTAAAGGGAAGTGATGGGGTGCGCAATCCGAGAGAAGTCCTAAAAAATCTCTTGTAGTAACCTACTAATCCCATGAAGATTTGCACACCTTAGTCATAGTAGTAGGTGTTGGCCAATCCATGATAGCTCTAATCTTGGAAGGATCGATGACGATACCTTTCCCAGAAATGATATGACCCAAATACTACACCTCTATCTGAAAGAATGCACACTTCTCCAAGTTCCCATAAAGCTGCTGCTCTCAAAGACACTGAAGAACCTAGCGAAGGTGCCCCTTGTGTTCCTCACACGTACGTGAGTAAATCAAAATGTCATCAGGGAAGATGAGCACAAAGAAATCTAAGAAGGTCCTAAATACCCCATTCATCAAACTCATAAACACACGAAGGGCATTAGTCAAACCAAAAGGTACCACTGTGAACTCATAGTGGCCATATCTCGTATGAAAGGTGGTCTTATGAATGTCTACCTCCGAAATCCTAACTATCTGATGGTAGCTTGACTTAAGGTCTATCTTAGAGAAAGTTGTGGCTTCCTTCATCTCGATCAAACAAATCATCAATGCGGAAATGGATAACGATTCTTGATCGTTACTTTGTTCAGTTGGTGGTAATCAATACACAACCGCAAGGATCCATCCTTCTTCTTTACAAAGATCATCTGGTGCACCCAAGGGGATACACTAGGATGAATTAGGCCTTTCTCTAGAAGGCCCTCAAGTTGCAACTTGAGCTCGTAGAGCTCATATGTAGTAATTCGATAAGGTGCTCGTGAGATAGGCTCTGCTCTCGAAACCAGATCTATATGAAAATCTATCTCATGTGGGGTAGTAACCCCGGTAACTCCCCTAGAAAGACATCAGAAAACTCTCTCAAAATGGGATGGTCATCTAGTGATGGTCCACTAGATCCATCTTCTGATTGGTCACTAATTGTGATAGAAACATTTTCGATAACCCCATCACACACAGCTTAAGCTGCGAGACTCAAAAGCCATAACTGCGCCTTTGCATCAACACACCTCAAGCCCCTGCTAAAGAAGCATCCGTGCAAATGGAAAAACTCACCTGTGGATGTTTATGCAAGAATAGAGTTGTAGTGAGACATTACTTTAGTTTCTAAAGGTGTGCAAAACACCTATTTCTAACCAAACAAACTTCTTTGTTTTCCACTAAAGGGAAGTGATGGGGTGCGTAATTTCGAGAGAAGTCTTGAACAAATCTCTGTAGTAACCTTGTTAATCCCATGAAGTTGTGCACCTCACTCATATTTTTTGGCCAATCCATGATAGCTCTAATCTTGGAAGGATCGAAGATGATACCTTTCCCAAATGATATGACCCAAATATGCACCTCCTTCGGAATGAATGGAAACTTCTCCAAGTTCCCGTAATTGAATTCTTTGCTCGAAGACACCGAATAACTTTGAAAAGTGCCCCTCATGTTCCACATGCGTAGGTGAGTAAATCAAAATGTCATCTATGAAGATGATCATGAAGTAATCTAAGAAGGTCCTAAATACCCCATTCATCAAACTTATAAACAAATGGGCATTCGTCAAACCAAAAGGTACCACTTTGTGAACTCATAAAGTGGCCATACCCTTATATGAAGGTGGTCTTATGAATGTCCACCTCCGAAAAATGATGTAGCCTGGCTTAAGGTATATCTTTAGAGAAATTTTGTGGCTTCCTTCATCTGATCAAACAAATCATCAATGTGCAGAAATGGATAACGATTCTTGACCATTACTTTGTTCAGCTGGCGGTAATCAATACACAACTGCAAGGATCCATCCTTCTTCTTTACAAAGATCACTGGTGCACCCCAAGGGGATACACTAGGATGAATTAGGAATTTCTCTAGAAGGCCCTAAAGTTGCAACTTGAGCTCATAGAGCTCAAGAGTAGTCATCCGATAAGGTGCTCATGAGATAGGCTCTGTTCCCAGAACCAGATCTATATGAAAATCTATCTCATGTGGGGGTGCAACCCTAGTAGCTCCCCAGAAAGTCATCGAAAACTCTCTCAAAATGCGATGCTCATCTAGCGATGGTCCACTAGATCCATCTTCCGATTGGTCACTAATATGAATACATACAACCATCGACAACCCCATCACACACACCGCTTAAGCTGCATAGTGGAGATGGTGTGAATAGAAATGGGTCTCCGACCCCCGCTATCACTTGCCTCAACTCCTAGATCATTTGTACAAGATATGATCTTGTGGTAACAATCCACTCTAGCTCTGTGTGCAGATAACCAGTCCATGCCCAAGATGACTCCATAAGATCCCAACGGAAGGATACGAAGATCCGAGGTAGTGGTGAAAGGTCCCAAATCCACTACACACTCCTTAACTAAGGAGTCTACAGAGATCTTGGCCCGAAGCCATCTCAACATCCCAACTATGACCCTTGCCTAATTGCCACCAGCCTGCATCACTCTACTAAATATGGTGCAATAAAAGAATCAAAAGAACCAGAATCAAACAAAATGGAGGTAGGAATACCACCAATGTTACCTGTAGTCTCAATAATTGTACTGACGATGCTCTTGCCGGCGGTTATCAACCGCTGCGTACATCTTATGATGTGCCCCATGTCACCAATAGTAGGCTCTAAGATCTGTGCCTTACCCTTGTTATTAGGGTTATGTGGGTAGTCTCTCCAAAATATCTAGTAATACCACACCCAAAACAACCGCGTTATCCTCTCCCCAGTGTAGTAGGTCTAACAGGTACTGAGGTTTGTGGTGTGGATCCCGATGATCCAATTGTGGTTTCTTTGAGGTTTACGCTAGCAAGCTCTGCCGAGTGAGCTCTCTGGGCATCCTATGTCCTAATGGGACCCCTAGAGAAGGCCAAATACTCGACCTCTCTGTGCATCAAACCTTGTGGAGGTCATAAGGTGGGGAGGGTTACTGCTACTGCCATCTGTTATGGTCTAAAAGATGACTGTGCTAAACCCTAACCACCATGAGGAAGAGGTATTGACCCCCTCAATTTGTTGTTTTGGATCTCGCTGTATGTAGCTCCGGCTCGACTTGGTCTCTATCCCTGTTGGGTCTTTCCTCGAGTCTCCTTTGCTATATAGGCCTTTTCGATGGTAGCTAATGTTTACTAACAATAGATCCATACTGCACCTCCAATGTCTAGATTTAGGCCCTAGATGAACCTCTGGATCCACACCTTCTCATCCTACATGTAATCAACATACTGGATTAGATCTAGAAATCTACTCTTATAAACTGCCATCGTAAGAGATGCCCTGCTTGGAGGTCATGAAACTCATCTATCCGCAATCTGTATGATAACCTTCGTGACAAATAGGATCCTAGGTAAGAGCTCCCAAGTAAATCAACATGGATCAACTAGAGCTTCTTCTCTTTGTCCTCCACCATATGCCTACTCCATCCCTTAGAATATGGATCACAACACAAGCTTTCATGTTGTTAGAGCAAGGGTAGAGCTTGAAGTACCCACTCAAGCTCACCAACTAGGCCTCTTCCTAAAATCCACCTATGTCACCAGAATAATGAGCTGGCCATAGCTTCAGGATCTCCCTGATATGGTTTGTAGCGGTGGTCTGGGACCCTAGGCCTCTCCACATGCTCATCCCTAAGCCTAGGGCTCCAAGACCTATCTCTGTGTCCTAAAACCCGGTCTCCCTATCCCCTCTATGGTGACTCTACTCTAGTTGACTCCACATGGGAGTTCTCTACTCTTTGATCATCACTGTGTTGAGAAGGTGCCTCGAGCCTCATCTGATGGCTCTCTATCATGTCTAGTGGCACGTGCTCCCATAGACCCTCTCGCATAAGGTGACATTAATGTCCTCAAGTGCACGCGTAAAATGCTGGGTACGATGGCTACTACAACATGATCCGATGGTGGCAAGCCTAAGTCTATGTGAAAAGACCCCTCATCCCATCTGTGCCTCCTGCACAGACCAAGGCGAGAGTTAGTTCTTCTTTCTAAGTTTTATTCAGTTTTCCATGTTTACTAAGTATGCAATTCCAACAAGGTTGTTCTCTAGATTCAAAGTGTGCTAGGTTTAAAGTTCATGTCTCAAGTTTTCTAGTGTGCCCAATGGCCCAAGCTTTAAACCCATGGCTCGATAC
Organism: Taxus wallichiana var. yunnanensis; assembly: GCA_018340775.1. NCBI lineage: Eukaryota > Viridiplantae > Streptophyta > Pinopsida > Cupressales > Taxaceae > Taxus > Taxus wallichiana. Next base: position 85,673,198 of record CM031238.1, read on the forward strand.
CAAGTGTGATGCCCGCTAAAACAACCCACTTGAGACCCAAGAACAACCTAGGATTAGTTAGGAAAATTATGGAATAATTATTTTTTTAAAAGAGTCTACAACCAGGTTACAAGACAACAGTTGTCACAAGAAAGTTTCAAATCCAAAACTATTAATAGCTTATAGTTTTATTAATACGACAACTATAAAATATCACAAGGTCCAAACATAGGGTTAGATTAATCTATTAGGTTAAGAGGGTAATTTCTCACTAAACCACCCTCTAACAGGCTTAAAAGATTCAACTTTATTTTCTCAAAATTAATGCACTCAAAACTTCCCAAAAATATTTCCATTAGATAGGAAATTTCCTCACCTTTCCGGTGATATAAATAAGTCCTCCTAACTCCTCATATTTCTCAAGTTATGGGCAGTAGACCTTGGGAGGAAATGTTTCCCAAGAGCGGGTCTATGGACTTGGGGAAGAAAATTTTCCCATGCGCGGGATGGTAGAGCGGGGAGTTTTAGCACATTTTCCCTTTTGGGAAAAAAAGCATGATCTACCTCTGTGTGCCCGCCAATACCCAAAGCGCCATGTGTCAAGAAGGATTGATCCTGGGAAATTTTCATGGGAAACTTAGAGATTTTAGACTTTAGGGTTAAAAGTGCAAAGGATGAAAATAGCCCGCACCTTCGACTTCCTTGAATGATATCACGTGTCACTCAAAGATTGGTCATGGAAAATAAATCGGGCCGTTGGAGCAATTTAAAAAATTTGACTTTTGCAAGAAAAAGGTTTAAAGACTTAAAAATCTTCATGCCTCCACAGATGCGCCTAAGGTGTAGACACGTGTGTTAAGCCAATCCATTGGATCCAGATCTGCATGGAGAATTTAGGAAAATTTTTACCAATTTTTTTCGAAACACTAAGCTAAAAGGGGAGCCGCTCCTCTGCCGACATGCCTTTGATGACGCCATGTGTAGCACACTTTGATTGGTTGTAGGCCAATGGGGTGGTGGAGTAAACATAGAAATTTTTCCCAAATTATTTTAAAGGTTAAGTTAACTATTGTGGGCCGTGTGGTCGCAAAAACAACCAAAAAGGAAAAAGTGGGGTGGCGGGTCCATGGGGGATTTTCTTCTAAAATTACTTTTTTGAACTTAGGTGATTTTTGAAAAGAAGAAGGCTTGTGGGTAAAAGCGGAGTGGGGAAATTCATGCCTTTTTTTTTTGACCAAAAAGCGCTAAGGGAAAATTCGGGATTGCGGTCTCCCCAAGGAAATTTTCCTAATTTTTTTTTGACAATTAGAATTATTTTTGACGCCAAATGAAGAAAAAATTTAGAAGGCCATAACTTTTGATTGGGAGATCATTTTTGGGAAAACGAGGACTTTTTGGAAATCTCAACATGTCTTCTTGCACATAGAATCATTAATTTTTATTTTGTTAATGTTTAAGGGTCAATTTCATGAAAACAATTTGTAGGCTTTAAAAAGGTGGGCTGGTAAATTTTAACTTATGAAATTTTAATCAATTGATCTTCTTCCTCTCTCAACATGTCAATTAGACATGGAGAATTGTTCTTAGATGGATTTAGGATGGATTTGGAAGGTAAGTTTGTTTGATTGACTCCCAAATAAAAAAATACAACTTGACAGCAAAACGACAACAAAACAGTTTGAGCCCGATTTTGCTAAGTTTTCTAAGAAATTCCTTAAGTGTTTTTGTCTAATTGAATTCATTTAGGGCATACTAATTCAATTTAATCATTTAATTTTTTATTTCATTATTACAGGTTTGAACTGTGCATTTTGGATAAAGTATTTTCTAGTTTGAAAATACAAAACAAAGATCAAATTTTAAAGGATCTATTTGCCATTTTCATCTTCCAAGTATTAGAATTCATTCCAATTCTAATCTAATACATTTATTTGATTCAAATCAAACTATTCAAAACCAAAAATAATTCTGATTTCCAATTTTACACATTTCAAAAGATAGAGTTCTGTATTTTCCTCACACGCATTTCTTCCTTTCAAACAGAGATTTCAAATACATTTCAAACTCAGATTTTAAATAACAGTAGTTCCAATCGTGGAAAAGAATGCAAATTTTATTCAAAATACAAGATTTCCTTCTTTACAACTTCTCTTTTCTGTTGATTTTCACAATACAATATACAAAATACATCTCTTTTTTTCAAACAAAAATAGAGTATATCTCTCCTTTACATTTCAAAATTACAACTTTCATATTCAATACAACATATTTCCATTACAAAACATATACAAGTTCATCCACTTCAAGTGGGAAGGGTTACAATAAGATTTCATTTCAACAAGGGACTGTCAACTTTTTTCTTTTTTTTCTCCTTTGCTCCAGAACAACAACATGTAGATTTATCATTCTTCTAATTTTGATCACATGAAGAGTAGGGAAAGGCAACACTTTCCACCCAACCAAGATATCCAATGAAAAGGAGAAGTCATCCTTCTTCATGGCCCCGAGCCCTAACTATAATGAAATATAAGATGTGATTCAACTCACGGCAACAAAGGCTTCCACAACACACAATCAACATTTTCACATTTAAAAATGCAATCCAAAATAGAATGTAGTTTACAACTACATTAAAGCATGACAAACAACACTGAGGCTTTATCAAGCAAGCCAAAGGAGCAAGAAACTATGGGGGATGCTACTTATGCCTCCTAAAGGGGAAATGGGTATCACCACTTGATTTCAAACCACCAAAATATAGTATATCAAATCCTTGACATGCCCTTATGCCTCCCCTAAGTACCCCTTATTCCTCAAATTTCCTTTAACCTCCCCAACCTCTTATGGCACCCCATAACGAGTAAAGAAATGCAAGCTATTTCCTTTAAGGTGGAACCCAAATCCCAACTCCCTCCACACTTATACCTCCCCAAAACACTTGTGCCTCCCACAAAATAAACCCCATAGTCTTCTCCTACACCATTCCTAGGCCATCTACCCAACATCCCACAAACATGTCAAAACATTCAAAACACTAAAATTTCATAAACATAAAAGAAGCATTCAAGAGCCAAAGTCTCCTACCTCTCCATGATGGAGTTGTTCCAAGTTCGAAAACAACAGTTTTATCCCAATGCAAGCAATCCAAATCAGCCAAACACAAGCATGCAACAATCTTAAAAATTCTCCAAAGCAAGAGCTCCAAAACAAAAACAAGAATTCACCCCAAAAAGAGTTTTAAAAGTGAAGCAACCAAAAGGGTGTAACCCAAAACAAAAAAAGAATCTTATGATATATAGAAGGGGAAGAGGGAGGATGAGGTGGATCCATGTAGGATGCCACATCACACATCCTCAACTCCAACTCACAAGTCAACTTCAATCTCCAAGACACAATAAATAAGTAGGTGAATAATATGACAAGCCTTACTTACACACTCTAATCAAGACCATATCCCAAAGGATTGAAATTAATTTCATGCAAGAAGTGCAATTAAAACATTACACTAGACTTCTCAAAATGCATAATGAAAGCTAGATTTAAACTCTCCAACCATAGGTGAGGTTGGTAAAAAATTTAAGAGGTATGGGACAAGTTTAACTTGTCCCACAAGCCTCCAAAATTAGTCTCCAAGGACAATTTGAATTTCAAAGAAGATGAAGTGTTTCATACTCCAAATTTACTTACACATCTCTTACACATCTCTTACACATATCTTACAAATTTAAGATGAGACTCATTGATTACTTCATGATAATTACTTTAATTGACTTAACAATTTGATTAATTTATTTTAACAATTTGTTTAAATAAAAGGGAAAACACATCACTTAAAAAATCAATATCAATAAAAAGGAACCAAATAAATAAATACACATAACTCTTGGTCATGTTTAAAGGTGATCCCCCCCATGGGAATCCCTAACACAAAAAACACAATAAAATACAAGTTGCCATGGTGACCTTGTTGAATTCATCTAGAATTCCAATGTGGTTGGTCTCTAATCCCCCGATGTTTGTTGTAATATTTTAACCTGCAAAACACAAATACCTCCTTGACCTCATGGCCATATCAAGAACATCCAAAATAATATAAATAAAATTCCAAAATCATCTAGATATATGAATCACAACAACATCCAAGCAACCAACAAGATCATTTGCAATTTTACTCAACAACTATATCATCATCAAATAATTTCCATTTCTAGGTCTACTCACCATATCTAAATATCACATGTCCAAACAACATCCATAATATAACCATGTCAAACAACATATCATCATCAATATATAAAAATGTCTCTAATAATCATCATGCATCATAACTGAATCAAGGTCAACAATAATCCATGATCTAACATCTAACATCATACTATAATAAGGTCCATAATCATGTCCATAATATAATCAACGGTATCATGATCAGTATCAAAATGTGTCAAAGGGAAGTAGGCACTACAAGTTGCAGACAGAGTAATTCCATAAACCCGCCGATCCATGGAGGGCTTGGAGGAAAATGCTTGAATCATGAATATACGTTCTAGAATCTTCTTCTATCCTCATAGAAGTTGGGATCATTCATAAGTTCCTTCCAAGTTTTACAAACCTATCTCGAGTTTGTTATGGTACTTGTATGGCACCCTCATCAAGAATTCCCTTCCCATAGTTTCTGGAAGATTTGGAATAAGTTCCATTGACCTTTTATAATTTAAGAAATTCCACTCCCACCGTAATACAAAAGCGTAGAGTCAAAAAGCTTTACTTTCCCTTCACCTTTTATAGATTGGCCGGGTTTACATAATTGCTTTATAAAAAAATTATTGTTGCAAGGAACCTAAAATTAGATGACATGTTTCTTTTTTGTAATTCAAAGAAGCTACAGGCAACCAAACAAAGGACTAAAATTAGAACAATTTTAAGATTGCATGCAATTAAGAAATTTCCATCACATATATAGATAATATTATTGTTTTTATATAAATATTCCAAATATTACGTCTAATAATATTAGTAAGAGGCAATGTTTCCAATCTAATGCATAATTTTTTTAAATCTAGTTCAGCAATCACACGTTCAATGTGCGATAGAAATCTTCAAGGGGATGCATAACAAAAGTTAAAATGAAAGGTATGAAACATTGGAGGAGGAAGAAAGGCAAGGATGAAGGGGTTTGAGGGAGGGGAGAAGTTTTGGGGGAACAATTGAAATATTTTTCTTACGATCAAACGTAAATGAAAGACATGGCATTTCTATCAATCGTTTATAGGGAAAAGGGGCGTGTAGTGTAATTTTTGAAGGCAATGAATTTAGGAGATATATCGAAAAAGCATTTTCCTTATGTTGTCAATTTTATGCCCATTCTAACACTCAATACAGGCAATTTGTAGTTACAAAGAATAATTAGACCTAACTTTTCAAGCATGGTACATTGGAACATAACATGTTTGCTTATAATGAAATCCTTTGTTGAGTAAGTTTAGGACATCGTAAATCATCATTTTCTTAAATGAAGAATAACACCCTAAACAAGGAATTTTTATGTTATTTTCTTTAACCATTTTTGGGTGTGCACATCAACATCAACAACAATACACTATAGTGTGTCCATTCATTGTAATATTTGTTGCGACAAGAGATGATGTTTGAACTTGTGCAACATGGCATTGGCGTTATTTGAGAAAGTTAATAATGAAGTGGCTTCATGAGATATTACACAACACCAAATAGGAAATAATTTCCACACATTAGAAATATGAGATGGAAAACATAAAAGACCTAAATGCAAGAAATGTATTAATGTTGGGAATTGCCTTTTATCATGGTTGTCATTCTTCTACAAAAGAGGGAAGACGTAAAGGATGACCTTTCAATAGTTTAGAAAGGGTTAGTTATTTCCAAAGTAAGAAGAAACATAAATCATTTTATTTCAAAATTCCAATTAAATAATATTGGATATCGTGGAGAAACCAAGAAGAATCTTTCACTGGGTGTAGTGTGTGGATATGATGAAACAAGTATTGATCTTAAGAATAATGTTGTATTGTTGTTATTTAAAGCGATATGGAGGGGTAGATTAGGTAACATTATTAACTTGTTCATCATTTCGAGGGAGACAACAACTGGGCCTTACAGAAATGAAGAATACTAAAAATTTTGAGGAAATATGAGAAATAATGGGCTTTGATATTTTTTATTTTATTTTTTACGGTCTCAATATTCTCAATAGATGACACTTAATTTGTTAAATATGATGAAGACATGACTTTATCATTACCATTGCATGCACGTGACTGGTGCAATGGAGACACCGAAAGGGATGTGTTGAAGAATTTATATTTAGGGGAGTGAAACATTACATGATTAAGTGTTAGGAAAAAGCATTAGATTCTTTTGATTGTATTTTGAAAGATGCATGTGACATGTAACATGAGGAAGAAAAAATGAGAATGGAATTGAAGGTGTGTGCATGTGTACTTTGCTTAATACTAAATCAAATGGAACAAGAACTACCACCTAAAATAGTTCTACAATCTAGCTAAAACAAAACATAAGAACCATCAAGATAAAGCGCTAAACAATATCTAAACTAACATCATAACTTTGAAATACATAAGATCAAAAATAACATGCTATTTAAAATCTCTACTCTCCTAGATTGCCAACAAGATTGAATGGACCTATTTAGCTCCAATGGCAATCAAAAATTGCTTGTTTGATCCTTAAAGAATGCAAGAATAGGAAGCTTAGCTCTTCAACAATGGTGACCTCTCAAGAAGACAAAATGTAAGCTCTTAGTCTCTTTGCTATATGCTTTGCATTTTCTCTCTTAAGAAGTTTAGGTGTAGGTATAAAGGTAGAAGGATGGATCTTTATATAGCCCAATGGATAAAGAAAAACTCCATCCCTTTGCATGTGGGATAAAGGTAAAACATGATTAGGAGTGGATAAGCTTGCTTTATAAAAATTAACCTCACTTTAGAAGGGTTTAATTTATGCTAGTAGCAAGTCATGGGAGGTAGGGGATGTTTTAATTAATCAAAGGTGATTAACTAATAAAGATGTAAGTTTATAGAAGCTAATTAGAGGAATATTAGTATGATTTAGGCAATTAGAAGGGGATTAAATCAATTAAATATTGATTTATTGGTTAAATGAAGTGAAAGGCTAATTAATTAATAATAATTAATTAGTCTAGATAGAAGGGTGAATAATTAACGGAAGGTCGTGAATTAGTTGTTAGCTGGATAGGTGACTTAATCAATTAGTGTATTGTAATTAATTAATGAAGATAGGAGAAAATATGAGCACCTTTGACGGTATGTCGTTAATTGACAAGAAGGGAGATAATTAGCACAATTTAAGCATTTAAATTGCTCAGGCGTAATTATAGCTATCTACATTTGCCCCTCTTTGGGGTGGCATAAGTGACGCCACTTCAAAGATAGTAGATGGAAGAAAATTTTTAAAGGATAGAAGAAAAAATAGTAGGAGGGAGAGATGCCCCTCGAGTGTCGATGGGGTAATGAAAGAAAGCGATCGATGATCGAAAAGATGAGAGATAGGTAGAAGAATGGGGAAGGGGCAAGATGCCTCGATGAGAGAGAGAAGATGAGGGGTGAAAGGAAAGCGATGTAGAAGAAATATGGAGGATGGGAGAGAAGATCTTAGCCTTTAGCCACTGTTTATTGTGACCATTTTTCTGTCATCATATTACCATAGAGCTACGTCATCGGTCCTTATTAAAAATATAAGCATACGACAAAGGTTATGACATGAAAAGCCATATGACAAACAATTGTACATTATTGAAAACACCAACTCCATGTAACATACAACACGTAATGTAATACGAGAAGGAAACAAGCTCATCTAACAGGAAAACAAAACGAATGCACATATGTAACCCAACAACAGTCAAGACAATTGTACAAATCTTTTGTTATTAGTGCTTGAAGAAATCCACAAGTTCATGATTGACGAAAAGGGTTAAAAATGATGCCCCAAGCAAGGATACATGCAAGGAGAAATGATAATAGACACATACGGTGGTCCAAGAAAAGCATTGTGCATAATGAAACAACACCTGTGCAACAAACGTGTCGTAGAGTAGTAATGATTGAAGCAAGTGGCTAGCTTTGTAGATGGTTGTGAATCGGTGATCCGTAAGTCGTATTAATCGGGGAAAATGTGAGACAAACCAACAGGATATGGAGAAAATACCATGCGCAAGACACAAGTTTCATTGTAATAAGCAAGTTACTAGTTTTGTAAGTTTTTTATTTTTAGGATTTTGTGAAAATTTTTGCTTTGTTTTTGGATTTTTGCCATATATACTATTTTTATTTTCTGTTTTCCAAAATGTAGTGGAGTAGAAGAAATAGGACGAAGGGCCCAAAGAAAAATGCCCTAGATGAAAGAAAGGAGAAAAAAAGTGACAAAAAAATCCTTGTGTAGTGGAAAATTAATAAAAAATAATTATTTTTAAAAATAATTATTTACGAGAGTATGGATAAGAAGAAAAATCACCCAGGAGCAATAAAATTGTCGAGGAGAAGAAAGGGGTATCAAACAACAAAAAATGCCCTAATACGGTGAAAATAAGAGAAAATTAATTATTTATTAAAAATAATCATTCCACGGTGAATAGAGGAGAAAACGGCAATTGAAATGGATCTCAGAGGCCATCATGATGGTGAAAAATGGGTTAATATACCCCACCTTAAGGGGGTAAAAAACATCATGAGCAACGAGGACCATGGTGATCGCACGAGACCGATTGAGGCACGCAGATGCGATCAAGGGTGGCGTGCGGATGATGGCCCCTTTGTGAGTATCAAACCCTAGCTCATTAATTTTGGTCATTAATGCTTTAAATTTGGCATTTAGCCCTAGGAAGTCACATCGGCACACACACTGCGTGCGGGCACAAGTGTCGGATCGGGCGCATGTGCCAAAACACACATGCAAACACACACACACACACACTCCATAGGTGCACACTTGCACACATACAAAAAGCGGCGAAGGCATGAAAACGTGGCACGAGACACGAAAGATAGTGCACACACCTAAGGGTGCATGCACGCAAGCGCAAGCACCAAATGTGTGGTGCATATGCCAAAAAGGGCGCAGGCACCCAAATGAGGGTGTAAGCACTAGAAGACACATGCGTGCAAGTGCAAGCACCAAAAATGAGGTGCACACACCCAAAAGGGCGCACACAGCACCCTAGACCGGTGAAGAAAAGATAGGAAAACATAAAAAATATGACGTTTAGAGGAATTTTTAGGATTTGTGGGTTAAACCTAAAATGAGGGATAGTTTTTTTTCGAAAAATGTTAATAACTAACCAAAGACTTGTCATGCTGCAGAGACAATTACAGCTTTTACGAGACATGGGCGCCACACTTGGATAGCCGAGGTAGAGGGGGAGTATGCACCTAATAAACCGGTGAGCCATGGCTATACTCCTCGAGGCGGTGGGGCTAGGCCCCGTGTCTCGGATGCCTTCCATCACACTTTGGATCATGGTTTCATCGAATGCGCTAGCAAGCGATGACTTAGTGAGAGCTAGTGTTTCAAACCGCCCACGGAGAGATGACTGTGACCATCAAGGATGTATGGTGGATTCTTCGCGTGCCGATTATGGGCACCTTGATTGAAGTACAAACTTAAACACGGGGCTAATCGGAGCAGCTTGTAGTGCCCTTTTTGATGTTGATGACATTCCGCATGACGGGATGACCATAGCTTTACATGAGTGTATCTCCGACCCCACATTGCATCGGGGGCCTCTCTACATCATGTCTCTTATCAGTGGGTTCTTACTCACTGATAAGACAGGGACCTCATTCCTAAGAGGACTATTACCCTTGGTTCATGGCATCTTTAGCAGTGAGAGATATTGTTGGGGGTAGTGCATACGGCCCACCTATACTGGGATTTACACTTGATCACATACCATGGTCAGAAGACCATGGGTCCAACCTCCTTATTACAGATATGGTCATGGGATCATATTGCGATCGGATGACCTATGGGGGTTTACGTGTCTGAGATCCTGAGGAGCCATCCTGAATGGCATGGGTAGCAGATGGTGGGGATGTACATGGCCATCTTGACAGCCTATTCAGATATAGGTGAGAGTTTGATGAGCTACCAAAGATAGATGTTATCTGGTAGCCATACAAGAATTTCCATTGGCCAGAGGATGCCACAGAGCTCGGCATGTGCTTGGTAGAGCATTTTATCATTGGCAGCCACAGTTATATTATTGAGCTGTATCGAGTAGACAGGTGCCAGTGGTAGCTTGGCAGGGTACAGGGGGTCCCCAACCGGATATCCGGCATGCATGCAGAGATTCGAGAGGCGAGACCATGGGACCTCGCATATCGGCGGCCCGAGATAGGGAAAGTCTCACACATGTGGTTCCATAGGCATGGGACCTAGCATGATAGGTGTGAGATCCAGGGACCACAGATGATTATGCAGCTTGGTATGCTACAGTGTTACCCCGACATCTCACCATTCCATAGGAGGCACAGGTGGCAAGGGTGCTTTCCACCTGTAGAAATATGGCATGGTTTAGAGCGCAAAGACGAGGCGCAAAGTGGCATAGGGGCCAAACTCAGAGGATCCCTTCAATGGAATTCCACATGATGGGCAGGGTGCCTCATAGGCATAGGGACCAAGGCCACAAGGCCCAAGACAGTAGCAAAGGCAGCTTATCCAGAGGCAGGGGACGGCCAGTCATCAGAGCCCTCGTGGACCTGTATAGTGGCACCGATAAGCGGCTACCTTGCAAAGAACTACAACAAAGTTATAAATGAGAGAGACATGGCCAAGACAAAGAGAGATGAGGCTTGAAGCTGGTGTGTGACTCGCCACAACAGAGCGTGATGAGGCCCGAGCTCACATTGTTACCTTGCTGCCGAGTGAGATCGTGCTCGGGCCTAGGCTACCCTGGGATGGCAGAGCGAGCTGGAAGAGGTAGATACAAGAGATAGCTACACAGTGCCCCGGGTATTAAGTCTTCTTTATCAGTCCAGGACCTAGGTGCAGATGGTCGTTGCACAAGAGAGACCATCTATACGCATGTTCATAGGCATTTATGGCCTAGAGAGATCAGGCCCGCGCCGAGTCAGCGAGATCACATCGCAGAGAGAGACCGAGAGGCTACTTCCTCTAGGCCGAGTCAAGGCTGATTTGGGTAGAGTGACAAGCGAGTGTGATGTTACCCTTCAGAAGCACTCGCTTCCGGAGATGCCAACTTGATACGTGACGCCACCAGGCTTGGTGGTGAGGCCTTATTTTATAGGACTGCCTATTACAAGGTAGTTCCTCTAGAAAGCGGCGAGTAATCGCCTCGACAATGCAGTCGGTGTCGAGTGCATCGAGGCTCTTGGTCATGGAGATCAAGCCACCCACAAGATCGGTGAGACAACCCATACCAGCGGCTGATTGGACTAGGGTCATCTCGGCCTCTAGTGTTCTCACAACCAGATGACAGATCTGGGAGCCCCGACGAGGGCGAGAGCTGCGGTTGAGATCTGCATTTTTGTTGTACAGATTATTTGTATGTATGCCTCTTATGAAGGCTGATTTTGATGTACAGTCTTGTATACTTGTATTTTGATGATGCCTCATGATGAAGGCTTGATTCTTTCTGATACATGCCCCTTTTGATGGCATTTTGTATCGATGATGTATCATTTTGAGTACCGATCTGGACAGTGTATACTTGTATAGATATGTGGAAATTTTTTATGTAGCATCTTTGTACGCCTCAGCTAAAGGAATTTTGATATAGAGTACCGATGTGTATTCATTTTTGTTGATATAGATGTATATGACACACATGTGTGTGTATATATATATATATATATATATATATATATATAGGATTACTTTTGGGCTCAGATACACATGTTTATGAGATGATGCATTTTATTGTTTTTGTGTCCTGATGCATGTGACATGAGTGGGCATAATTCTATGATGTAAAATACCCTTTTTCATAAATTACTCTATGTCGAATCTTATTGCATGTTGCGTGTTTTGATTCAACATTTATGGATGCGTTATGATGTTATCTGATTTTGTACTTCTATGTATCTAATTTTGATGTTTGATGTATACATGTGTTGTGGATGTTTAGATGATAGATCCTTAGATATTATCAAATGTATTTTCCATGTGTTATTGTAGATGTATATGGATGGGATGATACGATGATATTGGTACGGGGGGATAGATTTGTGATCATGCGCAACCGCGTTCTTGCCCCATTGATGATACGATACATGATGATTAGCTTAACATACATGCATGATGTAAAACTTAGCATTTTGTTGATATCTATGATGTATAGATGATGTTAGATGTGATGATAATGATGGTAATGTGATGTATGATAACAAAACAATGCACATGAAATAAACACAATCAAATGCCAAGAAAGAACACAATGAGTGAACATAATACACCATGATTCACTAGCATGCAAAAACACACTTCAATATGCACGAGCAAGAAGAAATATAATCTAAGCAAGAAAAGATGAATCCTAACAAATTATGCCCAAGAATCAACACAAAAGTGCAAATACAAAACAACTATACAAGCAACAAGCGAAAAGCAAGGAACAAGACAATGTAAGTAAATGTTTTTGTAAGATTTGTTTTATGCAACAATTTTCTATTGTTTTTGGTGTTTTGAAACAATTTTCTATTGTTTAGGTTTTGTGAAATAATTTTCTAATTTTTTTGTTTTCCAACGATTTTCCAAAGCTATGCACGGAGTAACCAAGAAAGTGTGGATGCCCCTTAGCGTTAGATGGGGAGTATATAAGGGCGAGAAGCCACATGTGTATGAACAAGAAGGTGAAGTCGTTGAATTGCCCCCCAGTGTAAGATGGGAAATAGTGAAAGACCATGCCCTCACAAATGAATAAAGATGACAAAGCCGGATCAAGGCTCGACAAGATGGGGCTCACGAAAATCACAAGGCAGGACTGGGTCAAGGCAAGTAAAACTACCCTCCAGATGTAAGATGCCCGTGAACAACGAATCCTCCCAAGCGTCGGAAAATGGTTTTCACCCAAGGAGTTATCCAAAGCACCATAATTACGTGGTTTTCACTTGTGGATGACCTGTTTTCTCTTCTTTTCTTTTTTTGTATTTTTGATCCTTTTACCATTTTTTTTGCTTTTTTGACTTTTTTGAGCCATTTTTAAGCATAGAACCACTTAAGATGCATGGCGTTCATGGGCTCATGTAGCTCATCACCATTGGGGTGAGAAAGTTTGTATGCCCCTGTGCCGTACTTGGCGACTATAACATAGGGTCCCAACTAATGTGGTTGAACTTCCCTTTCTTTTCTCGTTTGCTCTTATGTTGAACTGGTTCTCCTTCATGACTAAATCACCAACCTCAAACTAACGAGGGATGATTATCTTGTTGCGTTTAAGCATATGTTTTGGTATACTTTTAGGTGGTTAAGAGTGTGAATGTGCCTCTCATCTAGGAGCTCCAATTTAGCCATCTTGCTACTTGATAATCCTCATCTTTATCAAATGGTCCCCGAGAGAGATTCTCGGGGAAGGAAGTTCAATTTCCAGTGGGATGATAGATTCAGACTCCAAACACTAGAGAATATGGTTTTGTACCCGTAAGAGTGTGAATGGACATTCCAGAAGCTCAAAGGGTGGGTGGATTTGCAAGTGCCGATTACGACTTGTTTTCTAACCATCTTCGCCATTATCCTTACCAAAGTCTTGTTTTTGGCCTCAACTTGTCCATTACCTTGAGGATAATATGGCGTGGACCATTTTAACCTGATTTGGAATCATTGACAAAGGTATTTCACAACTTGGTTCTTGAATAACTTCCCATTATCTGTAATAATAGCCACGGGAATGCCATATCAACAAATGATATGATTCATGTTAAATTTGGAAATTTGGGCTCTGTCACATAGGTCCGAGGGACAACCTCCACCCATTTTGTACTCGTATTCCGTCTCCATGATGATATGTGTATGACCATCGGATGAGGTAGGAGTAAGTTTTCCTATCAAGTTAAGTTCCCATTTAGAGAATGGCCAAGGGGTAGTGATAGGTTGTAACGGAGCATGAATGAATTTTCCGTACTTTTGGAAAAGTACACATTTCTGACATAATTGCAAAGAATCGGTTTCCATGGTAGGCCAATAATAGCCTACTCTCAGCAGTTTCTTAGCTAAGACCATTCCATTTGTATGTGCTCGACACGACCCTTCATGTACTTCCTTGATTGCTTGAATTGACTCTGTCACATCTAGACAACGTAACAAATTCCCATTGTAGCAACGACGATAAAGTGTACCTCCTAAAAGGGTGTAACGAGCTATTTGGAGAATCAGGATTTGATTTTCGGAATGGGAGATATCGGGAGGGAACATGTTGTCCTTTAGATAGGTAAATATGGGCTCGTACCATGGGGAATGGGGACCAACAACATCACAAGCCAGACAAGATTCTGGCATGTCATATGCGGGTTGGAGTAGATTTTCTACAAAGAACGACATGTCATTATTCCCTAGTGGAATACGAAGCATAGAACCCACTGTCGCCATGACATCTCGCTAACTGCTTTTGCACTCTTGGGATTTTTTCAAATGTAATGCGCATGAAGTAATCCTTTAGAGTTTCGACCAATTTCTTGTAAGGTATGAGCTTGTCATCCTTAACCTTATATTCATTATTAACTCTATTTAATAATCAGATGAGAATCTCCCACAACCTTGACATGATGAATGTTCCACTTGATAGCTAGCCTCATCCCCGCAATAAGTGCTTCATACTGCAATATTATTTGTGCAAGGCAAGCTCGTGAAAAATCCTGCAAAGATAGGATCACTAGAAGGAGTAATAAGGACCACTCCTACTCCCGAACCATGAAATGTAAAGGACCCATCAAAATGTATTTGCTAAACGATGTATTCTTCAATGAGAGCAAGGAAGCATCTGGTAGATCCAGATTCAAAGGTTTAGCACTTTGTAAAGGTGCTTCTACAAATTTGGTTAAGCAAGTACTTGTCCTTTGACCAATTTTTGATGTAAAAATTCTATGTCAAACTCATTGAGTAGAATCGATCCAATTAGCCATTCTTCCCGTGAGGGCGGGTTTAGATAGTAAGTACTTGAGTGGGTCAACTTTAGATATTAGCTTGGCTTTGGTGTTCAATAGATAATGGCGAGTTTTGAAAAGTAAAACTACTTGTCAAGCAATATTTTTCAATTTGTGGGTAGTTGAGCTCATAGGCGATGAGGGTGTGACTAAGATAATACACCGCTTTTATTTATGACCAAGGCCATATATTCGAGTAGTGTAACAATAGCAAATTATGTAGTAGATATATAGAGCAAAAGTGGTTCTCAGGAGTGGGAGGCATGAGGACAAAGCGGATTAGCCAAGTATTGTTTAAGCAAAGCAAAGGATTGTTGTTGCTGGTCCCCAGGATGAAAGCGACATATTTTTAAGAAAGTGGGTGGATGAGTGACACTTATATGCAAACCGGGAGATGAAGCGCTGAATGGATTGAATTTTCCCTCGTAAGCTACGCAATTTCTTGATATTCTTAGGTGGAGGCATTTTAGTAATAGCAGATACTTTAGTAGGGTCTACATCAATACCTCATCTTGAAACAATGAAGCCCAACAACTTTCTTGATAGCACACCGAAGACACACTTCTTTGGATTTAGCCTGACCTTGTACTCGCAGCGCCAAAGATATGCCACAAAATGATAGGGTGATCCTCTCTCTTGTTTTAGCTTTCAAGGATGTCATACACATAATCCTCCACGATATCATGAATCATATCATGAAAAATTACTGTCATTACCCATTGATAATTCGCTCCTACATTTTAGAGGCCAAATGGCATCACTTGATAACATAAGGTACCCCAAGGAGTCATGAAGGCCATTTTGTGCCGATCTTCATCGCCTATTTTGATTTGGTCAGATCTAGAAAAGCCATCCATGAGAGATGACATCTCATATCTTGCTGTTGAGTCGATAATCATGTCAATATTTGCAATGGTGAGAAATCATCTTTAGGGAAAGCCTTATTAATTTCCCCTAAAATCCATGTAAATTCGGATATCGACAAGATTTTTCCGGGCAAGAACAATGTTCGATATCCATTCAGAATAATCAATAGGCGATGAATCCTACCTGCAAGCAATCTTTCCAAATCTTCTTTAACCAAGTAAGTCCACTCTTGGGTGCATCTTTTGGAAATTTTTGATAGGCTTAGCATCTGTGTGCACAACTAGGTTGTGCACGACCAAAGTTAGATCTAAGTTGGGCATGTCTTTGTAAGACCATGCAAAACACATCTATAAAATCTCGTAGTAGCATAATGAAGGTCTTTTGTTCTCTAGTGGAGAGTGATGCTCCCAATTTTACTATCTTGGGATCTTCTTTAGTACCAATATTTACATCAATGGTTTCTTCGACTAGAAACTTTGATAAGTCCTCCATATGCGTAGGATCGGGAGGAAGGTTGAGATCTTCATCCAAGGATGTCTCCACAAGATTTTCATCCTTGGCGTGGTCACTTTGTTTGTCCTTTGATTTTTTTATTTGTTTGTCAGCTAGTGCCTCAAAGAGGTTTTCACTGTGCGACTTGGACTTTGATTTTTGTCAAGGCTTTACATTGGAACTTTTTCCCTCACTTTTCTTTAAGTTTTGCTTTGACCATGAAGTTCAGCCTCCTCGCTGAAGTAGGCGCAGGTATCTAAGTCAATAAATAAACCTTTCTTGTGATCTCCAATGGGAATTGTATCCCTTATGCCCATGAACTCTACGATAGCTTCGTCATTCTCAAAAAAATCCAGCGACATGCGACATTGTTTCTCCCATTCAACAAGGGTAGGGTACACAAGGTCAAGGGTTGGTTCCATGGGCATTATGGTTAGGACAATGTGGTTCATGAATAGGTTTGTGGAGCCTAAATCCTTGTATTGGCTACAATGGGAATCAGATCACCGTCTAAATAGTTAGAGCCATCCTCACGTTTAGAACAAGTAGTGTCTTGATCATTGGGGTGTGCCCCATAAGGGCAAATCCCAATGCCATATCTTTCTGCTTTGAAATGCGGAAGAGGCACCGGCTCTCTCTGTCCTTGTTCATTTCTACCACATCCTAGGCCCTTGTAGCCCATGGAGTACATCATTTTGCTAGATTTTTCATATTCGGGGTGTGATAACAGGATGGGGGTATCCTCTGGGACCCAAGTTGAGGTGGATCCAACAATTTCTCTTCATCTAACAAGCCTCTCTAGGTAAGAATGACCTAATGATGTGTTCATTCCTAGGTCTCCTGGCAGAGTTGGGTCAACCTCGAGTCTTGGGTGATAATGAGAGGTCTAAAACCAAGAGTGTTTGTTGTACATCAGTATTCTCCATAGCCATATTCAAGGATTTTCATCTCCTATGAATCAAAAGGAGATGTTGATGTATACGCCCCATGGGCACAAGAACTAAGAGAATTCAAATCTACCCAGATTCCATGGCCTCCGACCGGAGAGGTACCGCTATATCGGTGGAGGGACATGCGTATGTACCCTTTGCAAAGCTATTGAGAGCTCTATAGTGAGCGAAAGGTTATGGATCTCCTCAGTATAGTGATGGTGTTTCCCTCATGCTTCAACTTAATGCATTGATGAAATGTCGATGGTACGGCTTACATGGCATGAATCCATGGTCGGCCTAGAAGCAAAGGTTATATGGAATTTCCGTGTTCGAGGACATGAAATTTTGTTTGATGGAAAGTGGGACCCACCTCCATGGGAAATGTGATTGTTCCCGCCGACTCCCTTTCCGCGTTATGTCGTATGCAGTGATGGTGATGATATTGGGACCAAGATCTCGCCTCCGTATGTCCCATTTGTTTGACCAATTTGACTATGTAAATGTTTAACTCGGATCCGTTATCCACAAGTACTGTTTGATCTTCCCGCGAGTGACAACTACCTCAATATATAAAGGAAGATTATTTGTTGGATTCTCGTAGGAATCTCACTATGATTGAAGGCAATATGTTCATTTGGCATGATGTTTGCCACTACGGCTTTCAAGGTGCGTAGGATCGACCTCTAATGGCACTCCCGACCCTGAAGGGTTTGGTACAAAATGTCTTTATGCACATTCGATATCTTAAGAAGATCTAATATTGAAATCTTAGCCGATATCTTCTCAATTTGTTCTAAAAGGTTATACCTACTTGTTTGTGGGGTGGACGGGGAAGGTTCCGAATCACAAGATTGGCACGCCTTATTACCACAACAAGCAAGTCCCTTCCTTGATTCAGATGGTATTAATATGGTCCGTGGGAGAGCGAATACATCCAATAATTGAATCATAATGATTGTTTTCTTTTGGTGTACAAGTAATTCAACGCTTTGTAACCTTGGGATGACTATCCTTGATCCGCTTTGATTTTCCTATTTTACCATGATTGGGGAATGGCTCTTTGTATATCCCCATTTTCTCGGGCTGGGCATTTTCATTTTCCTAGGTTATCCACCTCTATCTCCCCATTGTCAATGAGGTCCCGAATATAATGGCGGATTCGTAGACATTTTTTTGTCTTATGCTCCTCGACCCTATGCATTTCACAATATTCATGCTCCTTGTACCATGAAGGTTTTGGAGCATCATTGCCAAAGGTGGTTGTCGTACATAGGATACGTCATCATGTGGGCCGCATCTAGTTGCTTTTAGTATGACCGACAATGGTTCATTAAGAGAGGTGAATGTTCTTTGCTTTGGTGGTGGTTGAATTGGTCCTTCGGTTAGTTTAAAAGGTTGACCGGTTTGGACCATTTGTGCACGTTTGGAATCAGTGATTCCATCTCCCACCACATTTTTTTTTTTGTTAAAGATCTTCGGATTTTCCATGGGTTTGACATTTTGGTTGTCTCTAGATTGGGTTTTGAGGGTGCCTTTGGCAATGAGAGATTTTTCTATCTAAACCCCTTTCTCGATAACCTCCTCAAAAGTGTGAACACAATGCATTTGGAGGTGAAAAGCTATATCCGGGTTGAGGTTGGGAACGAAAATACTAACCAACTATTTTTTAGGGAAAGCACAAGGGAAGCAACTAGCTATCCCTCTCCACCATTGGAGGAAGCTAGCAAAAGTCTCATTAGGGCGTTGCTTGGTGCCACATAAGTCTACCATGGTGACATCACTCTCTATGTTGTACAAGAAGTGACGCATGAACCTTTCTACCAATTTTGGCCAGTGAAAATTGATTCTCATGGTAAGCATGTAAACCACTTGAGGGCTTGACCTCCGAGACTCTTGGGAAAGAGTCCGATGAGATAATTATCACTATAAGACACCTCTTGACATGCCATGTAGAAATCTTTGACATGATCCCTGGATTTCCCTTCCTTTGTATTTATCAAATTTTGGCATATCGAATTTCTTGGGAAAGGGTTGGAGGGTCATAGTCTTATCAAAAGGATAGGGGCATAATTCTTCGTGTTGATATTTTCTAATGCTCCCTATATTGCTCTCTTATAGGCTTTTGAGTGTTGCTTTCATGGCCTGTACTTCTTGCGTGAGCAATTGTTCTCTAGTGGGAGAAGCGGGGATATATACGTGATGATACCCCGTATCGTCTTCTCCTTGGATTTTATTGATCTTAACCTTAGGCTTCAACTTTTACACGTTTTTTTTTTGCTTCCTTCGCATACATGGGAGGTTAGAAAAGCTAATTTTTTTCTAGGTTACTAACTGTTGCTGAATTGTGGTTTCTTCTTCTAAAGGTTCTTCCTTCTCGTGATCGTGGAGGTTTTTCACCGTTTCATTTCATGTTTTGTTTTACGTGGCACTTTGATAAAGGGTATTTTATTCCCTACCACTTTATCATTCCATGTGTTAGAGGTGGAAGCATGTCCATGCATCAAAATGTCCTCCATATGATGATGGGTCGCTCTTCCTTAGTAGCGTTATTCGCAGTGGAATTGTTTCATTCTCAAGTGGGAAATTTAGCCCCTAATTCTACGACTCGTGATAGGAATCTATCTTTATTTCTGAAAAGGAACTTGTCCAATAAAATAGGATCAAAGCTGAATTCCGCATGTGGAGATTCTAATTCATTTCCACTATGATTGACCATATCTTCTCGCTTTCTTTTTCCGCAGAAAACATCGGTCCTAGATCATGTCCAATGAAGGGTTTTACCCTTGTCTCATTGGATGCTTCCCAAGTTTGCACTTATTTTTCCTCATACGTCTGTTTCTTTAATCCTAACCATGTTTTAGGAGCCATGTTTTTGTGATAATTTCACTAGGGTAAGTTGTAAATGTGTTCAAAACTTTGTGACCACCCCTAAGTGAAATGCAATATGTATTGTTAAGAATATGAGTAAATCAACAATATGAGAATACCAATGTGATAAAGTGATAAATCACTAGTGACACAAGCGTTTGGTATCTAAACTGTTATGAAGTACCTCCTAGACTACGTTTCAAAAAGTAGTTTCACGTTATGCAAGATGATTAACAAGATGTTTTATTTATGCTAAGTTCATGAGAATGAACAAAGAAACGTAAGTAAGCATAAAAAGTCAATGTGACTTCCTAACAAGATATACTAGAGTGAGCTCAAACTTGATAAAGACCTATATCTCAAAAAGTGCCAATTACAATTCACGAACGACACAACAATATCACCAAGATATGTTAACCCCCTTTGAGAAAGTAAGGTATTGATATCAAGGTGCTATTGATATAACATGCACAAATGGTAACACCTAGCACTCTTTGAAATTGAGGTAATAATAGAACCAAACTAAAAATCTCAAAGTATAGCTAGGAATAGTTTAAAATGTGTGCAGCGTAACCTTATAATATAGATATTTATGTCAAGTTTACAAGAAACAAGACGTAAATATCGAAATTGTAGTGATATAATACAAACAAGCTAACTCTTCTAAGGAAGTCCGCGGTGATGAACCACGCCTAACTACAATGACGATCTTGACATGGGTATCAAGATCACAATGGCTACCAATGACGTGAATACGCCTCCACACACTTTAGACATTTAACTTACCCAGCCGCAAACATGGATGGGCATAAACAGACATAAAAGTGACAAAAACAGTCGATTGGTAACACAAAGGTAGTCACCCTTCTTTTGATCAATAAAGTGTCAAAATAATGTGAAGGAAGAAAATAAAAAAAAGGATGAAAATGCTGGCTTCACTTTGCAGTAGTTTCACCTCGCCCTAAGGTAAGTAAAAACTAGGCGAAAGTAATGCGTCACACGTTTTCACAATGAAAATACGGTTCACAACTCAACACTTTTTTAGAATGGTCAAAGTGGGTTCCTGGTTGAAGTATATTTTCCTAGGTGGTTCTCTCGTCCTAGGTGCTACAAATATTATCCACGAGCGGGATGATTTACCCAAAATTCGCATTGACTAGTTTAGGAGTATCTCCACTTTGCCCCCTCAAGTATAGTGGGTAGTAGATGCATCCATCATGTACTTAAAAGGGTCACGTAAGGACAACTCAGAACTCTATCTCACAAAGGAATCACTAGTCGAGATAGGTAGTGCGGAGCACTTCCCATTTTATCCACAAGGTTCCCTGCGTGGACTACTTTGGGGTTCCCGAACCACCCCCATTATTGTAGCTTAAGGTGTTATGCCAAAGGGGTTATGTTCCAGTTGAGCAGAGAGGGACGTACCCTTTTCCAAAACTTGCAATATAGTGTTTTGAATATGTTGTTCATTTTATCTTTTTTAATTAGATGTGGTTTGCTCGAACACCATTTGGCAACCTGTATAACAACTGTATTAGTAGTTTTTTGACTTTTGTTTTGATTCCTCTGTTCTTTGACAAGCGATGGTGTTTTGGTCCTGTATGACGATTTTTAGTAGTTTTCCATCAAAAGAGAAGGCACCATTTCGACTCTCCAGGATTGTCCGAGGACGTAAGAGAAGAACATATGTGATGTCTTCAAAAAATCCACAAAAATATCAAATGGAAAGACACTTTAATTTTACCAAATTAACCCATTCTAACTCAAATATCCTTAACAAACTCAAATTATTAAAATGATGTAAGAATCATTTCTAATTCCCAAGATTACCCAAAGGGACACGAGGAAGAGCATACGCTATCTCAACTCCCATAAGTGAGCAATGAAGCAATCTATATAATCAAGTACAAACATGTAAAAATAGCCACGCAAAAACAAGTATATGATTAGATAAAACTTGTATGTTAGAACATCACCACATTAATTTCAAAAATATGAAGTGACACCTGCGCCCCTTTTTTAGCTCCTGCACATGGATTAGGCGTGTACGCCACTCTGCTTTTTTCAAATGACAGTGCACCCGTGCCACTTCGAGAGGCGTGTGCACCACGAAATCAACGCCTATGCTACTCTATGGATTTTTACTTACCATGCGCCCTGTGATACCGTGAGAGGTGTGTGCACCACAAAAACAACGTATGCGCCAACCTCAAGAAAAATAGACAAGAAAATAGACGTAACGTTTGCGCCACCAGAAAGCGTGTGCGCCACCATAAAAGCGTCTATGCTACCAAGAAAACGTGTGCGCCACCACTTTTGGAATAGCTCCAGCATTCTCGACAACATGTCCGCGTCACCAAAAAATGTGTCTCGCGCCACTAAAATAGTGTGTGCGCACTTTGGTTAAAGGTGTACGACCGATCTAACCGGTTCCGTAATGTAGTGAAGGTATAGTACGAAATGACTTCGTGTTCAAGTTAGTGCATCTGCGCGCTGGTTAGGGTGTGCGTGCCAGGGTTAGCACCATGCGCCAGGGGTCGGAAAACATAATAATAGGTTTTGATAGTGCGCCCGTGCCACTCAGGAGGCGTGTGCGCCACAAAAACCGTGCCTGTGCCCCTAAAAATGTACCTGCTCTAGACTTGTAACCAAAATACGACAACAAACACAAGAAAACTCACAATATCTCAAATTTTGACAAGTTAGCTTAAGAATGGAAATAACCCATTAAAATTATGGCTATGAACATGAGGTTACACATATCAAATTAGCAAAAATTCCAAGAAAATGGACATTAATTACTACATGTGTATATCAAAATTTAGCCAAACAATGAAACTTAAACTAAAATGCCATGGGACTAAGGGTCCCACCGGGCGTGCCAAATGTGTGTATGTGTACTTTGCTTAATGCTAAATCAAATGGAACAAGAACTACCACCTAAAATAGTTCTACAATCGGCTAAAACAAAACATAATAACCATTAAGATAAAGAGCTAAACAAGATCTAAACTAACATCATAACTTTGAAATACATAAGATCAAAACTAACATGCTATTTAAAATCTCTACTCTCCTAGATCCGACAAGAATGAATGGACTTATTTAGCTCCAATGGCGATAAAAATTGCTTGTTTGATCCTTAAAGAATGCAAGAATAGGAAGCTTAGCTCTTCAACAATGGCGACCTCTCAAGAAGACAAAATGCAAGCTCTTATTCTCTTTGCTATATGTTTTGCATTTGCTCTCTTAAGAAGTTTAGGTGTAGGTATAAAGGTAGAAGGAGGGATCTTTATATAGCCCAATGGATAAAAAAACACTCCATCCCTTTCGCATGTGGGATAAAGGTAAAACATGATTAGGAGTGGATAAGCTTGCTTTATAAAAAGTAAACTCACTTTAGAAGGGTTTAATTTATGCTTAGCAAGTCATGGGAGGTAGGGGATGTTTTAATTAATCAAAGGTGATTAACTAATAGCGAGATGTAAGCTTATAGAAGCTAATTAGAGGAATATTAGTATGATTTAGGCAATTAGAAGGGGATTAAATCAATTAAATATTGATTTATTGGTTAAATGAAGTGAAAGGCTAATTAATTAATAATAATTAATTAGTCTAGATAGAAAGAGGTGAATAATTAACGGAAGGTCGTTAATTAGGTGTTATTTGGATAGGTGGCTTAATCAATTAGCGTATTGTAATTAATTAACGAAGATAGGAGAAAATATGGGTGCCTTTGACGGTATGTCATTAATTGGTGAGAAGGGAGATATTAGCGTAATTTAAGCATTTAAATTGCTCGGGCATAATTATAGGTGTCTAAAGAAGGGGATGTAAATGAAAAGCCAAGGAGATTTCCAACCTAGTTGAAATCCTCCAACAACTCAAATTTCTCATCCACCATCTAAAATCATCTTCTTTCTTATGGAAAGACACATATGGACTTTGTGTTAGTTATGTAAACTACTCAAAAGAGAGGGGTGAAGACTATGTGAATGGCATATGGAAAAAATTGTTGATTTTACAATCAATGGTCCATATACTATACATAGTAAACCCATTAGTTATTAATTAAGCTGCAATATAAATCAAATTTATATAACAAAAAGAAAAAAATTTAATTTTCATGCTTCTAACCTTCCACGGTAGTGATGGTACCAATATGTTGGAAAGCCCATGAAATATTTAAACTATGGTCGTATTTTAATATTCAATGCAAAATCTAGCTAAAAATAATTAAACTCTGCATGTCTGTCACCTCTACTAACGTATTAATTCCAAGGGTCATGTCCATGTGTCTGCATGACATGTAGAAAAAACATTTAAATTGACTAAATAAAAATTTTGAAATCAATTAATACAAATATTTATGCTCTGTACGCAAAAATCAGAATAATAATGCAGAATCCCATAATTATGATCCACCTAAAAAGATTATGAATTGTAAATTTGTACCTTAAATAATGCATCCACAACTTTCATCGTCTAATCAGATATACATTTATATATAAATTGTAGAATCCCATTGCTTTGTTTTTTTCTAGCAAATCTAATGATCAAAAGGTCCTCATCGATGCCAATTATAGAACTTACGAGGGAAAAATAAGATCTTCCGAATATTTTAATCTGAACCAAGTAAACACAAAATTAGATCTTTTCACAATAGGCAAATCATCACAAATTATGATTCACCCATGTGTGCCATTCTGTTACTGCAACTGACGACTCACATTGCTACCTCTTATTCATGTAAAGCTTCCTCCTCCATGCCTAAAAACTATCATACAACAGTGCCTCTCCTGATAAGTTACTGTAGTTCACTTGCAGTTGTAGGGAACATTAACATGGAACATAAATTATTCACAGTAGATGAAAACAAGTGTCCGCTTTGATGAAAATGGAGAGCAATGTGGAAAATCCCCTTCCTTTTGAAATAAACCAAAAATTGAATCTCTTGAAAGTTTGATTTGTTAGAAGAGGTGAAGAAATATAAACACATCCACTTAAACTGTAATATCTGCCGTCCACATTCTGAGCGGTGTTAAAATGAGTGATGGCGTAATAAATATTGATAGATAGTTGTGTACATATTTAGCAGTAACACTATTTTTAATAAAAGGCATATTTAACAACCTCACACTCCTTACAAGTTTCTCTTGCTTTATAAAATATAAACTCAACAAAAATCTCAAAATCAATAAGATTGCAACAATTCTTCCATTAGACACCCCAATCTCCTGAATATCGCCATTTTTCATTTCTGCATAATTTTGTGACTTAACAAAGATGTTCATTTTTCTTGGCAAAGAAGAAGATTAAATGCTTTATTTCTATGGTCCGCAAGTAATGGTAGCCGAAAGAATTATGAATGGAGCAATTTTATTATTATGAAGTTTGTAGCAGCTCTGCACAATGTCATTGCAACTACTATTTTTTTATTGTCTAATTTTTGCTATGTTCAAACAAGCTGCAACACTCACCGTGGAACCCTCCTTAGAGGCTCAATATTTCATGAGCTTGTTAGTTTTCCTAGTAAGGACCAAATAAGCACTTTTTTCACATTAAAATAATTAGACCTCAAGCATTGACAGTTTGATCCCTTATTAAAATCACCTTTAGAGACTCAAAAAGTTAACACAATAAAGGAGCTAGTAATTCCATCTTAATACATTTCAAATACAACATATTAATAGGTAATTAAATATGCAAAGAAAATTGATGTATATATGGTCTAGAGTAAGTGGTTGTCTACAGGAAGACCATAATGCATCACATTAAGAAATGAAGGGTATATTAATGTAAGTGATTCAATTACATACTTTATTTCAATGAGTCACATGACCTCATTCTTAAAATATTATTAGCATAGATGCGTTGGTCCATCGCATATTTTCCCTTTTTAAGTTTGATTAATTTTAATGCAACTGTCACATGTAATAAACAAAAGAAAACTCTATAAATGAATCTTGAAATGAACTTCTACTACAACCCTCAAATCTATTAAACAAAACTAATGCATGCACAAAATTATGAACATGTTATTTAAGTTTACTTAAAACCAAACAACCAATTTTTATTGTTCAATAATAATTTCCATAACATGCACAACAAATTCAAGGGGATAGTTAGCTATAATTGCTAGTAACATTACTTCTGATGAGAATAGCTTATCAAAAAAAATCTTTATGAATAAGAATGTTGGACAATGATAAGGTAACAATGGACCATATATACAAGATTCTTCTGAAATATTCTTCTTATGAGGAATCCTACCCATATTACACTCATATAAGGTCCACAACACAATTCACTTTCACAAGCACCTTATAAACAAGTGGGAGTATGCTAATACTTTTATGGAGCCATTTTTAGGGATCGAATGCCTCGAGGATCAAATATGGTCCCAAGTTCACAAGGGAGTACCAAGATCAATTCTAACCGTCATTTGCTAATATGTTTTTTTCACTTTGAATTTGGGAATGAAACAAATGATAATAAGCAATTCAAAACTTCATGGTTAGTGTTTCACTATCTTATATGGTTTTGGATTGTGTAGGTATGTAGTGAAACCTTGCTGTCATTATCTTCCACTATTATTTCATCCAATATAGAGCATATGTAACATAAAAAAACAAAAAACTAATTGCAATAAACTTTTGAAAACTTCAGATTTTATTTATCAACAAAGACTCTCAACAGTCAATATGAATACTTCTCATTTTTAACTTGTAATATCATAAAAACACAACCAACACTCGGTAGTATCGGGAACAATATAAATATTCAATACACTCTTCGTTCATATCCTCACATTTAATAACATAAGGCAATGATCAAAACAATACAGGTCCAACTTATAAATTATGAAACCTAGAATAGTTAAATGCACTACAGGATGGCCTCTATTGAAGGAGGAAACTCTTATTCATATGGGCCAAAAAATAAGAATTGTGGCCACTTTGAAGACACACTACCAATCGGATAATCAATCACCCTATCAAGACTCAGTAATTGGAGGAGGCAGAGCATCCATGCACATAAAATAATTGTTATGGAAAAATGGTTGTTTAAGGACGTGGAGTGTGGGGACGGCCCTTGGCCTTTCCACTAAGCAGAGCATTTTGAGGAATATCATATTCATCTCTCAGCAATTTCACTGGAGATTTTATCGTCGGGGTAGTTTTGTTGTCCACGACTTGGGATATACCTGAACAAACAACACAACCATATTAATTCTTAGTTTGTGGGTATGAATGTATATCAGTGTTGAATAGAATTTGATTGAATTGATTACCCACCTATGTTGTGTAAGCGATCAAACATATCAGATCCCTTCATGCTTGACTGTGTCCATTCTCCTCCATCCATTCTGGTTCATTACAAAACAAATGAGTTGTTTGTGTTAGTACAATGGAATTCTTGGGCGTGTAGAGTGGTATGAGGATACCTACTTATGTAATTTGATGGGTGAGATGTTTTGAATTTGAAAATTCCTTTTATTTGATTTTGGAATTATATATTGCCTATGTATATAACCATATAACTATTTGTGGACCATGGTATGGTTCTACCCTCTTCAGTATAGTTTTATTCCTACTAAAAGTAGGGTTAAAGTAACTTCTCCTACCATTTTATTTCCTATAAATGATTGTCTTGTATATTTATAAAGCTTGCAAATTTTTTGATGCCTTACGCAACAAGTAGAAACCCTAGATACCTACAATACCAATCGTCAAAGAATTTTATGATAAAAGAAAAAAATAGTGTATGGGTGGTGATAAACAACCATTGGTATTCAACCCCTATTGGACTAATCCAAGTGTTGCACTACATCCCATCGAGAAGGATATATAATCATTTAGTTCTCATAGTAAAGGTGTATGGATTTTATTACAATCTAATATGACCCCATGTGTGTGTGCCTTTGTCTCTTGACTCAAAGATATCGGGATAAATATAGTGTAGAGAATGTATTCATTGCAATAAGTAGTTTGATGTGGTTTTCTTTAGCTTTCTTGACTAAACCCTTTGTCCTCAAGACCTTTGACAATGCATGGAGTGACTTGATATAGCTAAAATATGTCTCTAGGACCTTTGGATGCTTGGAAATGGAGAAAATATGGACTCTTTTATCTAATTGAGTGCTTTATACCTGATTTAGTGGTTACTCTACATGACATACATGTACTTTAGGGAGATTTAGGAGATCCTTGAGTGATTTAATGTTGATATTTATAATACGATCTTATGAGAGTTTCGGTAGGTTATGAAGTTTAACTAAATTGTTTATATAGACTTCCATATAGGTTAGACACTCACATTATGGATGACTTAGGAAGATGAATTGATTAACGTAATATTTTTTAAATTAGAAAAATAGTAGTTAGATGGAGAGGTGAAAAACCATACATGTTGATCGAGTCTATAGTTCATTATAGATCCGATTTAACAAAAATAGAAATATTATAAAACCTTTAGGATATTTCAGAGTCACATGCAATAAATAAACAATGAAGTACAAATATAACACAAGAAATGAGAAAATGGAAATTAATACCCTAAGTGCAATAGAGAGGATATAATACTTAGTTGATTACATAATAAATCCTGAAGTTCTCTCGAGTTGGAAAATTGATGAAACATGAAGGTAGATTGTCACATCCGTGCCTGATAAATTTTGGAGCTATCAAATATGTCTGAGATTGGGGCTGCACTTGACTAAGGTTGAGGAACTTAGGAACCAGAGACCTCTGCTAGAAACATGTGATTTCGCATATGTTTGGAATATGATATTTCTTATGTCACCAGTGGTCATTAACCTTCATT
This sequence comes from Taxus wallichiana var. yunnanensis, assembly GCA_018340775.1. NCBI lineage: Eukaryota > Viridiplantae > Streptophyta > Pinopsida > Cupressales > Taxaceae > Taxus > Taxus wallichiana. The sequence goes on from CM031238.1 coordinate 85,702,332, forward strand.
GTTGGTCTCTCAGTATGTCACACTATACCTGCACTGATTCTCATGTAACCTAAAAATAAATGATATCCTACAAAACCCAAAAACACATAAAATCTAAAAATAAAAAAAAGATCCAAATGGGGATTCATATTGATCCCAATGGTCACCTGATAGAGTGAAATTATGACCAAGGGTTGCACTACATTTTGACTCCATGTAATTTTGTGTGCATATGTAGAATCGTGCCTTAGGAAGCTCTTGTGCAAGATGCACCTGATAGCGAAATTTAGATGTAGTAATGTAAATAGATGAGTACATGGAAAAATGAAATTTCTCCTATGTGTGTGTATACGAGAAAAATGCAAAGTCCCTTGCTCTTTAATGGATGTTAGATGGATGCTTTGGTGTTCTTAGAATTCCTTTGGATGCAACCTTACGTGATGATAATAGATGCTTATAGCTTGGTCCTTTATTTTGGTCACATGGATTTATATTTATATGATTCCCTTGTTTGAATTTCATAATTGACCATCAAAATGATAACCCATAAGAAAAAAAGATGCCCAAAAGATAAAATAGGACCAAAAGAGGCGAGTAAGGTACAAAGAGATATGTGGTGTTTAGAAGCACGACGACGCACGGGCAGCATTGACATCCTAGCTAGGCGCTGGTGTTTAGAGTGAAGAAAGATGAAATAATGAATATCAAAATGGGTAGTGGGGTGTGTAATACCAAAGAGAAAAATAAAAAGATAGAAAAGAGACCAAAGATAGATGTCAATTACTAGTTTTATCGCTTAAGAATTTTATGAATACTAGTATGTGATTAGGAACTAGAAATGTACCCAAGTACGTGATTTAGTGTCTACATTTACCCCCACTTTATGTTGTTGAGTGAATACTCAATAACATAAATTAGATAAGAGATGTGTACCTGATAACCATGTAGATTGATGATGGTAAGTATCTTTGAGAGATAAGTGAAATCGTAGAGTGATAAAATATGAAGCATGGAAGCTAAAGAAGAGGAAGTGACCCTAGGGGTGAAGTGTATGTGTTGTGTCACATTGTACATGTTTTCATTCTCTCTTGTACTTGATGTGTTTTTGATGTGATTATTGCTTCTCATAAGTATGAACTTTGTTAAAAGAGGGGAAAAGAGTATATGTATCATGAAAACTTCGTAAAATCATGTAAAAGTATGTAAAAATCTGAAAAAGTAGAAAAGGACAGTGTGCTTGATCAGATTACGAGTGAAAAGGATAGAAAGTGTCCTAAAAATGTTGTAGGAGAGTGAGTTTTTGGGCAATATCACACCAAGAATGATTTTTGGGGGTGATTTCACGCCACGATAGAAGAAGTGTGTGAGTTGTGGATTTCAATTACTTGATTAACATGTAATATGAAACTTGTTGGAAAACACAAAGAATCGACATTGGTTATGGAGGGACCGACATCGGTTGAGGGACCGACATCGGTCACCTAAGACCAAAGATCGGTCATACAAGGAGGAACCGACATCGTTATGTCTAACCGCGCGTCGGTTACATGTGTGTGGGTGTTTTAATTAACTCACGGGAATTAGATCTTTTTTAGTGTTAAAACATATCTATTGATTGTAATTCGCATGGCTAAGTGCCCTAAGTTTTTATATGCATATATACGAATGAAAATAGGGTTTAGAAGTAATAATTAAGAAGAACTTACAAAAGTTGATGATTATTGTGAGAATAATTGTGAGAGAGAGAATTCTTGGAGAAGAAGCAAAAACTTGAGAGAAAGAAAATACTGTACATCTGAGAGGTGTGGAAGATTGTAAATATTTATTGTATATCTTGTGAAAGATTTGGATAATAGATTAGATTGTTTCTTGGTGGACGTAGCCCACCTTTGGGTGAACCATGTTAAATCTGGTGTTGATTTATATCTCTTGTTTTGTATATTTATTTTAGTAGAATATCCACTTTTATTTGCATGTATGCTTAGATCTGATATATTATATGTACAATAATGTGTTAACCCCAACAACTGGTATTAGAGCTTTATTTGAGGGTTTTGTGTGTTGACAAATTTACTCATAGAGGGTTTTTCTAATTGAGTGGGAGCTACAACAATGGCAAAAGAAAACAAATACAAGGTAGAGAAGTTTGATGGCTGAAATTATCAATTATGGAAGATGCAGATTGAGGATTATCTATATCAAAGAGATTTGTATTTACCATTGGATGAGAAGTCTAGACCTATAAAGATGACTGATGAAGAATGGAAGATTCTTGATAGAAAGGCTTTGGGATCTATAAGATTGAGCCTGGCAACATCCGTGGCTTCCAATATTACAGAAGTGACTTCTACGGTAGGGTTAATGAAATATCTTGCTAATTTATATGAAAAACCTAGTGCTTCAAATAAAGTTTATTTGATGAAGAAACTATTTAGTTCTAAGATGCATGAAGGTGGATCTGCATCTAGTCATTTGAATGATTTCAGATCTATTGTAAATCAGTTAAAATTGGTTGATATACCATTTGATGATGAAGTGAAAGAACTTTTATTCTTATGTTCTTTTCCTGATAGTTGGGATAACTTGGTAATGGTTGTTAGTAATACAACATCTGCTAATAATATTTTGAAGTTTGATGATGTGGTTAGTATAATCTTGAATGAATAAATTGCAAGAAGAGTATAGAGGAATCATCATCTGGGAATGCTTTGAATGTAGAAAGCAGAGGGCAGGAAGAAGGAGAGATCTAAGAGTAAGAGTAATGGGAAATCAAAGTCAAGGGATAGCAGATCTAAATCCAGAGGTAAGGGAATTACCTATTGGAAATGTGGAAAGAAAGGAAATACAAAGAAATATTATTGGTCAAAGGATAAAGAGAACCAACAACCAGACAAAGGTAAAGAAGCAAATCATCATATAGCAGAGGTAATGCAAGATGCTCTTATTATTTATTTAGATAATAGAATTGAATCATGGTTTTAGATTTAGGAGCTTCTTTCCATGTAACCCCTAATAAGGGTTATTTCAGAAATTATGTCCAGGGAAATTTTGGGCATGTTTATTTGGGTGATGATGAACCTTTTCCATATTAATGATAAAGGGGAAGTTCATCTAAAATTGTAAAATGGAAATACATGGGTATTGAAAGATGTGAGGCATGTGCCAAGCCTCGAGAGGAATCTTATTTTTGTAGGCAACTAGGTGAAGTTGGTTATATGGTTACATTTACAAGAGACTCTTGGAAAGTCACCAAGGGTGATTTTGTTGTGGAAAGAGGTAAGAAGGTAGGAACATTATATTTATCTACCTATGTTATTGATTCCTTTTCTGCATTATCTACTTTAGATTTAGATGCATGCATGTGGCATAATCGGTTGGGCCATATGAGTCAAAAAGGAATGCAAATCTTAAAGGCTAAGGGTAAGTTATCATATTTGAAAGATTTAGATCTTGATTTTTGTGAGCATTGTGTCTTTGGAAAGAAAAAGAGAGTGAGATTTCTCAAAGTTGGGGAAACTAAGAAGGAGTAGAAATTGGAGCTTGTACACTCAGATGTGTGGGGACCAACTTAGGTAGCTTCTCATGGAGGATCCCAATATTATGTTACTTTAATTGATGATGCTACAAGAAAGGTATGGTTTATTGTATTAAACATAAATCTGATATTTTTGAAACTTTTAAAAGATGGAAAGCCCTTGTTGAGAATGAATCAAATTCAAAGTTAAAGTGCCTTAGATCTGACAATGGTGGTGAATACTATAGAAAGGCTTTCAATGATTATTGTTTAGTGAATGGAATACGTAGAGAAAGAATGGTTCCAAGAACACCACAAGAGAATGGTGTTGTAGAAAGAATGAACATGACAATCATGGAACATGCTAGAAGTATGAGGATACATTCTGGATTGCCCTTGCAGTTTTGGGTAGAAGTAGTTGATACAATGGTTTATTTGATTAACCGTGGGCCTTCAAGTTCACTAGATGGAGGAATACCAGAGGAATATTGGACCAGAAAAGAGGTAGATATTTATTTTCTTAATTTTTTTGGTTCAGAAGATTTTGTGCATATTGATAAGGAAATAGGAAAAATTGGATGCAAAATCCAAGAGATGCACTTTCATTGGTTATGGATCTGGTGATTTTGGATTCTGTTTTTGGGATTTAGAGAATTCTAAAATTATTAGGATTCGTGATATTGAATGGAATGAAAAGAGAATGTACATGGATCAAATTTTGGTACCCAAGGATGAACGGTTGAGAAGTTTGTGAATGAAAATGAACTCTCGGATTTAAAAAATAATATCGATAGGGTTACATAGTAACCGGTGTCGGTTGACCCTCGACCGATATTGGTTTGGTCAACATAATCGAGTATCGGTTACAGAAGATCCAAACCAACATCGGTTAGCAGAACCGACGTCGGTTATAGGTGACCGACGTCTCAGTCATTGACAGATTTGGATACAAATGTCCAAGAGGTCAGAATGAGCCTCTGGTACCCCAAAACTCCTGTGAGAAGGTCACAAAGGGTAAGTAAACCTCCATAAATATTTACACCTTCTCTATTTTATTTATTATTGACTGATAATGGTGAACCAAAGAGTTTTGAAGAAGTAATGTAGGATGAGACCCATGTGCAAAGTGGGAGCATGACATGGATGAGGAGATGGAATCCTTGGAATAGAACTAGACTTGGGATTTGTTAAGTTTCACAAGGTAAGAGGAAATTTGAAGAATAAGTGGGTTTACATGATCAAGGAAGAAGAGGGTGGGCAAAAAGGTACAAGGCAAAGCTTGTAGTAAAGGGATTTACAAAAATAGGTATTGACTTTGGTGAAATATTTTCTCCTATTGTTAAAGATGACTTTATTCGTATCTTGTATTGAGTTTAGTTGTAGTAGAGGATTTGCATTTAGAGAAAATAGATGTGAAGACATATTTCCTTCATGGTGATTTAGATGAAGATATTTATATGCAAGCCTGCTTGGGTATGAAGTCAAGGGTAAGGAGAAATTAGTGTGAAAGTTGAAAAAGAGCTATATGGGCTCAAGTAAGCTCCAAGGAAATGGTACATGAGGTTTGATAGTTTTATGCATGAGCATGGTTACTTGAGATGTGAATTGACCATTGTGTTTATTTCAAGAAGCTTGAAAATGGGAGCTATATTATTTTGTTATTGTATGTGGATGATATGCTTATTAGGATATAGTATGCAGGACATTGGTGAGCTTAAGGGAAAGCTAGCTCACACATTTGCTATGAAGGATTTAGGATCTGCAAAAATAATCCTTGGCATTAAAATACATAGAGAAGGAAGAACAAGAAATTGTATTTGTCTTAGGAGGATTATATCTACTGTGGTGTTAGAAAGGTTCAAGATGTAGGATGAAAAATATGTTTAGTACACCTATGGTTGGACACTTAAAATTGAGAAAAGATCAGTGTCCATCATCACATGAGGAGGTCAAATACATGACATAAGTACCATATGCTTCAAAGAGTTGGGAGTCTCATGTATGTTATGGTTTGTACCAAACCAAACATTACATGCAAGTGGGAGTTGTGAGTAGATATATGGCCAATCCAGGTAAAGAGCATTGGAAAGTAGTCCAATGGATACTCAAGTATTTGAAAGGGACATCTAGCATGCAGTTATGCTATGGAGGTTCAAATATTTCATTATGTGGCTATGTTGATTCGGATATGGCTGGAGATTTGGATGGTAGGAGGAGCACTACTGGATATATTTTCATAGTAGGTGGGATGGAAGTTAGCTGGATTTCAAGATTATAGAAGGTTGTGGCTTTGTCTACTACAAGAGGTAGAGTATGTTGCAGCTACAGAGGCTAGCAAAGAGATGATATGGATGAGTAGGTTCATGAAAGAGTTGGGAAAGGAGAAAGATGATTGCAAATTGTTCAGTGACAATCAGAGTGCAATTCATTTGGCAAAGAACTCAACATTTCATTCGAGAACAAAACACATTCAGTTGAGGTATCACTTCATACGACATGTATTGGAGGATGGGTAGTTGAATCTAGAAAAGATTCATATGAGTGAGAACCCTGTGGATATGCTAACGAAGCCATTAGCAAAGGAGAAGTTGGAGCTACACTCCACTTTTGTTGGTCTTGAGTTTGAGACTTGAAGAGGAAGAAAAAAGATAAGGAAGGATCCAAGAATGATGTTGTATAAGTATGGTGTAGTAATTAATCTCCAAGTGGGAGATTGTTGAGTTGTGGAGCTCAATTACTTCGGATTAACATGTAATATAAAAATTGCTAGAAAACATAGTAACCAACATCGGTTATGGAGGGATCGGCATCTACACACCTATGACCAACATTGGTCGAAGGAGGAACTGACATCGGTTAGGTTTAACTTTAGTGTCGGTTACCTGTGTGTGGGTGTTTTAATTAACTCACAAGAATTAGATCTATTTTTAGTATTAAAGCAGATCTATTGATTGTAATTAATTGCATGGCTAAGTTCCATAAGTTTTATATATGCCTATATAAACATGAAAGCTAGGGTTTAGAATTAAGAATTAAGAAGAACTTGCAAAAGTTGATGATTATTGTGAGAATAATTATGAGAGAGAGAATTCTTGGAGAAGAAGAAAAAGCTTGAGAGAAAGAAAGTATTGTACATCTAAGAGGTGTGGAAGATTGTAAATATTCATTTTATATCTTGTGAAAGCTTTGGATAATAGATTGGCTTGTTTCTTGGTGGCGTAGCCCAAATGGGTGAACCACTTTAAATCTATGGTGTTGATTTATATCTCTTGTTTTGTATATTTCTTTTGGTAGAATATCTACTTTTATTTAATGTATGCTTAGATCTGATATATTATCTATACAACCGGTGTGCTAACCCCAACAAAGTGTTAGGAAGAAAGGTCTAGTTTTATTCTCCATCCTTGAATACTTCTCAAAAATTATACACCACTACAGATGGTGTGATCCTACTTTGTTCTAATTTGATCTAGTTTGATCCAACAAAATAGAAGAATAAAAAAGATATAATGCATTTTGATTGGTGGAGGATTGTGCATAGCAACTTGTGAAACTAGAAAATGAACTCTTGAAAACTTTGTTGATTTGAGAAAAATTATGTAATCGCCTTCTAGTCATAGGCACCCAAGAAAGATTAGAAGTGCCTAAAGTGCTCATGTCTATATTTGGGCACTCATGGCGTTTGTGTTGTTAAGGATCCAAGTCAATTTTTTTTTCTTTCAAATGATGTTGTTGTATTCATTTACATGTCAAGAGAAAATTGAGTTTTATATTTGAGTATGTTTATACCTTACCTTATTTCAACTAGTTGTGAAAGGTTTATATTTATTTCTCCCTTAAATTATAAGAGCCATACTAATGTGAAACAAATACAACATTACAAAATTTTTTTACCCAACTAGCTCCTCGATTGAAAAGAAATTAGTCTTCCTTTCATTAGTAAAACTCTAAATAAAAAAAAGAAATAAATTAAATCAATCCAAGTTGACCCATTTAAATATGTAGACACACACACACACACACACACACACACACACACACACACACACACACACACACATGTAATATATGAGTTTAAAATATATAAGATTTAATTAAATTGTAATATATTCATAAATATATATACAAAACTTTATATTGCTAAACTTACAAGTAAATATAATGAGATATAAATACACACACACACACACACACACACACACACACACACACACACACACATAAATTAATTAATATAAAAATAAAGACGATTTGGGGTGGGGCCGAACCACACCCCACATTTGGTTTAATGTAATTTATTTGGAAAAGGGGGAGGTGCGGGCTAACCCCACCAATTGTACAATATATAGTGGGAAAGGATGGGGCCGCGGTCCCCTTTTTTATACAACAACAATTACCCTAAATAAAATGCGGCCAACCATGTTTAAAGATTTCAGCCACTCTTTTTGTGGTGCCCTTTTTGGAATCTACGATGATGATCTAGAATGGTTACTTTGTTATATAATTCCATTTAGATTCTGAAGTATTAAGTATATTCAGAGTATTGGACTAACCATGTGGTCTCATTGAGTTTGTGAGTTGCTAACAATATGATGGTATTAGGGATCGGTACATGTTTTGAGTGTATTTAGTATTTAGGACTTATAGTAGATATAGAGAATTTCATGATTATTATAGAATGTGAATTGGATTATTGATGATTGTAAATTATTTACTAGAGTAGAATTGAAATGTTAAGTTATTTCAAATAATTGTTAGATGTTGGATGTTTGAGTAGAATTATGATTTTATGGATGTTAGAATCAAATTAATTGATATGATGATAGATGATAGAATTTATAATTTTGGATGACGATTATTGATTTCTATATGTATATTATTCTCGATGTTGCTGATGTGACCGTAAGGCAATAGATGCATTTTGTTTGTATTATAGGGACATTATATCATATACATCTAAAGGGGATAGGGACCCACCACAAAAGGATGTCGTGTGTTCAGCAACATAGTACAAATTTGAAAACTTGTGTTTAATGTTATGTTGTGTTGTTACATGCTTTGTTAGGAGGTTCCTATAGGGGGGTAATTATACAAAAGAAAATCAACACGTGACCTTCTTTTCACCTGACCTCTCGAGGTCATGCCGGGAAAGTCGTGTAGAATGGAAATGGATGTGTGTGTGATAGTGATGAACAAGCTAATGAGGTAAACTTATGTCTTCAACATGAAATATTGGGATCTATGATTCTAAGGAAAAGAAATCTATCCTAACATGAAGTGGTGTAATGCAATAGTTGGATAAAATGGCTAATCAGAGGCTCTAGTCAATATCGAGCTCTGCCAAGATTATGTCTACTAGTTGTAGAAAACACGGAAAGTGACATGCAGACGCCTCATATATATTTCTAGAAAGGTCATGGAAGTGATAATGAGAGGTGAAATGGAACCACATGATCTATGGGAGGTTCTCCGATCTCCAGTCGAGTAAATCCTTTCACGATCACTACTATGTTCAACATAGAAAGTTGTGCAAAAATGTGAGTGGAAGTGGCAATGACATAAATACTAGTGCACGTAAACAAGTGTCTACATTTAACTAGTCAGCATTCTTGTTGGGTTGTGGGACTTGAGGATCATAATCGTGAACTCGTGGAGGTTGTGGTATTTGTATGGTCATATGCGTAATCAATCCTGTTTCTAGGATAAGTCCAATAATCGCTTGCTTGATCAACTACAATGTTTAATGTATCTAATTGTTCTATTTTATTAGAATACCTAGTAGTTGTGCGTAAGAATAACAAGCGTAAACCCATATCAATATCGGTCAATAAATCAGTGTCCGTTGGGTTGTGGGACCAATGGATCACAACTAACATTTTTTCTCGATGTGGACCTTTGATGGTCATACTGTAACGCATCAATTGATATGATGAAGTAAACTAATTATCAAAATAATCTTAAACTACCACGTTTTTTGGTATTTTCACAAAGATATCGAACAAAGCAATGGAAGCAAACTAATCTAGAAAAAGAAAATATTTTTGATATTTTCTAGGTTTTTAAACAATGCTTCTAGTCTAATAAACAAAATAAATACAAGTAATCATCCGGTTGTAGCTAAATACTTTTGCAAGTATGTGAATCGGACCTAAAAACAATCGAACTAATTTAATAAAACCCTTTTAACCGTACCTCAGGTAGAGAACAAATCATAACTCTTGTAGAGCTATTGTTCCCCACAACTTCCCTAGTAATGTTAAAGAGAAAGCTTTCTAATGATTTGATCTATTTTTAATTACTTGATTGAATGAAATGAACAATTTTACTACTCTATTTGATATGGATTTGAAATGAATAACTCAGAATTGATAACTTGAACAATCAAGAAAACAAACAAATAATTCCAACTTGGATAAGCAAGAGCTTTGGAAAATCTGATTGTATCTGCTTGTCCCCTAGTTTATTCTTTCTTTCTATGTGTGTCCATATGAGTCCAACGAATTGGGAATGCAAAGGCAATAACAAGAGAATGCACTTGAGAAATGGCAACTTCAAGGCAACTGTCACCTTTGTAATGCAAGTAGAAGAGAGATAACACAAGAGATTTGAGCTTGGTTATGCAATTGCTAGTAGGATTGTGGAAACAATACTAGATACAACAAAAATTCTCAAGCATTTACTTGAATACAAGCATTGAATATATAGAATTGGCTGGGATGTTCCTTCACACAAAAAATAGCCTTGGAGTGCCAAATCATTGGGTGAAGAGCTAAGTTAAACTAATTAAATCTATTTAAAAATAGAAGAGGGAAGGAATACCATGCAAACAAGACTATTTTTAGGAAATTTGGTTCACAAACGCACCCTAGAAGTCAAGTTAAGTGAAATCACACATGTTTAAATTACGCATGAAGAGTTTTGGAAAACGCATAGATTACTTGCCTCTGACTGTGGTGGTGGTCTCGTGAGCTGCATTGCCCAGAAGGGCGACGATTTCGACACTAAAAGCCAAAACATGCACAAAAAGGAGTGGGAAGCTGAAAAAAAGCATGGAAAAGCTAAGTACAAGCATCTAGGCTATAAATATATACTGCGAATGAGCTTAGGAACTCAAACACCTTTTGAAAGGACATGAATCATCATTGGGACTCAGCCATATAACGGCTAAAAGCAACAAGCGAGCGTGGGAATCTATAGGTAACTCTTCCGCTGCACTCCGACCTCCCAAGGTCGTGCCGAGACAAATGCGGTGGGGATGGAATATTCGTGGGATGCAGATGACAGTACTAGTTAGGCAATCTAATGTCTTCGACACGTACTAGTGGAATTTGCAAATCTAAGGCAAAGAAGGCCCTTCTAACCTGGATCGGGATGTGATAGATCGATCAAGCCAAGGATGACTGTCAAGGCTCCAATCAATATCGAGTTCTAGCGTGATTCAATCTATGGGTTGTGGAATACGTGGAAAATGACCTAGAGATAGTTTTGCATGTATGTCTCCGAGATAAGGTCATATGGTGGATGGTGAATACAATCGACTTACGGATGATTCTCTCGCCTAGTCCGCTAATTCTCTAGCTTTGTTAGCCGCTATATCTAGTAAGGATAATTGTTCGATAATGATGGGTGGAAGTGGAGTGGACTGGAATATTAGTGTGCGTAGGCCAGTGTCTATATCTGATTGACTTATGGATTCATTAGGCTGTGGGATTTGTGGATCACAACCGTAGACTCTTGGTTGTTGCGGTCCTACTATGGTCATGTACGAAATCAAGTCCTAATCCCTAGTATCCAATAATCATATGCTTTCTCAGCTTCTATATTTAGGATCAATAACTGTGCGATCTTCTCAGAGTACCTCACAGGCGTTCGTGCAACCTAGATCCTTAAACTAGTATCTATGTCCGTGAGAGTGTCTCCGCATCCTGGGTGGGACAAAGGATCACAACCAAAGGTTTGTTCTCTTCGAACCCTTCTACGGTCCCATGTGAATGTTTGCCTAGGTAATCTATAGTTCAAGTTGATTTGACCAAAACGTGTGTGCTTGGTCGCCTTCTATATTTAATCCTCTCAACTAAGAGCCGATCGGGTTGTAAATCATTGTTGTTTGGAAGACTTGTATTCTAAGGTTCTGGTCTATGTCAACTATTCTTTGTGACGAGATTGGGCTGAGGCACGATTGGATCAAATACGTATTCCCGGCTCCCCTATGTCCCGTGATTGTCATACAAAACAAAATGTAAATCTAACTGTAACAAAGCAAATTTTAACTACGTGGAATAAATCTAAAACATATATAACTTCTATTTTTCTGAGAAACTTTTTAAGAATTTAAGAAAAGTAGCTATTTAAACGTATCTAGAATTTGACAACTAAGATAAAACTTAAAACAAACAAAATAACCGAGTGTAGTTATTTGTTTGTGCAATTTGTAGATCTATTCTAAATAATGAAATAACTTGCTTAATCTATTTGCCAGACTTTCGATCCTACCTCGTAAGTGAGGAATGAATCATAGTTTCTCAGAAACTATCAATCCCCATACAACTTCCTGACGCAATATCGAAAGTAAACTTAACTGAAAAGAAGTGATTATCTACTCTATTTGATATATTTCTAACTTTAGAACTTTGAAAGCTAGAACTGGATTCCGTAATGCTGGCGAATCCGATGGTGTGTGTGATCTTGTCCCTCAAAGTGTGATCTTCTGTTCCTTTGTGTTCATGTGGATCCGTAAAAGCGTGTAATGCTAGCATCAATAGAAGTAGATATTGGGACAAAGGCAGCTCTGTAATGCAGATCGAATATAATGTGAGTAGGAGAGGGACAACAAGAAGAGTACAGAGCTTGGCTTATGTAATTCCTAATGGGATTTATTCATGAGTCATGTAACATAAAGCGTCTAGAACGTGAAACTATCCCCGTTTGAGGAGCAAAACCTGCAACTTTAATGGCTTCCTAAGCTATTCTACTCCAATGGATTGGGTGAAACAACAACACCGCTGCACAAGTAAATTTGGATATGTGGCTTACCAACAGTTGAACAATGCTAACTAAGCATGCAAAGAATTAAAACTATGGCTTCTAAATGTAACAAAAGACTGAACTATGAAAGTGAGAGCATGAAAAGTGAATGAGGGGCCAAACCATTTATTTATAGCTTTTCATTCACCCAAAGATCAAAACCAAACTGAACTCTAAAACTATAAACAATGGCCAAACACTATTCCAGGGGACCAAAAACATAAATGCAAGCCTAAGTCGGCAAGGAAAGCTAGTGAAACGTTGATTTTTACGTGAGTCGTGTTAAAACGCTTTCGGAAAACGCCAAAGGACCGCTGCTTTGAGCGTGGTGGTGGTTACAGGACCGCCGCCCTGATCAGGGTGGCGGTCATGAGACCATCGCCCATGCAGGGCGGCGGTTTTGTCACTGAAGAGCAAAAGGCCAAGAAAAGAGGGGAAAAAGGAAAAACAAAGGACACGGGGGCTAAGTGGGGCATGCGGGATGTTAACGCACACTCGGAGAGCTTTTCCGGATCTCGAACACCTTGTGAGGGAGACTGTATCATCATTGGGGCACTTGTTACATCTGCTTGCAGTAGTAAGGTACCTTACAATTTGGGGTACGTATAGGGACTTTTGTAACTATTTTTCGACAATGTAGCACATGCAAAATTAGGTGTGTACATATTTCCCCCTCAAAGAAGCATCTTAGCCATGAAGAGGCATAAAACGTAGAGTCTGAGTATGACATTTTTGAAATGGGGAGTTAGAAGCTTATACCGACACGCCCATGTGTTGAAATGTCACCTTCCAAACTCTCGTTACTTGCAAAAAAAAAGAAGACTCAAGTGTAGATAGATAAAATATCAAAAAGTAAATTCTAAATTAAAACGACAAGAGGACTTACCATTTGTGCGGGGATAAGAACTTACCTCCGCCAGTGCTCCCATCCTACGAACACATGCACTCAAAATGAGGGTATAACAACACACACACACACACATTTATCAAACAAGCCCATTTTCCAATTCATTTACGCATATCAACTTGGTGATTTTGAGCTCTAGACCTACGGTGACCATTTTTGTTGAAAGGATAGTCAAAACTTTCGTTGTGAGATCGTGATCATGCCTCCATGACCGGAAGATCGACCCACATGGTCTAAGGTTAGTTTTTCTCACTTGTGTGTTTTTAAACCTAAAATGTAAAAATATTTTCCTAGGAGGGGTTATTTTTGAAATTTCTTGTTTTAAATGATTCTCTAGGGGGCACCTACAAGGTAGTCTTTTGTTTTGTTAAAAAGGTCTTTTTTTTTTGCATTTTTGAGCATTTTTAGGGCTACAAACACGTATGGAAAATCAGTTTAGGACCGCCACCTTGAGTAAGGTGGTGGTCTTGAAAGAATGCCTATAACTCTTGCTAACTTGGATTTTTTGTGAAATTTTTATGTTTTTTCATATTTTTGATGAGCTTGTTTCTTGAAATATGTCACTAACTTGCTCTTTTTGTGTTTTGGTGAATGTAGAAGAAGGAAGAGTATATCCATTGAAGTTGTGAGAGGGAGTGTGATTAGATCCCAATGATTTTTGATCATTTAACTTAGGATGAGACAAATACTCTTCAAAGAGTAGGGATATGAAGGATTACATGGGTGCCCCATGTTACTCCGCCAATCAAATACTATGTGTCTTTATATCTTACTAGGATGTAGAACGAAACACTTTCCGGTTACCTATGTGTCGGGGTGAGTGGAATATCACCATGGAGGATGTGTACCGTATTCTTGGGCTTTCAATACTTGGGAGGAGGTGACCTTGGAGAAAACATGATATAGGTCTCCGTGATGACTAATGGGGAAACCTACATGGGGGATGTCATGGTATATTTTGGTTTGAAGAAGGGGATGAAGGTTTGATCCATTGCTACTTCTCCCATCCTTGTCATCTGTAAGGCCATCATGGGTATCTTGGCCTCGCGGTTGATCGGGGACAGGGAGGCTATAGTCTACTTTACTACCGGGATCCCATTATTGCATAGATTGAGGCACATGGCCACACCTATTCCTGGGGATCAGACATCCTTGGGACTACTTACCATGACTTATACAGGATTATAAGGTTACAAGGACAATCATTGAGCCACCTTACACTAGTCATGAGCTGGGTATATGAGCGCATCACCCCCTATGGGAGGGGAGTGCCAGGACAAAACTCGAGGGTTGTCGAGGAAGCTAGATGGATGGTGATGTCAGTTCTCAAGGTGCCACATCAGCCGGTGGCTTCTCTCGACTATAATAGACATGGTGGCCACTTCTCATTAGGACATGATAGGGTTGTGGGGACGAGAAGGAGACCACAAAGTGGTAGCTTGATCCACCACTGGTCAATTAGTTGATAGGATATGGAGGGTTGAGATTCACCCATTTGGCCGAGTTCCTTAGTAATTTGGTCTCCCTTATATTGACATGCTTTCCCTAGTGGCACCTATGTCCATGACCGCCTCAGTGAGGCCCGTAAGGGCCCTAAAGGAGAACCAAAGGTTGGATAGTGGTGACTCTAGAGTGGCGTATTGTGAAGTTAGGCGAGTCATTCATGCCCGATAGGAAGCTAGTGCCCCTTGTGCACCTTTACCCTAGATTAAGGCTTCTCCCACTCACAATGGGGAGGAGGATGAGCCTATAGATGTGGAATCCCACTCTAAGGATTATACATGAGATGATATTGAGTAGGAATCGAGTTGGAGAGGAGACCGGTGACGAGGGCTTAGGTGGTGAGGCTTGGCGAGGTATCTCACATGGAGGAGGAGGATAATAACCCTGAGTGGCATGAAACTCAAGAGATGCCGAGAGTAGAGCAAGAGGAGGTGAGCACATAGAAGGATACCATGGTCTTGGAGGACCTACTTCCTTGGGACGAGGGAGGAGTTGAAGGATCTCAGTTATGGGTCGGTGCGTAGCTTTAGGATGGGAGGAGGCACACTGTGTACCTCTAGAAGCACCTCCATCAAGTACATGTCGATCCCACATGGATGTTAAGATATCGAGTATGTTGATACTCTTCTCTTGACCTTGTTAGTTATATATGTTAATTGGTATTTCTCTTTTTGTTTTGTTTTTGTAACTTTCTAACTTATCGCTTTTTTTTCTTAATTGCTACACAAGAGTGGTGAGAGATTATTCAAAGGGTGTGCATGGACACCTTGCTGATCCCCTCAGGAAAGACCCAAGATGAACTGACTGAGGATATAGGACAACCACTTGCAGCCGGTAGACACACTGATGTGTTTGCACATATCTGGAGGGCAATAGAGGTCATGAATTCTCTCTGTACTCGTGTGATGCGTATGAGACAAGCGGCGATTGATGAGGCGAGTCACTCTCACGGTGAGACCACGGCCAGTGCATTTCGCCACCACAAGTACTCCCACCATTCAATACATTCTCATTGTCATAGCCCTAGTAGGATCCCCGAGATGTGGTGTGCACCATCCATGGGGATCCCGAGATGGATTGACAAACCATTGGGCCTTTTATTGCTTATTTTCCATTTTTTTGGGCATTATATGATTTTTTTGTATATCTCGGGCTCATTGCGAGCATTTTGACCATGCCTAGTGTGTGATGACATTGTACACAAACTTGATTTATTATGATATATACAAACTCTTCTTTTTGGTTTGGTAATTCATTATATCTGAGTTGACTTCTTCTTGGCTCATTTCATATGTGTACTCTAGATGTTTAGAACTTCCACTTTTGTATGCTTTTCAGAATGTATGCAATGGATATGAGTGCTAACATAATGATTTATTTTTGTATTTTGTAATGTTGATATATGATAATGCAAACACATTGTAATGTTGAACTTTAGTTTCTCTAAGCAATTTTCGATACTTTGTATTGTTTTGGAAAAACATGGTGATAAAGTGATGTGATAGAAAGATTGAACTTGCCCCACTCCTAACCCCACACAACTAGTAAGATGTGAGGGATCAACACCAAGAGCTAGGAGGGGCATAAGCCATAAATATTTTTTGAATGACAATGATGAGAGAGAGAGACAAGGATTTGACAAAAACCAAATTGAGAACCTACCACCTGACTCTATGCAAGTTTGCTACATAGTTTAAAATGTGAATTTCTTTCCAGTTTATCTAGAATTAGATCTATAGATGGCCACTTGGTTGACAAAATCTGGTTTTGAGGTTTTAATTTTTTTGGAATTTTGGACATCTAACTCACTTTGTTTTGATTTATGATTTCACTGTATTTGAATGAACTACTTTTAACTTTCTAATTTTTCAAAGAGACCCCTACACCTTGCCCCATGCTACCGGTAGGAAGCATGGGCTTATCACCATGGACAAGGCATAGGCGAGTAAGGGCACTTCTCTCCTTTCCCAACCCTATGCCACTAGTAAGAGACGCAGGCTCAACACCGAAGGTTGGTAGGGAAAATAAATGTGTAAAATAATTTTTTTCATTGATTTGTAGTTGACATGTTTATCTAGGAAAAATGTTTAGAATGTTCTTATTTCCAAAGAGATGTATATGGGATAGATGTGACACCATGAAGCTTCTAGAATAGACCATAGGCAAAGACACCTAATCTAGAAGAAACTATGAGTAGAACCAAGTATGCAGGCCTTGGTATGGTTAATGTCAAAGCTTTTCTTTTCTTGTTTGAACTGATGAGATGATTTGGAAATAGTTGGTGATACCATGAAGATTTGAAGAGATATGATTTGAATGTTTTGCCAATGTTTTCAGAATTTTTTAGAAATTGTTATGAGAAAAATTACCGATTACAAATTATGAAATGGAAGAGAAGATGAAAATGCAATGTGGATGTAGTAATGTACATATGGAAATGCAGGTGGATCATGCGTAATACCTCTTTAGGTGAAGAGAGTTAATGGATTCACTAAAATCTTCACCTTCTAGTGTACACAGGTGAAATGCCCCATTTTGTAGTCTTCCATTACTCAATATGGGCCCAACCACCTAGGCATGAACTTCCTACCTTCACCAAAGTATTTTTGTCTATCCAGATATCAAGTCTTAATACCAGATCTCCCTCATATATTTCACATTCATAAACCCTCTTGTTATACTCTGGCACATCTAATCAAAGCATAAGATCTATGTTGTTGTTTGGCATTGAGCCTAGCCTCATCAAGGATTTCTAATTGAGAGAGTCGCACCTCTCAATAGGATTCTTCTCCCAAAATTCCCTGTAATGAGATGCAGAGACTAGGTATTTTGACTTTGAGTGGTAGAACTGATTCTACACCGAATACTAATGAAAAGGGGGTTTCCCCATCGACATTCTTATTGATGTCCGATAGGCCCACAAGGCTAGATATAAATTTAAATGCCAATCACGTTTATTTTCCTTAACCATTTTAAGGAGAATGGATTTCAACGTTTTGTTTGTTGCCTCAACCTGTTCGTTGGCCCGAGGGTAATACAGAGAGGCCATGTGATGATTTATCTTGAATTTCTCACATAATTCACGTACCTCGTCATTTTTGAAGGACATTCCATTATCAAAGATAATGACTTGTGGGACATCGTACCTATAAATTATTTGGTTCAGAATGAACTTAGTGATTACTGGAACCCGGTATGGTGGTAAGAGGCATGGCCTCTACCCACTTTGTGAAGTACTATGTGGTCATGATTATAAATTTATGGCCGTTGGTTGATGAGGGAGAAAACTTCCCTATCAAATCTAAACCCCACGTGGAAAAGGGCCATGGTGTCGCAATTGGTTGCAGAGCCTTGGCCGGTATGTGAATCTCATGGGAGAACTCTTGGCATTTATGGCATTTATGCACAAAATCTACCACATCATGTTCTAACGTGGGCCAGAAGTAGCCCATCTGATGCATCTTACAAGCAGTGGCGTGGCCTCTGAAGTGACCTCCACATACTCCACTATGCGATTCGTAAAGAATCTTCTCGGATTATTCTTCATCAATGCATCTTAATAACATTCCATCAAAGGCTCTATGATAGATCACTTGTTGCAGTAATCATGTACTTAGCGGCTATAATGCGTAACCATTTCCTTTGTGGAGATGTAGCCCCCTCGGGGTATGCCTTATCCACTACATGGTATACACGTTGCTATGGAAAGTATAAATCAACTAGGTCACCTCCATCCATTGGGTTATTAGCTAACCAATCTACAATAACTTGTCCTTTTATAGACTTTTGATTAATGAAGGTCAACTCAAATTCACCCATTAGCGTTATAAAGTGCATGAACCTTTTAGATAGTGAACCTTGAATTAGATAAGTCTACAAATGATCAGTTTTGATAATCACCCTTGTTTCCGATTCAACATATAATGTCTCAACCGCTTTGTTACAAACACTATAGCTAGGCACTCCTTTTTTACCTATGTGTAATGTGTGTCATAGTCAAGCAATGTTCAATTGATAAAATAAACTGCATGTTCACACTTATCATTATATTCTTGAGCTAACATGCTAGGCTAGCGAGACATCTGTTTCCCTTGAATATAGAATGAGGGGCTAGTCTGATTTAGGAGGCATAAGTGTATGCGGAGAGTAAGAATTGTTTTATTGATTCAAATGCCTCATTGCACTCTTCTATCCACTCAATGTAGAAATCCTTCTTTAATAAATTTTTGATTAGATGAATAGCAAAGGTTAGATCAGGGATGAACCTCTGGATTACATTGAGTTTCCCTAGAAAATACCTTACACCAGATTCATTTGATGGTGGGGTCAACTCCAGTATTGCTCAGATTTTGGTTGGATCTACATCAATCCCTCGTGAAGATATGATGTATCCCAAAAAGTTACCTCCCATTACACCTTTGAATACACATTTTTCTGGATTTAGCATGATCAGTATTCAATAAACCAAGAGAGAATGATGCGAAACACCTGGGGTAATAGCACCATTTTCTAGCTTTGGCTAGGAGATCATCAACGTAAGACTCCACAATCTTATGGATAAGATCATGAAAGATATACATCATGGAGCATTGGTAAGTTTCTCTAGCATTCTTTAGCCCAAATGGCATGACCATGAGTAATAGGTTCCCCAAGGAGTGATGAAAGTTGTCTTGGTCTAATCCTCCTCAGAAATCCTAATTTGGTTGTATCCCAAAAATCCATCCATGAGAGACAACAACTCATAACCAGTTGTTGCATCAACAATAACATCAATGGAGGGCAATGGGAAATCATCCTTGGGACATGCTTTGTTAATGTCCGAAAGTCAATACAAACATGAATCTTCCCATTATTTTTGAGAACATGAACGATATTGGACACCCACTAGGAGTAGTCAACTGGTTTGATGAACCCTACTTGTAAGAGTTTCATCACTTCTTCTTTCACCATGAGATCCACTTTTGGCTTCATAAGACTTGAATTTTGTTTAATTGGTTTGGCATCTGACTTGGTGATGAGGTTATGGACTTGTTGTCGCCCTCAAAATCCCCTTCATTTTCCAAGGGAAATCCAAAAATTTTGAGTCGGTGCTCATCTGCAATCTTGCCCTAAGTGATTTAAAATCTTTCAAACCCCGTGGTTTGATATGTTCTTCGTTTTCCCGTAAAAATCGTTTGGAGTGCTTGTTAAATCTTCCTGTAGGGTGGATCATGTTACGCCTGGTTCTCTTTGTATTTCATCTGTCTATGGAGAAGCAAATTGAAACTCGGGCGTAAGTTGCAAGTTTTTACTTCAATTTCAATTTTTTCCCACATTCGCAAAGGACGGGCATTTCTTCCTCGTCAAATTTGGTGCCCCAGCATCCATGCATACATGGACATTTTTAATAGGATGTGGTAGGATAGATCCTTCTTTGAACTTAACAATTTTTGTCTCTTTGGCCCTAAGGATTTTGATTGGTTGATTGGGAAAATGGAGCGGTGGGTCTTTTTGTGAACTTAACATTTTTGTTCTCTTTTGTTAAAAGTGTCAAGTTAGCTTGCGACCCGAAAGACCCCGATTGGTTTTTTTGGCACATTTTGAGGCGGTTTGGAAATGAAAAAGAGTTAAAGTATAAATCAAATCCTTGGGCCCTTGCAAAGGGACACGTGGCCGTGTTTTAGTGCAAAGTGGGTGGTAGGTCATCGAGACAATTTTATAATTTTCACCTTTGTTTCCAAACAAAGTTAAAGTTTTAAAGTGGATCGCAACCCCATGACCACTCGAGGTAAGGCCACATGTTAGGTTATGAAAAGTCGGCAAGGCGGGAAGCATGTCAACAGAGCACCTTGAAGTTTTCATGCTTTGTTTTGGGGAAAAGGATTTAAGTCATAAAATTAAAACACTTCCCGTCACCACTCACGTGAAGCTACGTGTCATTCCGGCGTTGACAAGTCAAAGTGGGTGGCGAAGAAATTTAAGTCCTTAAGCATTTTTGGTTGATTGAAATTTGAGTTTTAAAGTGCACCTCAACTCCCCACCACTTAGACGAGGCCATGTGTCGAGTCATGCAGTTAAAAAGTCAACAATGAGGAAGCGGGTCATCAGAGAATTTTAAAGTTTTGTGCCTTTTTGCTAAAGAGGGATTAAAGTTTCAAAATGAATCTCAATGCCACAACCAATCAGATTATGCTACGTGTCCATTCAAGTGTTGAAAAGTCAAAGTAGGTCGAAGGACTTTGAGTTTGAGCGTTTTGGTTTAAAGGGATTAAAGTTTCAAAGTGATATATAACTCCTGAGCCACTCAAATTTGGCCACGTGTTGAGTCATTCATTTGAAAAGTCAACAGTGGGAAGCGGGTGACGGGAACTTTAAGTTTTGAGCCTTTTTGTTGAAAAGGTTAAAGTCATAAAATTGAGCCGTGACTCGACGCCACTCACATGATGCCACATGTCCAACCCTGGCGGATGGGTGGGGAAAATACCAAAAATGCCAAATCTCTAAAAATTTCCAAAATGTGAATGGATTCCCTAGGCCCATTTTATTTTGATCTTCCACGTGGATGGCTCACGTTTAAAGTTGTAAAAGATCAACAGTTCATATTCAAATGGATTTAAACATTCGTGTTGCAGAGATTCTTCCTCTGCCGCCATTAGCATTTCTTCACGAATCAAGAATCGAAAGGTTGTTGATGATTGAAAGAATTTGTAACTGTTGTAACCATTTCTTGATGTTTATTTAATGGTCTCTCAATGCCATTGTAAAGGGTTGGAATTCTGAAACTCTGTGGGTGTAATTTGAATCAAAGAAATCAATCTGATTTTTCCCCTTCTTCCTCTGCCTCTCTTTCTTTTTCTGGTTCGAATTCGTGAATCATTCATCTTTGCATGCTAAGAAACTTTGTGTTCTTGTTATTTTGATTTCGGGAACTTTGTGTTTGTGAAATCATCTCTGTTATAAATGTGAATGATTCCATTTTGTAGCTCATTTGCTCAATACGCATAGGGGTTTTCTCTGCTAACTATCTTCCCGAAAGTATTGTTTTCTTCTTTCTCTCCCCTCTCCTTCATTCCTTTGTCCTTCTGTGTTGATCATCTCCCTGGTCTAAAACACATTTCACGATATCAGAAATCCATAGTATAATGAAAATTGTACATTTGTACATAGGGTTTTGGCTTGTTTTCAATAAGGGAACCTCTCCCATTAAAGAGGAGGGACTTTCTATCCCCTGACTGTGGTTTGTATTAAAATTACATTTTATAAACCCCAATGATTTTGGTGACTCTGCTTTGGGATTCATTTCAATGGATTCCTTTTTAAAAGAACAATTTATTGATCATTTCTGATCTGGTGACTCTAAGATACACTCGTGGTAGAAGAACCCTTGGAATTGAGGATCATGATTTTTAACTTACGGAGCAAGTAAGGTTTCCCTCTCCTTCCGAGAAAGAAGAAATAGAAGAACAAGGTCTGCAAGCACTCCTCTTGTTGAAGACGGAGTTCCTAAGAATAATACTCCTCGAGGACAATCTAGCCCCAATCTTAGTGGCCTAATTCTCGGTGGTGTCTCGGTTCCTCTACGAACAATCATTCCAAGGATGGTAACACCTATTTCTTGGGAAAAATGGTTGGGCCTCTTGCCCTTTCTCAACCTTCACATGAGCTACCTAGGGGTAATAGAAAGAACTTTCCCAAATTCGAAGTGATAGCAAAGTACACCGAGATGAACACATTACAACCTTCATTGTTGCATGTGGGGTCTTGGGGTTGAATATGAAGATGTCTCTGTTAGGATTTTTGTGGAGACATTACAGGACAATGCTGCTGATTGGTTTTAACACCTTCTTTGGGACCATCATCGATTGGACTTCCATGACAATTGAGTTTGAGAGGCATTTCGAACCTGCTTTGAAGATGTGCATGCTCTTCTAAAGCACAACTTTCTTAGATCAAGAAGGAACCACATGAACCCATGAGGGAGTTTGTGGCTAAATTCAACAAACTGATCAATAAGATTCCACAAGCTACTCATCCAGTTGATAAAATTCAGAAATGTTTCTTTCTCAATGCTCAATTACTTGAAGTGAGCTATGCCATTAGGATATCTGATCTTACAACTTTGGATCTTGATCAGAGATTAGCTATCAGTGTTGAAGATGATCTCATCATGTTAGGGAAATTGAAAAGAGAACCTTCCACTTCAAAGGCATCTTCCTCTTCCTCTCCCGGAGCTAATTATGACCAATTAGTACAGAAGCTAGAAAATTATCTCATTGCCTTCAAAAAGCAATTGGCTCAGCATGCTTCCTATCAAGATATTCCAAGGAAGAAATTTTAGCCTGGGAACAAATTACCTGCTTCTCAAACCAGATTGGTCATTGAAGGTCCACCTCTCAAGGTTCCACTCAATGCAACCTGTGAAGTCCAAGAACCTGAGGATGAAGAGGCTAATGAATACTATGCAGAAGAAGAAGAAGTGATGAAGAGATGGAAGAACCTGGTGGCTCTAGAGTGCACTTCCTCACCACTAAAGGTGTAGATGATGATGATGAGTATGATGAAGTAGTAGCAGACATGAACAGTGAGTCATATGTTGTTATGACTCGAGAGAAGACCAATAGAAAAGAGAAGGTGGTGCAACCTACAAATAAATCTAAGGAGTATCCTATAACCATTCATGTTGTTGCAAGAAGAGGATCTCCTGTTCCCACTGCCTCTGCACAAAAGGTGAGTTCTGATAATCCTTCTCCCTTTACTTCTTTTCTAAAACTTCTAGTCCTTGGCCCAAAGAATGATAAAACCTAAAGCTAATAGGCCTCATATTCTTCAAGTTCCAAGTAGTGATGCCCCATCCACCTCTAGATCCTTTGATATAATTGACCACCTTAAAAAGACCAAGATTTAGATTTTAGAGAGAGTTTTACCAAACCCATCCTAAAGCCTTTGCTCAAATGGTAAAATTTGTTAATTCTAAATCCAAAGCCTCATCCCATACTTCTAAAGGCCTTTTCCCACTCCTTCTTCCACACCCCAACCAAGCCTTGTGGCTGCAGTCACTTCCCCAATGAGAAAATCAAACCATTTTATGTGACTCTCCTCATAGCTGGCCACAAGCTTAGTAATTGTGTCATTGACTCTAGTGCATCAGACAATGTGATGCCTGCCAAAGTGGCTCATGCTTTGGGCTTGACTTTAACACGCACATATGGTTCCTACTATTCCATGGAGAGTAGGGAAGTGCCCTTGGTTGGAAGAATTAAAGATGCACAAGTAGCTTTTGTTGCTTTTCAGAGAAGAAGGTCTTGACCACTATTTTAGTAGTTGATATTCCTCCCTCCTATGGGATGCTATTGAGTAGGAATTTTTATAAGGATGTAGGAGGAGATATTTAGATGGATTGGTCACATGCTTTGATCCCTGTCAATGGAAAGATTAAGAAGCTACTACCTGAGAAACAAACTAAATATATTGTGTAAAAGACAGATGATCCAAAGGCACAAATTCTTTATGAGGACATTGGTTATGGTAACTACATGATTATGTCTCAAGATCGGAAAGTATTCCCAAGGAGGTGGTTCATAACCCCAATGGCATTTGGACTTTGGAATTTGATGGCATGGCTACTCTTCAAATTGGTTCTAGAGAGCTGGTGTGGTGCTTTGATCTCCCGTAAGAGAAGATTCATCCTTTCTCCTTCAAACTTCAGTTTGAAAACACAAACAATACAGCTGAGTATGAGGCTCTCATTCTTGGTTTGAACATGGTAAAGGAAATGGGAGTCAAAATATTCTTTCTCATGGTGATGCTAAGCTGATTGTGAAACAGGTCGGGGACCTTTACCAGGTAAAGAATAGAAGATTGAAACACTATAGGAATCTTGTCTGGGATTCTATTGAGTTCCTTGATGCTTTTTCCATTGAAGTTGTGCCTAGGGAAAGGAACACTAGAGCTGATTCTCTAGCTATCTCTCAGGGTCTTTGTTGATCCCACACCCATATTTCTCTTAGGAGAAATTCACCATTGAAATGATACACATGCCCAATGTGCCTGATAATGCAAACAATTGGCAGGTCTTTAACGATGATCAACATGTGCTCTCTTTCTTGGAGCTTAGAGATAATTTTGATCAGCTATACTTTGAAGGAAGTGACAATCTTCCCAGAGAGTGTGTATCCTCCAATGAAGAAGGTGTCAAAGAGGAGATGGACCAAGATGGCTGCATCAAATTGAAAGGTAACAAGATCCCCAAAGGGATGGTAAGTTTGGAAGAGTTTTTTGATAAACATGATAGATATGTTAAATCTAAAGCTTCAAAGGAGCTCAACAATCTGTTGAGTGTGAAAAGGTGAAAATTGGGAGTCTTGAAGAACACAAGTTAGTAAACATTGGAAAGTGTTGCACTCAAGAGAGAAGAAGAAAGAAGAAAGTTGTAAATATGCTAAAAAGGTATGCTAGTGTTTTAGTATATTCATATGATGACCTCAAATCTTTCCAACCTAAAGAAATGCAACACTTCATTCCTCTGAAACCTGGGATCAAACCCTTCAAGTAAAAAAAAAGGGAATATAATCCAAAAGTTGTTGATACCATTTACCAAGAGATCTAAAAGCTGCTGAAGGCAAGGATTATCTTCCCATACACCATTCCACATGGATTGCCAATATTGTACCTGTGAGAAAGAAGAATGGTGAGATTTAGATCTGTGTTGATTTTAGGAATCTGAATCAGGCTTCTTTGAAAGATAACTATCCTCTTCCTATGATGGATCAAGTGTTGCAAGTTGTAACAGGCTCAGAGATGTTATCTATGTTAGATGGCTTCTCAGGGTACAATCAAGTGGAGGTCACTACAGATCAACACAAGACTGCCTTCACTACTCCTTGGGGCACCTTTTCCTACAAGAGGATGCCTTTTGGTCTCATAAATTTGGTGCCACTTTTTAGAGGGCCATGGACTTGGTTTTGGTAGCCTAAAGGGAAAATGCATAGTTGTGTACCTAGATGATTTAACTGTATTTTCCAAAACCAGAGCAGATCACTTTCAGCACTTGGAAACAGTCCTTCAAAAGTGCAGAGACCATGGGGTTTACCTAAATCCAAAGAAGTCTGTCTTCTATGTCACTGAAGGTAAGCTGTTGGGACATATTGTGTCCAAGGAAGGAATCAAAATTGATCTAAAATGAGTTCTAGAAATTTAGCAAATTCCTCCTCCTTACTAAAGCAAGAAGGGTGTTCACTCCTTCTTTGGCAAGATCAACTTCCTGAGGAGATTCATCCCAGATTTTGCTAAACTAACTATGAGCATTGCTCAGATGATGAAGGGAAAGCAGAGTTTTGGTTGGTCTTATGAAGGTAAAGAAGCTTTTGAAGGCATTAAGAAATCCATTGCTAAGACTCCCATCTTAGCATGTCCTGATTTTAACAAAGATTTCATTATCTATTGCTATGCCACAAAGAATACCTTAGTTGTTGTGCTGACTCAGAAGAATTATGAAGAT
Organism: Taxus wallichiana var. yunnanensis; assembly: GCA_018340775.1. Taxonomy (NCBI): domain Eukaryota; kingdom Viridiplantae; phylum Streptophyta; class Pinopsida; order Cupressales; family Taxaceae; genus Taxus; species Taxus wallichiana. Next base: position 85,728,735 of record CM031238.1, read on the forward strand.
CATGAGCTCCCAATTTCCTTCATGAGTTATGTCCTAAAGGCTCATGAGTTGAAGTACACTATGATGGAGAAACATGCTTTTGCAGTGGTCAAAGTTGTTAAGCACTTTCAGTTCTATATCCGAACTCTCATTCTATTGTCTGGTGCACGATACAACAATCAAATCCATTTTGACACTATAAGAGTTTGGAACTAAGAGAGGCAATTGGGTAGAAAAATTTCAAGAATATGATCTTGACATCAAGCCAACAAAGCTAATCAGGGGTAAAGGCTTGTGTGAACTCATTGTTGAAGGAGCTGATAAGGAATTGTCCCAAGAGGCAAGCTGATGTTCCTGTTGTTCTTTTCCTTAGTTCAATAGATGAATGGTATGCTGACATTGCACATTTTCTCACCTATGGATAATGTCCTTCCCATTTGAATTCCAAATAAAAGAGAGCCATCAAGATGAGGTCTGCACAATATGTGTTGTGGGAGAATGCTTTGTTCAAACGAGGCATAGATGGAAGATTCTTGAAGTGTGTAGACCATGAGCAACAGAAGAAGTTGTTCTCAACTTTTCATGATCAAGCTTGTGGAGGCCATTTCTCTTCTATTGTCACTGCTCGAAAAATCCTTCATGCTTTGGATACTCTTGGACCACATTGTTCGAGAGATGCTTCAAAACGTAAGTGTGAAGCTTGTCAAAATTTTGTTGGGAGACCTAAGTTAGTTGCTTTACCTCTCAAGCTAGTAGTGATTGATGAGCCATTTCAACAATGGGGTTTGGATTTCATTGGAACACTCAATCCATCTTCTAGTGCTAGGCATACTCATGTGTTGACTGCCACAGACTATTTCACAAAGTGGGTGGAAGCCATCCCAGTCAAAAGTACTACTTCTAAGGTAGTATGCAATTTCATCAAGGAAAACATTCTGATAAGGTTTGGGATACCAAACAAGATCAGAATCGATAATGCTTCCAAATTTTCCTCTATCGAGATGATGGAATTCTGCTATGGTTATGGAATCTCCCTTGCTCATTCTTTAGACTACTACCCCCAAGGGAATGGACAAGCAGAATCAACAAACAAGAACTTGGTGTCCATTATTTGAAAGCTTGTTAATGAATCTCAGAGGAATTGGTGCAAGAAACTTTATGATGCTCTGTGGGCTGATAGGATTAAACCTAAAAGAGAAATAGGAATGTCTCCTTTCCAAGTGGTGTATGGTGTTGAAGCTCAACTACCAGTGAAAGTGGAATTGCCAGCCCTGGATCTAATGAAGGCCATTGAATATTCAAGATTCACTAGTTCCCTAGACAAAAGGATTATGTACCTTTAGAAGTTGAATGAAGACAAAATGTAGGTTTTTGACAGAATTTTAGCTCACTAGCAAAAGGTGAAGGCTCTGTTTGACAAGAAAGCTAAACCCAGAGTGTTTCAAGTGGGAGACATTGTCCTGTTGTGGGACAAAAGACACGAGCCTCGAGGAAGCCATGGTAAGTTCGACTCTCTTTGGCTTGGTCCTTTAAAAATTAGGCATTTTGCTAGAGAGAAATATTTTTACCTAGATTATATGGATGGATCTCATCTCCCACTTCCTTACAGTGGGAAATATCTAAAATTGTTTAAGTCCTAGGTGACTAGGTGGTCCCCGTGCATATTATATATTTTGTTTTGGTTTTTTTGTTTCCTTTCTCGTTCCTTGATGTGTGTTTGTTTTCATTTTTATTTTCCTTTTGGGTTTGTTTCCCCTTTCCTATGTTTTTTTTCTATTTTGGTTTTTCCTTTGACTTCGTTGCCCAATGGACAAGGACTAGTCTTCTTTCCCAAAGTTTTTCTATAATTCTTGTCTTTCCTTATTCTTCGTTCCAAGCCAAGTCATCCCCAAAAGGAGCCAGCTGTTGTTGCCATCAAAATCCCCTTCATTTTTCAAGGAAAATCCAAAATTTTGAGTCGGTGCTCATCTGCAATCTCACCCTAAATGATTTAAAATCTTTCAAATCCCGTGGTTTGATATGTTCTTCATTTTCCCACAAAAATCCTTTGGGTCTACTTGTTAATTCTTCCTATGGCCATGGATCATGTTTTGGCCTGGTTCTCTTTGTCTTTCATTTGTCTATGGAGAAGTAAATTGAAAATCGAGGCATAAATTACAAGTTTTCCTTCAATTGCAATTTTTCCCATAGTCACAAAGGACGGGCATTTCTTCCCCATCAAATTTGGTGCCCGGCATCCATGCATACGTGGACATTTTTAATAGGATGCGGCGGGGACGGATCCTTCTTTGAACTTAACACTTTTTGGTCTCTTTGGAAAAAATTACCAATTTGGCCCCTCGACCCGAAGGATTCTGATTGGTTGATTGGGAAAATGGAGCAAGTGGGTCTTTTTCTAAACTTAATACTTTTTCTTTCTCTTTTGGCAAAAGTGTCAAGTTAGCTCTGTGACCGAAAGACCCTGATTGGTTACTTTTGGCGGAAGGCGGGAAGGCAAACTCTTTTGGTGCTTTGAGGTAGTTTGGAAATGAAAAAAGAGTTAAAATATAAATCGACTCCTTGGGCCCACAAAGGGACACGTGGCCATTTTTAAGTGCAAAGTGGGTGGCAGGTCGTCATGACACTTTTATAATTTTCACCTTTGTTTCCAAATGAAGTTAAATTTTTAAAGTGGATTGTAACTCCGTAGCCACTTAGGTAAGGCCACATGTTAGGATATGAAAAGTCAGCAGCGGGAAGCGGGTCGGTGGAGCGCCTTGAAGTTTTCATGCTTTGTTTTGGTGAAAAGGAGTTAAGTCATAAAATTGAAGTGCTTCCCGCCACCACTCACATGAAGCCACGTGTCAATTCTAGCGTAAACAAGTCAAGGCGCAGGCCGACGAGAACTTTAAGTCCTTAAGCATTTTTGGTTGATTGAAATTAGAGTTTTAAAGTGCACCTCAACTCCCCACCACTCAGATGAGGCCACGTGTCGAGTCATGCAGTTGAAAAGTCAACAACGGGGAAGTGGGTCATCGGAGCAGTTTGAAGTTTTGTGCCTTTTTTGCTAAAGAGGGATTAAAGTTTCAAAATGAATCTCAACGCCGCAACCACTCAGATGATGCCGCGTGTCCATTCAAGCATTGAAAATTCAAAGTGGGATGGCGAAGGACTTTGAGTTTTTGAGCATTTTGGTTCAAAGGGATTAAAGTTTCAAAGTGATCTGTAACTCCGCAGCCACTCAGATTTGGCCACGTGTCAAGTCATTCATTTGAAAAGTCAACGATCGGGAAGCGAAGCCGGTGGGAACTTTAAGTTTTGAGCCTTTTTGTTGAAAAGTTTAAAGTCATAAAATTGAGCCGTGACTCGTTACCACTCACATGATGCCACGTGTCCAACCCTAGTGGACGGGCAGGAGAAATACCAAAAAATGCCAAATCTCTAAAAAGTTCAAAATGTGAATGGCTTTCCCAGCCCTGTTCTATTTTGATCTTCCATGTGGATGGCTCACGTTTAAAGTTGTAAAAGATAAATGGTTCATATTTAAACGGATTTAAATGGTCGTGTTAGAGATTCTTCCTCTGCCGCCATTAGTGTTTCTTCACGAATCAAGAATCGAAAGGTTTACTGATGATTGAAAGAATTTGTAACTGTTGTAACCATTTCTTGATGTTTATTTAATGGTTTCTCGATGCCATTGTAAAGGGTTGGAATTCTGAAACTCTGCGGGTGTAATTTGAATCAAAGAAATCAATACAGAAGTTTTCCCCTTCTTCCTCTCTGCTTCTCTTTCTTTCCTGGTTCGAATTCGTGAATCATTCATCTTTGCATGCTAAGAAACTTTGCATTCTTGTTATTTTGATTTTGGGAACTTTGTGTGGGTGAAATCATCCTGTTTTAAATGTGAATGATTCCATTCTATAGCTCATTTTCTCAATACGCATAGGGTTTTCTCTGCTAACTATCTTCCCCAAAATTATTGTTTTCTTCTTTCTCTCCCCTCTCCTTCATTCCTCTATCCTTCTGTGTTGATCATCTCCCTGGTCTAAAACACATTTTGTGATATTAGAAATCCACAGTATAATGAAATTATACATTTGTACATAGGATTTTTGGCTTGTTTTCAATAAGGGAATCTCTCCCATTAAAGAGGAGGGAATTTCTTTCCCCCGATCGTGAGTTTGTATTAAAATTACATGTTATAAACCCAACAGGATTGCAACATCAAGAGAAATCCTTGTCATCTCCATGTAATTAAAAGTGAAATATTTTGAGTGTTCTTTGAGAATCTGTGTGTGTATCTCTATCTCTTTTGGAGTTAGAGAATATCCCACCGGGATTCTTGTCTATTCGTCCATCTCGATGTTTATATCGATCGTTCCCTTGATTAAGGAGGTGTTTCCTTCCTCAAACTTAGGAGGGGCTGGAGGTAACTCTAAATCCCCCTCTTCTCCTACCTCATAAATTTCAAGACCTTCCCCAAGAGGAGACTCTATCATGGGATTTCCAAAGTAGGAAGAAGAATGTGGGATCAAGGAAAATTCAACCTTGTGATGAGAAAGGTGCAATTCTACGTAGGCATTTAAATACCCAAGAGTCTCTTTATCATTTTTAATGTGGTATGAGATGATAGACTCACTCTCGGCTTCTATGTATGTCAACATCGGGGTTACCGGTATTTTGTAAACCAAAGGTTCAACACGAACCGACACTGTGAAGTTTGTATCTTTGAACTTCTTGTTCGAAGTGAAGTGAGAAGAATAAGTTGCTATAGAATCTGTGAGAAGGTTTTTTTCTCATGGAATTGCTTCGATTGATATGAAGTCAAAACCCTTTGTTAGATTAAGCACTACTATTTTGTAGAGTTGTAGGTGACCTTCCCTAGTCTCGTATACCTTAGACACTTGGTTTTGCGACTAGTTGTGAATCCCCTATCACTCTAATGTTGGAAGCACCCATCCTTTTAGCTACAATGAGACCAAGAAGGAGGGCTTCATACTCAGCTTTGTTATTCATACACTCGAAGGTGAAAAACATAATCCTTCCCTCGAGAGAGGTAAGGATCACACACGACCGATGCCAAAATGACATATGGCTCCATCAAAATGGAGAGTCCAACAATTACTCGAAAAAATGGACGTTGGATCATTCTTCGTATCTTCTTCCTTTGCTTCATTACTTCCACCATATAGACTTTGTTTACTAGAAGAGAGCCAAGTCCTAGGGTATGTCCCATACCCATAGAATCAAATGGAAGGATAATAGGTAGATCCTTCTCCAACAAATTGAAAATCTTTGTTGTGGTTCATAATGACCTTTGTTTCTATAATGATGGTTTCATCCTTAACCACCTTTGGAATTCCCTCAATCGGGCATGTGACTTCTAAGTCAGTTGTTGGCACCAAATTTACTTTTGGTTTGAAACCAACTAGATTATTAAGTTGATTTGTTGGGATCTCTAACTCAGAATGGAATCCTAGTCTCTTCTTCAAATTTACTAGGTGTATATCGAAAGGTTTTGGGTAACCTTGTGCTACGAAGAACTTCCTAAGTGCATGAAACTTACCTCCTGAAGTAATGTGGAGGGGTTTGCCTTCATATGATGTATCCATGGGAGGTGAGAATCATATTATAATTGGTTTCTGATCTATAATATAGAACTCAGTGAGAACCGTCTTAGTCCTAAGGTGACCGAGTAACACTATAGTCCCTATTGAAGTTGCCTTGAGGCTATCATAACCCCTTAGTGTATTTCATGTTGAGGAACAATTTGTTTCTCCATATCCTAGTTTTTAAAGGAAAGTGAAGGGACTATGTTAACTTCCACCCCATCATCAACCATCACGTGTTTAACATAGTTATTGTAGATCCATACTTACAAATACAAGGTTGGGTCACCTCTATGTGTAATTTCAACATCCGTTGATTATTTTCTTATGTAAAAAAAAAAAACCCGGACATCCTCTCTGGCTTCCTAGGAGGGTAGACGCCAAAGTCTATGTGGTTTACTTTTTCTTCTAGAGGAGTAACATTGATCAAATGACCAAGACCCAATGCTTCTAACAAAGCGGCTACTATGATGAGCGGGGAGTTCTTTACTTGCAGATCCAAGAAGGAAATGTGAGAAAAGGTTTTTCATTAAGTCATTGATTAAGTCGTATGATCCTACTAGTTTGGAAAGTGTTATGATCCTCTTTGGTTTGGAAATGTGAGAAAAGGTCTTTGTTAAGTCATTGATTAAGTCATATGATCTTTGTTTGTTGGCAATTGTCCAAGGGAGGTGCCACCTGTGGATTTGACGAAGTTGAGGCTTCATGATCGTTGGTTCCTATCACAATCCCTTTTTGAACCATTGGGATCTATTCTACCATATTTTGGGCACGTAGGGAGAGGATCATTAAAGATCCTCAGTGGTGTGTTCGAGGAGAAACGATCTGCGCATAGGTGTTGTCGGGCTTGCTAGAAACATGTCTACAAAGAGTTATTTTTGATCTTCGGGAAAATGTTGTAGGAAATTATGCAATCGCGACATATTACAACGTCATGCCTGCGAACCCTATGAAAGCGTAATAAAAATCGGGATTGTAGTTCGAAGGTCTTTGGTTCATGTTTTGTTGCGATCTAAAATTATGATCATTGTTTGATTGCTGATTGCTATAATTAAAATTTTGAAACCTGTTCCCTTGATTTTGGAATTGGTTTAGATACCCTCCTGAGGTACTGACTAGGGCCTTGGGTCTACACTTGTCTTGGTTTTGAGGTTGTTGTTGTTGTTGTTGTTGTTGAGGACGATTAAAATCCACAACATTGATTGAAGGTGAAAAGTTATTGTTTCTTTGATTATTGCCATTCATATTGTTGTTGTTGTTGGTAGTGTTTGTATTGGGAGAGATGACAACATTAGGTTTCTTTGGTTGATCGGTAATCGTCAGTTGTAACCCCACGATTCTTGTTAAGGAATTTTGGTCCCTAATTATTGTTTGCATTGTTGGAGTAACTGGAGTTACCTTGGTTAGGAGTGACTAACCTCCCATTTGTTTTGTAAGTCTTACGACCACTGTCTATGGCTGCTTGATCAATTCAGAGAGCACCCTCTAGTACCTCTTCGTAACTCCTTAGTGGGAATTTTTGGACTTCTTCCTTTGTCTCCCTATTAAGGGAGTGGAGGAATAAATCACACTGACTCCATTTGATCCATGTTTGGAGCATTTGTAGAGGAATAAATGACCTTCCGCCACCTTTAAATGAAATAGGCTGCAAACTCATTGTGCTCATGTATCGATATGAAGGAATTCTCTGATTCTCTGTCCTTAGAAGTTTTTTCATATCAAAATCCTTAATAAAATCTAACACAAGTTGCTTAAAGGAATGTATCAAAGCCTCACGGTATCTGTGATTACCAATTGAGAGCGATAATTTCTAGTGTCTTAGGGAAAATCTTTGCTAATAACTACATCCCATGGGAAATTTTTGAATGGTTGTTACCTAAGCTTTAATATGTGCATTAGGATATACATTCCCTTTGAACTTTGGAAGATCGGGAAAGGGTCTTGGGAGCATGAAAGTCCATATGGAGAAGTCTAGAGGCTCCTTAAGATATTTGGAATAGGTCCCCATTGCGTATGTTTTAACCATTCAAGATCCTTCATGGCTAACCATATGGACCTAGGTAAGTGTACATATCCCCCTATGGTGATTTAGAATACATGTGTATGTAAGGAGGTTGACTGTTTTGATATGGAGTTGAAGGAAAGAATACAGGAATGTTGAATTTCCAGATGGTATGGCATTTGAGAATGCACCTCCGATCTGGTTCTTGTCGTGGATATCCATATGTGGCGTGGGGTCATCCCCAAGGTGCCCTTCCCGATTATAAAATATCCAGGGTTGGAGCACCGTATAACCTGGAGGAGTCTCGCACGGTAGGTATTTGTGCATAGCTCTACTGAGATAGTGAGAAACTCTTTCTTTCCTAACATATGAATTTTGAGTGGTTTGGGAAAACTCTAATTCTTTGACTTTTCTACTAACGATGAGATGATGTCACCCGTTTATGGGGTTATGTTTTGTTTTGGTGCTTTTTTTTTGAACTTTTGGAGGTTGTTGGGAGTGTGGTATCCCACTATGAATTATTTGTTATTATGCCACCCTCGTTGGCAATTTTTTCCATTGTTAGAGGGGTAATGTTAATGTTTGGAGAAAGAAATCAACATGTCATTGTAACCTATCAAAAGCATGATTTATATTCTAGAAGTGTTGTTCACTTTTAGCATACCGCGTGTTAGGAAATAAGAGATAAAATATGTGGAATAATCCCTCACAGAATCGCAACAGTAGAAACTAATATGTAGAAATTATTACAGATCTGAAATAAAATTACAGAATAAAATAACACAACACAAGGAGACAATATTTAACATGGTTCACCCAATTTGGGCTACGTCCACCAAGAATCACTTGCTCAGATTTTATTACAAGCCACCACTCTCTCAATACAATACCCAGATCTGTTTGGAGCTATGCTCAACAAACTCTATAGAATTCACAGCTGAATTCAAAACACATCTGCAATGTTTTTCATACCTCTATCATATGCATAAAACCATATAAATAGACAATTGCTTAAGCAATTTTATAAAACCGTGGGTATCAAAACCATGGGAAAAACCCGTCCCATAAACCTATGGGTCAAAAATCTCACCCATATGAGAAGAGCACGTTTCTGATATGTCGGGTGCATTTTTCGAGGCCAAAAAATTTACACCTAATTTTTTTTTTTGGGGTTTGTGCCCAGAACCCCTATCTCTCGGGGTTCACGCCTGAACCCCACTTGGGGCCCACCTACTCAACCCTAGTGAAAATACATGAAAAGTGTACAATACTCTTAGTGTATAGTCCTCAACACTTTCACACATGAAAATGAGGCTCCATAACCTAACAATCTCCCACTTGAAGACTAGTTTTCCTCGAGCAAGCTTCTCAACCCTTCACTAGTTTCGTGAAGACCAACCAAAGCTGAACACAACTTTAGTTTTCCCTTGTGACCACCTTGGTCATCATGTCTCAGGATTCGACTGGTATGAATCTTCTCCAACTTCAACTTCTCTTCCTCCAAAGTGTCCTCATGAAATGGTACCTTAATCGTATATACTTTGTCTAGAGTGGAAAGCGAGTTCTTAGCTAGGTGTATAACACTCGACTATCACTATGCACCTTTCCTTCCTCTTGCTTATGCCCCAAATCCTCAAGTAATTGTTGTAACCAAATTATTTCCTTGCTTTCCTCGTGGCAACAACATACTAAGCCTCCATGGTTGACAAAGCCACCAACTACGTAGTTGTGAAATCCAACTTCTCACTGTTCCACCTACAAAGTGTAAACATAACTGTTATGCTCCTCCTGTTATCTACATCTCCACCATATCGAATCTACATAACCACACAAAATGGTGTTTGATCCTTTGTAGCACAAAAGCTGTCTCCATGGTCCCCGTAAATACCGAAGGATCCACTTTACTGCCTGCCAGTGATCTCTACCTAGATCACTCATAAATCTACTCATCGCTCCCACTGCATGGGCAATATCAGACCTAGTGCACACCATGGCATACATCAAACTACCAACTGCTGATGAGTAAGGTACCTTGGACATTTGGTTTCTCTCTGCTCTTTGTCTTGGGACACTGCTCCTTTGATAACTTGAAATGGCATGCCAAAGGAGTCCCAACCGGTTTAGCATCCTACATATTAAACCTCTCCAAGACTTTCTTAATGTACTCTTCCTAAGATAAAGTCAAACTGTTCCTTCCTATCCCAAGATATCCTCATACCAAGGATTTGTTTGGCTGCCCCCAAATCCTTCATAGCAAAGGATTCACTTAGCTGCTTCTTGAGTACTTTTATTTCTTGCATGTTTTTACTTGCAACCAACATGTCATCCACATACAGACAAAGGATAATATAACTGCCATCCTCAAATTTCTTTGTATACACGCAATGGTTAGAATGACATCTAATATAACCTTGCTCCATCATGAAGCTATCAAATTTCTTATACCATTGACGTGGAGCTTGTTTCAAGCCATACAAGCTCTTCTTCAGTTTGCACACCATCTCCTCTTTACCTTTGACCTCACACCCTCTCTCCGGGGTTGCTATTTCATAACATGGAGCTTTTCCCAAGTGTGGGACCTTGTGAATCGGGAAAGCTCTCCGGATGAAGGCCGGTTCCTATTCCTCTGTTTAGATGCACACATAAAAATGCAAAGGGTTTACTCAAAAACCTAATCTAACTTGCCAAGGAGATAGGGTAAGAAGATGCATAAAAATAAACCTAAACTAACAAAGGTGATGCACCGAGGAATGAAGAAACACCTGTCTTGCCAATAAACACAAACCATTAAAATGCAATGCAAGATCATGCACAGATAACTAAATTTGTAGTGAAAGATTAGGAGGATGAAAATGAACATAGAGAGGGTTGAGAATCATCCACAGACATGCATTATTTGCTCCAAAGATTGATACAATACACTACAAAATGCCAAGAGGCAAAGTTGCATTACAGTTTTAGATGGGAGGTTTGAACTCCACAAATTCACTTGCCAAAGAGAAGAAGGGAGGGGCAAAACAAGAATGTCCAACCTTTAGAAAGAAGCCCCTCCTTAAAATTTATAGGAAGAATGAGAGAGGGAAGAGAGAGGAATTCCAAATCTACCCCAACCACCTCCGGTTGTATTTAATTCATCTCATTATGGCGGTAGGTGAGAACCCTAGCAAACCCAAAAAATGGTGAATTGTATTTTGCATTTTTGAAGAAATTTTTCTCACCCAATTAAAGATATCCTAGTAGTTAGTTTGAGAGGACCTTGTAAGATTTCCAAAAGTCCAACCTTGTGTGAATCCGAGCTCCCTATGAAAAGTTATGGCCATTTGAATATCTGGGTCAGGGTTTGCTTCTTTCGGGTTCGGGGTGTCAACGCTCAAAATGTTGCGCCTCCTGAAGATGCGCTTGGCGCATCCATCCTCATGTATACATACATTTTAAGTGTGCACCATAGGTGCTGAAAATGTGTGTGTTGACATCTTCAGCATTGTGCCTCCAACCTGAGCCTGTGGCGTGCAACCTTTTTCGTGTTGACACCTTCGATTGTGTGCCTCAACTGCGCGGCACATGAATTTTTCCATGTCGACATCTTCTGATGTGCGCCTCCAACCTACGCCATGGGCACGAATTTTTCATGTCGACTTTTTCTTCGATAATGTGTGCGTTTTCAACCTATGCCAGGTGCATGACTTTTTCATGTCGACATCTTCTCGCTGTGCGCCTCAACCAACCTGCCAGGCGTGAATTTTTCATGTCGACATCTTTTCAACCTATGCGCCTCAACTGCGCTAGGGCACAATTTTTCATGTCGACATTTTTCTAATACTGTGCACCTCAACCTCAACATTTTTCAAGGGGCATGAACTTTTTCCATGTAAATAAATGTCGAGTTTTTAGTTTCTTTGATTTCCATATTCTTTTTTTGTCTATATTTACTCGGGAGGGAGATATATACAACAATTTGGTGACTCAACGGGATCACCTACCTGCTAGGTAGAAGATCAGTGGCCTTTTAGCAATCCATTGGGCATGGAGTCATAAGAAATAACCTAAAACCAACCTGATATCTGATCTCGAGCTTGATACCGCAACTCCTTCTCCGAGAGCATGCTAAACTGTAGAAATTCAACCTGAGAGCAACAAAACTTGTGCCAAGCACTTAGGGAAATTGAAACCTAACTACAACAAGACGATGTGCATCCGCACTTAGAGGAATTGAAATCTAGGCTAATATTTACAAGGGTAAACCTTTTCCTTTTAGTAGCAATGTTTAAGATAGATTCCATTAACTGGAATCGGGAGTTCTTCTCCATCCAATGTAGACAATTGGAAGGCATTACTACTTTTACATCCGTGACCATGTAGGGGCCACTCCAAATGGCATCAAACTTGGAATGCCTTCCTGGTTTTTCCCGATCTGCATCCCATTTCAAAACTAGGTCCCCTTCCTGGAAGGTCCTTGCTCTTGCTTTCTTATCAAACCATCTTTTTACTAAGGCCTGATCTTTCTCAATCATTTGAACTGCATGTTCTCTGATTTCTTCCAATTCCATCAACTTTGCATACCTGGCCTCCATTGGTTCGAACTCAGACAACTCCAATTGCTTCATGAGCTCCAATGCAGGTAATTCTAATGATATAGGCACACGCCTCTTTCCCATAAACCAACTTGTAGGGAGAATTACCTGTAGACCTCTTTGGTGTTATCCTGTCAGCCCATAATGCTGATTTTAGCTTGGTATGCCATGTCCTTTGGTTTTCATCTAGAGTCCTTCTGATGATTCTTAGCAAATTCTTGTTTATGGACTCTGCTGTCCATTACCCTGAGGGTAATAATTTGAAGAGGTGCTCAAATAGATTCCATTCTTGATAGCCCATTCTGTAATCTTGGAACCTATGAATGCCAATGCATTTATCGATATGATAGTGGCCGTACACACCGAACCTAGTCACTATTCCTTCATAAAAGTCTAGTATGTTAGACTCATTTGCTTCTTTGAGTGCTACTGCTTCGGTCCACTTGGTGAAATAGTCCGTTGCCATGAGAATCCACTTGTGGCCTTGGCTTGAGTTTGGATTGATGACCCGAATGAAGTCAATCCCCATTGCATAAATGGTTGGTCAACCAAAATTGGGTGAAATGGAAGCTCAAAGCCGATAGTCTTTCTTTTCTCTGTGAAGAGTGCACATTTCTTACACTTTCTTATCCATGTATAGCAGTCACTGAACATTGTGGGCCAATAATACCATGCCTTCATTATCTTGAGATGTTACTCGTGGGGGGAAAAATTTCCTCTGAATCTCCATCATGAAAATATTGTAACACCCTCTCAATTTGACCTATCCCAATGCATCTCAATAGAACTCCATTGATGTCTTTCTTGAACAAAACACCATCAACAAGCACATATGGAATGAGCTTGTAATCTAAAGTATCTCCTCTTGCTTTACTCATTTTTGGAGGGCATAGGGCTACCTATAGGAAGTGTATCATATTTCGAGTCCAACAAGGAGTGGGCACATCATTGTTTTTTTGTTCTTGACCATCCTGTGTAGTACCAAGGCAGTCTCTTTTTCATCACCTACTTCAACTTGTTGACTCAAAGCTAGTTGTTCACATAGTCCTTTTCCACGTACTAGTTTTGTGACCTTGATCTTGATGTCATATTCCATGACACGAGTGATCCATCCTACACATTTCTCATTCAGATCCTTGTTTAGAAGGAAGTCCTTAACTCCCGCATGAGAGACCAATAATTGGATCTTGTTGTTTGAGACTAGGTGCTTGAATTTCTTTAAGCTCTTGATCACTACAAGGACATGTTTTTCAATGAAAGAGTACCTAGTTTCGTATTCCTCCAAGCCTTGACTGAAGAAAGCAACTGGTTGTTCTAATCCTTCTTTGTTTTGCTATACAGTGATTGTAGGGAAATCATGTCCCCACCACCGAAGGCATATAACATGAAATCCTTAGAGAAGTATGGATTGATGAGGGTTGGGGCTTGAGATATAGCCTCTTTTATTGCCTCAAAAATTTCCTTACCTTCGGATGTCCACTTAAATGCCATGCTCTTTTTTAACATCAACGTTATTGGCTTTTACAAGAGCTGCAAAGTTTGGAACAAACTCACCTGACAAAATTGATCCTTCCTAAGAAGCTTTGAAGAGCCTTCTTGTGACTTGGTGATGGAAAATGCTTGAATTGCTTCAACTCTTTCTAGGTCAATCGTCAACCCCTCCTTTGAAACAATATGGCCTAGAAGTTTTCCTTCGTGAGCCAACACTATGAATTTTTTTGAAGTGTTTTGCTTGGGATTGAGCTCAATCTTCTCTCTTGATGTTAGCCCTTTCGCCATACAGAACTAGTCGTTAGGGTTGAAGATAGACTCCAATGTTACTAAACCCTTGGGAATCTTGTTTGAAGGAATTTTGTACTACTTGATCAATACGGTGTTGCTCTAGTATGTCACTAATTCTAGATGAGAATTCAGCCTCTTCTTCGCAAAAAAATTGATGATCTATTGATCTTTCTCAAACACTGCCAACTTGTGTTATTATCGGAATTGTTGGCCTCACAATCACATGGATATGTGGTTGTGTTTTTTCCTTTCGATGTTGTCAACCACATCAAGCGTTGATCAATTGATGCGAGCCTATCCGTGGCTTCATTTTTCTTCTTGGGTATGGACACGATGTTGAAAGCTTCAAAATCCTCAATGAGGTCCCATACCTTATTCTTGTAGTTTTTAGTAGGTCATTCTTTGTAGCATGTTGTCCCCTGACTTGGTTGATGATTAGCTCGCTATCCCCGAACACCTGCAAGTTCTTTATGCCCTTTTTCCTAGCCCAATGAAGTCCATGAATCAATGCCTCGTATTCAGCCATGTTGTTTGAACAGGAAACTGGAAATGAAAAGATGAAAAATATTTGATGTCTTGTGGTGAAATCAACATTGCACCACCTCCAACACCTTGTCTACTTCTCGAACCATGAAAAAAGTTCCAAACTTCATTTTCATCCTTTTGTTTAGGCTGAATGATGTCGGGAATGGGTGAATTTTCTTCATGTACACAATACATGCCCAATTCAGATTCTTCAATTTCCTTGTATGGGTCAAATTCATGACTCTTGTTTGCCCATTCATCCAAAGTCAAATCAGGAATTCCCTCGACCTTAGTACCTATTTCTAGATCATTTGAACACTCCTCCTGATCAAAGGATGAGCAATTTGCATTGATAGGACTTGGCACATGAGGTTCAATATGGAAATTGGCAATTGGTTCTGACCTGATTGTTGCTTTGGCCCCATACCTCATCTTGAAAATCATGTGTGACCAATCTGTAGATAAATATCCACCGATTTTGTGTAGTGAAGTCTCTTGATAGACACAACACAAAGAGTGGCGGAAGGTCAATCACAGACACATCTTACAAAACTGTAACATTAGGATAGGCATGTAGTGTTAGGCTTAACCCTTTATGACCCCAACTATTTGAACTACTGTTCCATCTAACTGTACTACTCCTTTCAACATTGGCTCATACTTCAGACCCAGTTGATCCACTATTTGCTTCGGCATCACTGAACTACTTGCCCTGAATCTATCATGCAGTTGTGTACAGTGGTTTCCAAAACCAATGACACATAGAATGGTGGAGGTTTCAAATTCTTTCTTGCTTGGTTGACCCCATGATTCGGTTGAGCTTTGCATTAGTGAGAACTTTCTCTTGTATCCGGTTTGATACATTTGAGGAAGACCAATTAGCCATTGCACTTGCTTGCAATAAATCTCTTTTGCCCCAGGATTGCTAGTGATTCCCACATGGAAATGTTCACATGTGTCTTCTTCATTTGATCGATGATGTTGAAAGGGGATGAAGTGTCCTTTTTGTTGTCCCTTACTTGGCGCAACCTTTTCTGGAGCTTGAACAGGTGCATGTGTTGCTACAATAGGTACCTTAGGCTGATTTTACACATTTGGAACTGCATTTGGTCTACTAACCCCTTGTTGTGTAGGAGTGGGTTGAGAAACAATTGGATTAGATGGTTTCCCTCTTCTATGCTTCTCTTCTTTGATCATGTGTTGTAGCCACACCTTGAAAAGGCTGTTGGTTAACTCCACAGAAGTCTTCCATTTTCCAATTGGCCAACGTGGTTTCTATTGGAGGTGCTTCTTGTTGTGTTTCTTGTTGTTGATTCCCTGCTTGGCTTGGTTCTTGAGACACACCAATGGTTTGCACCATCAAGGCTTGATTTAGTGCACCATTGAAACACGTTGATTGATTGTGAGGTAGATTGCAAGGGTAACACTAGTCGTACTCCTGTGCCATGTTGTTTTGTGTTGGAACCAAGGCTCTTGAGGATGTCGTTGCATTTGGATCATATGGTCAAAATGGCCTGGCAGCTTGAGGTTGTCCTTGGTTTTGGTTTTGATTTGCAGCCTAAGCTGGTGGTCTATTTTGTTGGTATGGGGCCTAGCCTGGTACTACGCTTGAGGCTGATATGGTCTAGCACTTTGAGCTTGTTGTCTTTTGATAGTCACCAGCTCATTTCAAGGTTTTGTAAACTATTTCATAACCTCCTGCAATTCCTTTGAAGTATTTGAAGAAGTTGATGCCTCATTATTGCTTTGATTTCTAGGAGTTGGAATGGGATTCAACTCTGGTGCTTGACTGGTTGTAGGATTTCCCATATCCGGATAGAGAGGCATTGGTGGCCTTGGTGCAAGCTTGCCAGCTTAGATCAAACAGTTCTCTACTCTGATAGCTATGTCATAGGCCCCTGGCAGCGTTGTCCCTCCCATTGATTGGATCATCATGGCTATGTCTGAATTTATAGCCTTTAAGAAATAAAGGAATGCGCCTTCGGTGGTTGGTCTAATAGCTATTGGAATCTGTCCCATGTCCATTGGAATCTGAAGTTGAAATCTATCATTTGTTCGTTAGGAGCTCTTTTGATTGTCGTCAGTTGTTCAATAAAGAAAAATTTTCTGCCCTCTCCCCTGAATTGGTTGTAAAGAGCTGAACAAAGTTGGTTCCAATTCATAATAGACCCTACTGCTAGGCTCCTAAACCACTATAAGGCTTTACCTTTAAAATATGAAGCCAACAACTTGACTGCAACATCCATTTCATTTATTTCATGGATTGCACATGCATTGGAAATATCTTGGATGTGGTCAATAGGAGTAGTATGATTTTCTCCTGTGAAATAGGGGATATTCTTTAGTGCTGCAACCGGAATCTGATTCTGAGCATTTAGGGTGAGTGGACTACTGCCCGTGAAATTGACAAAGGGATTCGGTGGTAGATGTGCCATTATGATTGGCCTAAGAACTCTGGTTGATGTGAGAAAAGGTCTACTAGGTGGAGGTGTAGAAAAAGTCTGGTTAGGTGGAGATGGTGATCTTTGTGGTCCTCTTCCTCTCCTTCCTCTGCCTGGTGATAGTTGCAAGTAGACAAATAGCCCCTCTTCTCGAGTATCAGACCTGGTTTGAATTCTTCTCATGTGCCTGGGAAACTTTTGTTGCTACACCATTGAATTCTATCCCTTCGGAGTCACTAGATGTGTTAGAGAATGAGCCTCAAAAGGCTGGATTCTGCCAAGTTACACACCAAACCTGACAATATTAAAAATAGAATTTAAAACTTTGAAGGACTTGGAAGATACAGTTCTTCAATTCGGTTATCGGGTCTTGTTGTGCAACTACTAATCCTCGAAAGGTACAGGTGAAACTTAGGTCATGCAAGGCAACTTACAAAACCTGAAATACACCGTGTCGGAACTTGGGACATGCTCAACACCTAGGAAAACCTGAAATACTAAAAACTATGAAATTTTGAAAGTCAAAATATCAAAAATCTAAGAATACCCTTTTGAAGATTATCCCCCGATCTATCAACTAGTGAAATTTTGACTTGTTTTGAGCAAGTTAAGCCCTTGAAAATTGATTTGGAGTTCAGCCTGGAAGGTGAAAAAAATCTGAAATTGTAAAACTGTAATTTCTAAGTCCAAATTTCTTGAAAATTCCTTCAAATCTTATGGAATGACCTCTTGGTCCCACCAGGCATGCCAAAACTATTGATGGTGAATCACAGCACCCATGATGTTTCTGCAACTCGATGGGTTGAGACTCTCAGTGTGATTGCATAACATGGAGCTTTTCCCAAGTGTGGGACCTTGTGAATGGGAAAGCTCTCTGGATGAAGGCCGGTTCCTATTCCTCTGTTCAGATGCACACATAAAAATGCAGAGGGTTTACTCAAAAACCTAATCTAACTTGCCAAGGAGATAGGGTAAGAAGATGCATAAAAATAAACCTAAACTAACAAAGGTGATGCACCGAGGAATGAAGAAACATCTGTCTTGCCAATAAACACAAACCATTAAAATGTAATGCAAGATCATGCACAGATACCAAATTTGTAGTGAAAGATCAGGAGGATGCAAATAAACATAAAGAGGGTTGAAAATCATCCATAGACATGCATTATTTGCTCAAAGATTGATACAATACACTACAAAATTCCAAGAGGCAAAGTTGCATTACAGTTTTAGATGGGAGGTTTGAACTCCACAAATTCACCTGCCAAAGAGAAGAAGGGAGGGGAAAAACAAGAATTTCCAACCTTTAGAAAGAAGCCCCTCCTTAAAATTTATAGGAAGAATGAGAGAGGGAAGAGAGAGGAAATCCAAATCTACCCCAACCACCTCCAGATTGCATTTAATTCATCTCATTATGGCGGTAGGTGAGAACCCTAGCAAACCCAAAAATGGTGAACTGTATTTTGCATTTTTGAAGAAATTTTTCTCACCCAATTAAATATATCCAATTGTAGTTGGATAGAGGACCTTATAAGCTTTCCGAAAAGTCCAACCTTGTGTGAATCCAAGCTCCCTGTGAAAAGTTATGGCCATTTGAATATCTCGCATCGGGGGTTTGCCTTGAGTCTGGGGTGTCAACGCTCAAAATGTTGCACCTCCTGAAGATGCGCCTGAAGATGCGCATCCATCCTCATGTCAACATACTCTTACGTGCACCATAGGCACTGAAAATTTCATGTCGACATCTTCTACTATGCACCTCCAACCTGCGCCAGGGCGTGAATTTTTTTCGTGTCGACATCTTCTGCTGTGTGCCTCCAACCTGCGCCAGGGCGTAAATTTTTCCATGTCGACATCTTCTGCTGTGCACCTCTAACCTACGCCAGGGCACAAATTTTTTTGTGTCGACATCTTCTGCTATGCGTCTCTAAGCTATGCTAGGGCATGAATTTTTCCGTGTCGACATCTTCTGCTGTGTGCCTCCAACCTGCACCAGGGTGCGAATTTTTCCATGTCGACATCTTCTACTTGTGTGCCTCCAACCTACACCAGGGCACAAATTTTTCCATGTCGACATCTTTTGCTGTGTGCCTCCAACCTACGCCAGGGCATGAATTTTTCCATGTTGACATCTTCTGTTGTGCGCCTCCAACCTGTGCCTTTGTCTATATTTGGGAGGGAGATATATACAACAGATTCTTTGCATATATAGTTTCTCCTCCAAATTTCCATGGAGAAATGAAGTATTTACATCAATTTGTTCTAAGTGCAAGTCTTCTACCACAACTATTCCTAGAAGCAGTTCTAATATAATTCATTTTTACTACAGGAGAAAAAATCTCATCAAAATCTATACCTTTTTTACGTGCAAACCCCTTGACCACCAACTGGGCCTTGTATCTTTCTTGCCTCCTTCTTCCTCTTTGACTCGAACACCCCCTTGTTTTGTAATTCTCTTTTCCTTCGAGTATATTTACTAAATCCCATGTCCGGTTCTCCATGAGACGATGCTCCTCATTCATGGCTTGCTCCCACTTCTTCCTGGCATCTACTTGCATTGCTTCATCAAAGCTCTCTGGTTCTCCACTATTAGTGAGTAATAAATAATAAAGAGAAGGAGAAAAACGTTCAGGTTCTCTTCTTACCCTAGAATACCTCCTTAATAAAGGAGTTTAGGGTTCTGTTGAGGAGGTTCTGAACCGATTCATGTGTCACTTTTCCATTCGGAAGATCCTCTCTTCTGCATATTATTTCTTGGATTCTTCCTATTTTCCTGCAATGCACGCTTATACATGACTTTCTCATTAAAGACCACATCCCTAGATTGAATGATTTTTTTGTCCTTAATACTCCAACATTTATATCCAAAGTCATCACCACCATAACCAATGAAAGTACATTTTTCTGATTTAGCCTCTAGCTTGGTCCTATCATCCTTGTCTATATGAACAAACACCTCACATCCAAAGACTCTAAGAAATGAATAATCAACTTTCTTACCATACCAAGCCTCCTCAGGTATGCCTCCATCCAAGGCACTTGAGGGTCCTCTATTTATCAAGTACATTTTGTGCTCACCATACTGTCCAAAAAGAAAGAGACAGCTTCGCATGTAACCTCATGCTCCTAGCACGTTCCATTATTGTTCTGTTCATCCTTTCTGATACCCCATTCTGTTGTGGAGTTCCTGGAACCATCTTTTTCCTATGGATTCCATTCTTAGAATAGTAATAATCAAATTCATTGCTGCAATACCCCCTTCCATTAACTGACCTGAGACATTTTAGCTTAAGACCTGTTTCATTCTCTACCAAGGCTTTCCATTTAACAAAAGTGTCGAATACATCGATTTGTTTCTAATACAATAAACCCAAACTTTCCTTGTTGCATCATCAATAAAAGTAACATAATAACTTGAACCCCAAGAGATGATACCCGAGTGGCCCCCACACATCGAATGCACCACTCTAACTTACTCTCTTTCTTTGTAGGTCCAACCTTGATAAACCTTACTCGCTTCTATTTCCCATATATCCGGTCCTCACGAGACCTCCAAACCTGTTTCTCGTATATCCAGGGAAAATCCTTCTTTATGATATCCATGCCCTTATGGCTCATATTACCGAGCCTATATTGCCACAATTTTGTATCTGCTTACTGAAGCCACAAGATTACAAACATTAGTGCTATAAGTGGTTAAATACAAGGTTCCAACCTTTTTACCTCTTGCCACCACAAGAGCACCCTTGGTAACCTTCCAAGAGTCCGCTATAAATATCATAAGACAACCATCACTTCCCACTACTACCCCGCCGATATCAAATTTCATCTTAATGTAGGCACATGTCGACATCCTTCAATAGCTAAGTATTCCCATTCTACATCTTAACCTAAATGTAACCTTTTCCAACTATGATGCAAGGCTCATCATCACCAAGAAAAACATGCCCAGAATCTCCTTGATCATAATCAACAAAATAATGCCGATGTGGAGAAGCATGGAAAGAAGCCCCAAATCTAAAACCTAATATTCAGTAATATTGTGCAAAGAAAGAATCAAAGCATCCGACATACATTACCCGTTACCACATTTGCCTCCTTGTTTTCTTCTGTTGTTTCTTCTTATCCCGAAGCTCCCAATAGTCCTTCTTTGCATGCCCAGGCTTTCCATAGTGCCAACATACTATCTTGCTTTTGGATTTTGACCTTGCCCGATCCTTTGATTTTCCACGGCTTCCTCTATTCTTCTGTCTCCCTCTAGTTTCCACTGTCAAAGCATTCCATGAAGTAGAAGATTCACTAGAGATTTTTCTTCACATTTCCTCACTTAGAATCACCCCTACAACATCCTCAAACTTTAACTTTGAGTTAGCTAGAATCGAGTTGCTTACCGCCATTACCAAGCTATTCCAACTCTCAGGTAAAGAGCATAGAACTAATAAAGCCCTAACTTCTTCATCAAATTCTATTGTAACCAAAGCTAGCATATTTACAACCGTATTAAAATCATTTAGATGATCTACTACTAAACCATTCTCAGACATCTTCATATTAAACAACTTTTTCATTAAAAATATCTTATTAGAGGTAGAGGGTTTTCATACAACTTCCCTAATGCATCCATTAGTTCTTTTGTAGTCTTTTCCTTTGAAACATTAAATAATATCGAAGATGCAAGACATAGCCGGATTGTCCCAAGTGCCTTCCTATCTAGCAAATCCCATTCTGCATCTATCATGCTCGAGGGTTTGTTCACCTTCTCAGACAATGAGTATAAAGATCCTTTTGATAAAGGTAATCTTCCATCTGCATCTTCCAAAGACTGAAATTCTACCTGTTGAATTTATCAACCCTAGATCTTCCATCATCTGCCATAACTCCCACTCAAGATAAAACTTTCCCTGCAATTCAACACTTCGCAAAACAAATCATGTTCGATATCAATTGTTAGGAAATAAGAGATAAAATATGCGGAATAATCCCTCACATGAATCAGCAACAATAGAAACTAATATGTAGAAATTATTACAAATCTGAAAAAAAATTACGAGAATAAAATAACACAACACATGGAGACAATATTTAACATGGTTCACCCAATTTGGGCTACGTCCACCAAGAATCACTTGCTCAGATTTTATTACAAGCCACCACTCTCTCAATACAATACCCATTTCTGTTTGGAGCTATTCTCAACCAACTCCGTAGAATTCTGCCCGAATTCAAAACACATCTGCAATGTTTTTCATACCTCTATCATATGCATAAAACCATATAAATAGATAACTACTTAAGTAGTTTTACAAAACCGTGGGTATCAAAACCATGGGCAAAACTCGTCCCATAAACCTATGGGTGAAAAATCTTGCCCATATGAGAAGAGTACATTTCCCGATATCTTGGGTGCATTTTTTTGAGGCCAAAAAAAATTACGCCTAAATTTTTTTTTTTTTTGGGTTACACCCCGAACCCCTTACTGGGGCTTCCACCCCAGACCCCGCTCAAGGCCCGACCCACCCCGAACCCCGGTGAGGATACATGAAAAGTTACAATACTCTTAGTGTACGAGTCTTCAACACTTTCACACATGAAAACATGCTCCACAACCTAACACTTTGCGCTAAGTAATCCTCATCTAGAGGTGGGAGTTGGTCCAACTGCATGCTAATGGGTTGTCTAAACAAAACTCGAGGAGATGAACCTACCTCTCTAGTGAAAGTCATGTTGTTAGAGCTTGAATTCTCAGGAGGATGTGTCTGTGTGATTTGGTCAAGCTCCTCAATCCGTACAGAGGAACCAACATTGGCTCCTTGAGGAAGAGGATTTGAGCCTAAGTAGTTGAATAGTTATCTTCCCATGTAGAGAGTGAAGGTGATTGTTGTTTTCTAATTGTTTGATAGTTGTATACATCGAACCCGAGAGGGTCATTTGTATTCATAATATCGACATATTCGGGGTATAAGAATACCCTCGAATAATGGGAGAGAGGAAGATGGATGAAGAAAGTGGAAACATTTAAAGACTAGCTCTTTCACGTCAAGTTCACCAATTTTTACAAAAGAAAATAAACACGTGACATTCTTCACACCCGACCTCCTGAGGTCGTGCCGGGACAACCGATGTGGAATGGAAATGGATGTGTGTGTGATAGCGATGAACAAACTAACGAGGAAACCTTATGTCTTCAACAAGCAATATCAGGATATGCGATTCTAAGGTAAATGAATCCATCCTAAGCTGAAGTGGTGTAATGGAATGGTCAGATAGAATGGATACTCGGAGGCTCGATCAATAGCGAGATCTACCGAGATTCGTCTACTAGTTGCGGAGAACACATGGAAAGTGACCCGCAAATGCCTCGTCATGCATTTCCGAGACAAGGTCATCGAAGTGAGAATGAGATGTGTAATGGAATCAAAGATGTATGGGAGGTTCTCTGGTCTAGTCCATAAATCCTTAGCCTGATCGGATGTTATGTTTAACACGGAAAGTTGTGCAACAATGTTAGGTGGAAGTGGTGATGATCTAAATACTAGTGCACATAAACTAATGTCAATGTTTAATTAGTCAACAGGCTCGTTGGGTTGTGGGACTTGGGGATCACAACCATGAACTTGTGGAGGCTGCGGTATTTGTATGGTCATATGTGTAATCAAGCCTGTTGCCAGGAGCAGTCCAAATAATCGTAGGATTGACAAACTGCAATGTTTGATGTATTTAATTGTTCTATTTTCTTAGAATACCTAGTAGGTGTGTGTAATATTAACAAGTGTAAACCCGTATAAATATCGGTCAACAACTCAGTCCATTGGGTTGTGAGACCAATGGATCACTGGTTGAACGTTTTCTCTTGGTTTGGACATTTGATGGTCATGCGGAATTAATTGAATTGATTCGATGAAGTAAACTAATTATCAAAGGAAATTTAAATTATTTTTTTGGTATTTTCATAGCATATTTGAACAAAACAATCGAAGAAAATAATCTAGCAAAAGTAAATATTTTTATCTTTTCTAAGATTTTAAAAATGCTTCTAATATAATAAACGAATTAAATACAAGTAATCACCTGGTTGTAGTTAACTACTTGTGTAAGTATGTGAATCTGGACCTAAAAATAACTAAACTAATTTAATCAAAACCATTTTAACCCTACCTCAGAGGTAGAGAACAAATCATAACTCTAGAAGAGCTATTGTTCCCCATAACTTCCTTGGTAATGTCAAAGAGCAAGCTTTCTAATGATTTGATCTACTTGTAATTACTTGATTAACTGAAATGAAAAATTTTACTACTCTATTTGATATGGATTTGAAATGAATAACTCAGAGTTGATAACTTGAACAAATGAAGAAAACACAAATAATTCCAACCTAGATAAGCAAGAGCTTTGGAAAATCTGGTTGTATTTGTTCTTGTCCCCAGTTTATCCTTTCTTTCTCTGTGTGTCCATATGAGTCCAAGGAATTGGGAATGCAAAGGCAGTAGTAGGAGAATGCACTTGAGCAAGGGAAGCTTGAAGGAAGTTTTCGTTCTGCAAATGCAAGTAGAAGAAGGATAACACAAGAGATCCGAGATTGGATATGTAATTTCTAGCAGGATTGTAAAGAACAATAATACTATGCGAGATACCAAAAATTCTCGATTATTTGCTTGAATACAAACATTGAATACATAGGAATTGGCAGGATGCGCCTTCATACACAAGGTATCCTTGGAGTGCCAAATCATTGGTGAAGAGGTAGTTCAAACTAATTAAATCTATTTAAAAACAGAGAGAGAAGGAATACCATGCAAACAAGACTATTTTTAGGAAATTTTGTTCACAAACGCACCCTATAAGTCAAGTTAAGTGAAATCACATGTGTTTAAATTATGCATGAAGAGTTACGTAAAAATGCATAGAACCGCTACCCAGGCGAGGGTAGCGGTTTCGACACTAAAGGCCAAAACATGCACAAAAAGGAGCGAGAAGCTGGAAAAAGTGTGGAAAAGCTAAGTACAAGAATCTAGGCTATAAATATATACTGCGAATGAGCTTAGGAACTCGAACACCTTCTGAAAGGACATGAATCATCATTGGGGACTTTTGTAACCGTTTTTCAACAATGTAGCACATGCAAAATCAAGTGCATACAAGTAACCTCATTTATGTGGCCATGGGTGTAATGTGTTTCCTTTCTTTTAATTTTTTGTTTTAATTTGTTGTGCATGTGTTTAATTATTGGGGAAATATTGTTACTTTATTAACACTTGCTAATCTATCTTAATCAACTAATTTAGATTAAATGTAAACTCAAGGAAGATATGACGTGTAGGTAATAAATTGGGTGGATTGTCCTTGTTTTGGTGCATGATGTAAATTGAATTAAATTCATTTAGGTGGTGTGTACTCTACCATCCTTCCCAAATTTGAATTTGGATGTTGTGCACTCAACCCATCCCTCAAATCCTGAAATTTGACTTTGGAGCCATTTTTAGAGGCTTGTGGGACAAGTTAAGCTTGTCCCACACCTCTTAAATTCACCTACCAACTATACCTATGGTATAAGGGGTCAATATTAGACCCCATTATGTGATTTTGAATGTAAAAATGTGAAATTTATTGCACTTCTTACATGAGTTTTTATTTTTTAATTTTTATCCTTAGAGGTATGGAGTGAGAGTTTGTGTGTGGAAGGAATTTTCATATCCTCACCCACTAATTTATTACCTTTGGTTTTTATGTTTGACTTGGTTTTGTTGAGTTGAGGATAAGTGATGTGACATTCTACATGGAGCCACCTTACCCTCCTCTCCTCTTTTTCTATTTATTCAAGTTGTTTTGATAATTTGGGGGTTACTTTATTTAGTTGTGCACTTGCATTTTGAATGTTTTGGCTTGAGTTGATTTTTGGAGTCTTGGAGCTTGTTTGGATTTAGGATTGAGATTGGAAGGAGCTTAGATTTGTGATTTTGGATCAAGGATTCTTGCAATGGAAAGGTAGGGACTTAAACCTTGCAATTTTATTTTATTATATGTATGTTGCATGTAAAATGAATGTTTGTGTGTGCATGTTTGGGACTTGGGTAGTATGGCCTTAAGGATGGTGTAGGAGAAGGAATATGGGGATCTTTTGAGGGAGGGATAAGAGTATTGTTTGCATATTTTGGAGGGAGTTTTGGGTTGGGTGTCCCACCTTCTTAAGATAAGAGATTCTTACTTATCTTTGTATGAAATACTTGAGGGAGTGATAAGAGTATGAGGGAGTGATAAGAGTTTGAGGGAGGGATAAGAGTTTGGTTGTTTTGTGGGGATGATGATTTTGGAGGCTTTTAAGGTGGGTACTTAACCCATTGGGAGGCATAAGTGATTTCCCCATATTTCCTTTGCTCCATTGGCTTATATTTTTCAAGCCTTATTTTGGAAAAGTTACATTTTATTGATATTGTTGTTTGTGCTTGTATGTGTGTTAAAAGATTGTTGGTATGTGTGTTGTAATGTGGAAGCATTTTGAAAGTTGCCATTGGTTGTATCCATTCCTTATTGCTCTATGGTTGGGGCTCAGGGGGCCAATGAGGAGGATAACTTCTTCTCCTCATTGGAATATTGGTTGGGTAGAGAGCATTGCCTACTCCCCCTTCCTTGTTGTTGTGCTTTGAAGTTGAAGAGAATGGTGGAGCTCAAGTTGAAGTCTTGGACATAGTTGCATTTGTAGAAGACAAGAAGGAATCCTACTTTTGTAAAATTTTTCCATGTTGTCTCCACCTAAGTGGAGGGCTTTTGTAACTTGCATTTTAAAGTTTCAACTTCTTGTAATGTATTATGTAAAACTGATTTGTATTGAGTATCCAAGAAATACACATTTTGGAAAAGAGACATGAAGTTGCAATTTAGTTGTTATTATATCTCCTTCAACTTGTAAATTTATATCAAGAGTGCATTTGATTTATTAATGGAAATTATCCTTATTTGGAATGGGAGAAATATTTTCAAATTTAAATATTTGACTCAAAAGTTGTATTATGGTTTCATTTTAAAAGAATAATGTTCTTGTATGGAAAGTGTATGTTGATTTCATTTGGTAGTATTATTGGCAAATTTGAATTTAAAATAAAAAATGGGGAATTTATTTAAGTGTGCTATACATTTTACTTTCCATAAACTAAATTGTGAAAAGGAATGATTTGAGTTGGTTTTATAATCAAATTTTACAATTTGTTGCAAATGATATTAGTCCACCTATATCAATTAGTTGAATATTTATAAATTATATATAATAGTATATGCCTTCATAGCTTACTTTGTAATAAACTTGACTTGATAAAGTGTTTGTAATAAAACATAACTACCTTATATATATTATATATATAATTAAATAATATATAAATTAATAATATACAATATACAAATTATATATATATATATATAAACAATAAAAAATATGCTGTGATCATATTGAAATCGGTGGCTGTGGAGTAATTGAAACAAATTTTTATAATAATAAAAAAGAAGAAGCAAGTATTAGGGCCTCCATAATATATGGTTGTTATATATAAAAAAACTATAATAAGGGTGGGGGTGCCCACCCACATAATATTAAATAACACCCTACCCCAACAATGATCGCGACCACTATAACTTTGCACCGTATTTTTTAAATCGGCCGCAATATATATTAAATCGGCATTTTAAATTTGTATTCCAAAAAAATGTAAAACAAATGCAATATATAAATGGGTATATATATATATATATATATATATATATTTCAACCCTAGATACGTGTTTATACCTCATTTAAAACTCAAATAAAATGGGGCAAAAATGCCCATACCTAAATAGGGTAAATTTTCCCAAAAATGTAAAATAACCAATAACATTCTTGGAAAATTCTAGAGAGAGATGCAAATTAAATAAGCACCCAAATCTTGTGTATATCCTTCTAAACCAAGAAAAATCCTTCACAATCTCTCTTTGGCTCCATGGCCTCCATTCTTCCTTAACCTGCAAAACAAAATAGAGAAAATGATAAGAATAGGGCAAGAAAGGAAACTCATAAGAATTTTTAGGGTTGTAGTAAATACCTAAGATCTAAGGGCCCAAAAAGAATCAATCTAATGGTAGAGAATGAATCCTACAACTTTTTAAGTTGTGGGCTTTTTGTGGGATAAAGTGTTTTAAATTAATAGTATGTGTATTAGGGGAAAGGGGATTTTTAGTGGGTAATATAGGATGTGACCCCTTTTATTATAGTTTGATAAATAAATACATGACTTGAGTTAGGGTTTATTCAATAATATTGTGCATGGTCAATTGGTTAATAGTATAAAGGAATTAAATTATTTTTAATTTAAATATATGGTTAGATAACTAAATAATGGATAGGGGTGTTAAGTGGTTAGGGAAAGTAAAATTAAATCAACTTAGGAAATGATTAAATCATGAACTTAAGAAGGAATCTGAAGGGGTAAAACAATGTGTTTAATGTCATCATTATTTAAATAAAAATTAAGGGAACCTTAGAAGGGGGATTATAGTCCGAGATGGATTTGAGAAGTAAACTAATAATAATTAATCAATTAATTTGGTTACGAATAATTCTATATGTGTAGAGATTATTAAAGGGAATTAATTAAATGTAGTTGATTTTTAATCATTGCAACCTTTAAAAAATCACAAATTTTTCCCTAATAAATTTATAAACTTTTGTGTAGTTTTGAACGTCAAATTTTGTGGGCGTTACGAGAGAGGATCACACTTCTTCGTGCAATGGATCACACTTAGTAGATGTACGAGGCCGCGACTCTCTCGCACTATGATGAGCTAGCACTGTCATGTCTAAGTGTGAGTTTTCAAACTTTAAATTACACTCGCTCGTGAATTGAAGTGCGGTCACCAACCACGGCCTCCCATTGAAATCAATATTTAAATTTTAGTGTGTAAGAAAAAAACTACGTACAAAATGATCATTTAGGCTATACAACTTTTGAAATCCATAGGGAAAGAAGCCAATGATTGTGAGTGGTAATGTGTAGTATAGTACCACTAGTTATAAAAATCAAAGTCAACATTTATAAATTTTATACTAAAAATTTAGAAAAAAGGTAGCCAATAACACAAGTAAAATCAAGTCACATGTACAAATCATGAATAAAAGATGTAACTTTGACCCCACTAGGATGATTTCACCTAGCATGTGCTTTCATCATGTAAGTTAGCAACCGCTAGGCTTATTGAAGATAGCGGCCACGAGGCTTATGTAAGATAACGACCACTTGGCTTATGTAAGATAACGACTGTTTGGCTTATGTGGGGGATTCAAATAATAACAAAATATAAATCCTAAAATAGTGAAACTAAAATCCAAAAATTGGGATTTATAAATTGGATTACAATAGTGGTGAACTTGGAATCCAATAATAATGCTATTGGAATCCAATATTAGCCAAATTAGAATCCAATAATAGCAATATTAGAATCAAATAATAGTGAAATTGGAACTAGAATAATTCCAATAATGACAATATTGGAATCCAATATTACTACTATTGGATTCCAATAATAGTAATAATGGAATCCAATATACGGAAAAACTGAAATGGATTTCTTCCAATACTTGAAATAGTGAATTCTCAATTAAGCTGGAATATGTCCCAATTTATTGAAATATCCGTTTTGGTATTTAGTTGATTTCTGCATCGATAACGACATTAAACAAAAAAATAGTAACAGAGTATAGTCGACTTATTGCAACAGGAAGCAAAATTTATACCTGACTTATAGTAGATTATTATGTGCTTATTTGTATTTGAAAAATTCCCTTCCTTAAAAAGTAAGCTCTTCAAACTAAAGATGTTTGATCTATGTGAACTCTTGTTTGCAGGGAAATGGGAAGGGAGGTTCCCAAGCATCCCTCTAGCACTTTTATGAGAACTAATATAAAGTCAGGTGCATGGCGAAAGCAACTAGAGGTGTTGAGACCTTCTAATAAATTTGCACAACATGTCAGAGGCTTTGCTAATGAGCACAATCATTATGATAATCATGCAAATGTTGGTTATTTTCAAAGGCTCGATTTTGGAATTAGGTGGAAGGTCTGAGAGAACAATAAACTGTAGTGGTGCTAGCTTGAATTATTCTGATTTATTATCCACTCAGTCATTTTTGTATTTATCAAGATGACATTCTAATCTTGGCTCCAGTCCTAATCTTCCAATAAGCTTATGCAAAAAAACCATAAAACAATATTATATATTTGTGCTAAATAATATGGGTCTGCATATATTATTTTGAAGGTGGCATGTAGCTAGTCTTTGTCAATCAAGATTTTGACCTCTAATAAAGAACCTTAAGCTATATATCTTGGCTTATTTTATAAATTTGGAATAGTTGAGTTTGTTATAACTATTATTATTCCCATTTACCCTGAAAATGCAGCGTAAAAGAACAAAAAACTGCCCTCCAAATTTTGGGGAAAGTGTAACGCCAACATTTTTCCCACAAAAAAACCCACTAATTAGTTAGGAGATTTACTGAGAATATATTTTTTAAAAGGTAAGGTTGCAACAAGATAACCTCCAACTAGATTTAATTAATTCACGATTAATAAATTCCTCTTAATCATAAGGTTGTCGTAATTAAAATTAATAATTAATTAGTATTATTTTATTTTAGTCATTTCAGGCTATAATCCCCTTTTATTTTATTTAACTTATCCTTATAATTCAAATGTCATTTATTTACCTAATACCCTAAGGCTAAGGTCTCACTTACCCTAACCCTATAATTAAGTTCAATTAATTTTAATCCCTATTATAGCATTACCTAGTTACCCATGTATAAAATTAATTTAATTAATTCTTAAAGTGAAGTCCTTATAAAAGTCACTTAACTAAGGCAATAAAGGTCACACTTTAACCCTAACCTTCTAACACCCCTTTTTGTGGCCCCATTCACAAGTTACACATACATTTAATTTAAAAACATATTCCCACCAAAATATCCTCACCTAAAAATTGTAGGATTGATTCCCAACCCTTAGATTGATCCATTTAGAGCCCTTGGATCTTAGGTATTCAATCTAACCCTAAACATCCTTATGAGGAGTTCTTATTCTTTCTTTTGCCCTATTTTCTCATTTTCATTTTGTAGGTTTTTGGGAGGAGAAGGAGAATGGATTCCAAGAATGGATGGATATACACATTTTTGTTTCTTATTTCATTTGTAACCCTCTCCTAGGGTTTGTTCATATTATTATTTGTTATTGTGTATTTTATTTGCATTTTCCCTATTTGGGTATGGGCATTTTTGCCCCATTTTTAGTTCTAGTTTAAATGGTGTATATACAAGAAAAGGGTTTTGAATATATATATATATATATATATATATATATATATATATATGAGTTAAAGTTCGTCAGATAAAAAAATAATAAATAGCTCAAATTTAAATGTGTCGTAAGCTGGCCCGAATATATAAAAAAGTGTCGGGTTAAAGATTTAAGTGGACACATTGTTTGTATTAGTAGTAGCTTGGTTTATATTGGTGGGTGGTGGGGGGACGGAAGGGAGGAGGTCGTAGACCCCACTCCCCACCCCATATATTATATATGGGTTGGGGGTGGGGTCGATGACCTCACACCCCAATTTTTTTATAACCAATACAATGGTCGCGGCCTTTGACCTTAGTTAATTTTATTTATATGTATTTTTTATATAATTTTATAACACACACACACACACACACACACACACACCTATATATATATATATGTATATGTGTGTGTGTGTATATATTGTGTGTGTGTGTGTGTGTGTGTGTGTGTGTGTGTGTGTGTGTGTGTGTGTGTGTATTACCTTATACAATAATTTTGTTAAGTATATACATATATATATATATATATATATATATATATATATATATATATATATATATATATATATATAATATTCCAAACTATAATTTGTTCTACCTAAAATTTAAACATTCACTCTATTCATTTGTATAGTGAAATAAAGGCAAGAAGATTGTAAAATTTCTATCAATTTATTTATAGGTGAAATAGAGAAACTAATGGCTTTTCTTATCAACTCAATACAACGAATGAAGAGAATATATTCATTGTTTAAACCAATAAATGTCTATTTCCTTTTTCTTATAACTTAATATATGAGATTGACTATAATTTCCAACATTTCAATATGTTTAATTTTACTATCAAAATGAAAATTTGTCTCTTTTCCTTTCACAACAAGAACGATATCTATTCCAATAAGTAAAATCAGGTATTAATTACATACTTTCTTCTAACTCCCACTCAATCATTTCACCAAAGGAAAATGAAAGCAAGTATGAATTTATTTTCAGTTTTGAAAGAAATGCATTTCCCATTTGAATACAAATTTCAAGTCCTTCCTTTTCAACCAAACAATGTTACAATTATAATTGGATAACAATACAATATTTTCTAAATAACTTGGTTCATTCTTTACAATATAATAGTCCCTCTTTTCAAAAAATATAAAAGAATAAATTACAAGCTCTCAACTTTCATTTTACAACAAAGGGGCTAACATTACAAATTTTATAAATAGAATATCCAAGAACTTCTCTTTTAAAATGCAAGATTACAAGCCTTCCACTTTAAGTTAAACAACATGATTTTTTTACAAAGATATGATCTCTCCTTGTTTTCTTCAAGGTGCCACTATGACCAAAAATCACTTGAGATCCACCATCTTCTTCAATACCCAACACAACAACAAAATAGTGGAGTAGGAAGCAATATCCAAACAACCAATAATCCAATGAGAAGGATAAGCCTTACTCCCCATTAGCCCCGAACCCCAACAATGGAGAAATAAGAGGTATAAGGAAACCAAGGAAAATTTACATGGATTCCAAAAATACATTCAAACAAATTTCAACATAATAATAATAATACCAAAATCACAACAAATATACAAGTTTCCCAACACAAAGGCTAATTATTCAAGCCACGAGAAGAAAACGAAACATGGGGATTCACTTATGCCTCCAAAAGGGGTTGAGTTTCCACCTTAAAGCCTCCAAGAAAATCAAATCACATACCAACAAGACTCTTATGCCTCCCTAAAAATAAACTCCAATATCTCCCTCAACTCTTATGCCCCCTCAATAAAATATACAAGATAAGCACAAATTTAACTTATCTACAAAGGTGGGACACCCAACCCAACTCCCTCCCAAGATATACAACAATAATCTTATGCTTCCTCCAAAATATCCCCATTTCCTTTCTCCTACACAACCTAAAGGCCATTCTACTTCCCAAAATCACAAACATACAACAATAATCTATTCATAATGATTTTCACAACAAATTAACAATAAAAATACATGGTGAAGTCCCTACCTTGCCATTGCAAGAATATCCAATCCAAAAGAGAAAGATCCAAACCTTCCAAGGCCAAAAAAAGCACAAGCTAACTCCAAAGCTTCAAAAAAGCACTCCCAAAAGATGGATCCTCCAAAATGCAAGAGTCAAAATAAAACATGTAACCCTAAAATCATCAAACAAACTTGAATAAATAGAAAAATAGAAGAGGAGGGTGAGGTGGCTCCATGTAGGATGTCACATCACTTCTCCTCAACTCCACATCACATGGTCAAAACCCAAACCCAAAGCTCAATAAATTGGTGGTTGAGGAATGACAAGCCTCTTACACACACAAACTCAAACCCACACCTCTAAAGGACAAAATTAAAATCTCATGTAAGAAAGTGCAATAAATATTACCTTTTTGCTTTAAAATTACATAATGGGGTCTATTTTGACCCCCGAACCCATAGGGGTAGGTGGTAGGTGGCATTAAGAGGTGTGGGACAAGCCTAACTTGTCCTACAAGCCTCAAAAATGGATTTTAAGCCCAAATCGAATTTGACATGCAAGGTTGAGTACACAACACTTAAAAGTAAGAAAATCCATTCAAATCCAACATAAATTGAGGACCATCTACTAACATTAAATACCCCCCTTAGTCACATCTCAAATTAAACTAATTAATCAAGTTTAATAAACTTAAATGGGGTACATTAACCTAAACAAAATAAAGGTGAATCACATTACTAAAATAATTCACATACTCACAAAATAATTAAAGCAAAAAGGGAAAACAACACATTTACCCAATGTCACATTTGAGGCCAACCCCTAATGGGGACCCCTAACTATCTATCAACAACAAACAACATACTAATATACAAGTTACAAAGTGACCTATTTCCAAATACCCCAAATTCCTTCTTGTTGGTCTCCTATCTCCTTTTGTTTGTTGTGTTACAATTTCTTGAAAAAATCAAAACAATACCTTTTGGCCTCATGGCCATATTAACAACATCGAGATAATAAAACACACATACACATATTAATTCACATCATCAAATATCATAACTAAACCATCACTAAAATCAAGTAATTTCACCAATTGTTCACAATTTCAAATATTTCGATTCTATCAATTCATCAATTAGCAATAAGATCACAAGACTAACTAAATCATCTAACAAAATATATATACCAAAATCCAATGAGTCAGTACATATATAAAGTAGTAACTCTAGATCATCATCAAATACTGATATGTCAATCCATGCATGTAATCCATCATATAAGTCACATCATGTCAAAAGTCTAAAACATCCATATTGTCTATCAAATAGGCTAATCAAATATAGTAATGTCCATCTATCAATGTCTAAAGATAAAATATGATAAAAATGTCTATGGCTCCAATCCAAAGTAAGAAAAATCATAGTAAGATAAATGTCAAAGAGGAGTGGGCACTACATCCCCCTCCCCTTAGACTCGACTTCCTCCTAGAAGTCACTAGAACAAGTGTGGGAACTATGATCTAAAAGGTGTGGTGTCCTCCCATGTAACTATTGTATCATCGTATAAATCCCACTAGACGCAATCGATCAATCTCTCAACCTTGAAGGCCTAGGTTCTTGCACTCTAAAATGGATGAGATCCACCATCACACCTTTTGATCTGCACCTACACTGCAATCCAATCCAATACATGAGAAGGATCTAGAATGTACCTCCTAAGAACAGAAACATGAAATACATCGTGAACGCAAGAAAAGTTGGGTGGCAATGCTAGGTAGTAGGCCAAAGAATAGATTTGCTCCAAGATCTCAAAGGGACCCACAAACCTAGGAGCTAGCTTAGAGCCTTTTCCGTAATAGATAGGGCTCTTATGAGGCATGACACAAAGAAACACCTTCATGCCCACCTCAAAATTGTGGTCTATCCTCTATGATCTGCATACTTCTTCTATTTATCTTGAGCCTCTTTTAATCTCTATCTAATTATGACATACTACTACTCCATATCCTCGTAATAAAGTTGGCCCAAGAGATACGTTGTCCTATAACATGTCCCAACTCAGTGGTGTCTTGCACTCCTATCATACACTGGTGCCTAAAATGGAGCCATACCAATTGAAATCTGAAAAATGTTGTTGTAGGAAAAATAAACCAAGTACAAATACTCCTCCCACCTCGACTGATGGTCCATGACGTACATCTAAAGCATGTCCTCTAAAATATGATTCACCCTCTCTATTTTCCATTTTTTCGGGGTTATAAGTTATCTTGAATTTGATATTTGTCTCGAGAGCATACTTTGCATGGTAGTCCAAAAGTGAGAGGTGTGCAAGAGGATCGTGGTCACAAATGATCTTCCGTGGAATCCCGTGCGGTCTGACAATCTCATCCAGATATACTTGTGCCAATGCAATAATAGTATAGGTGGTCTTTACCAGAGAAAAATGAGCCATTTTCATCAATCTATCCATCATGACCATGATGGAATCATGGTGGTATCTCGACGTAGGTAGCCCTATAATGAAATCCATGGAAATGGTGTTCTATTTCCACTCTAGTATGGCATAAAGATATAAAAGGCCATCTGGATGATTATGCTTGGACTTCACCTTGTCACTCCAAACAATGAGACACAAAATGAGCTATGTCTCTCTGCAACCCTCTACAATGGTACAATTGTCTCAAAGTGGTGTGTATCTTCTTCACCCCTAGATGGGGTGAATAAGGTACACGGTGTGCCTCAACAAGGATATCTACCTCAATCCTCCATCTCTGGGTACATAGATCCAAATTTTGTTCCAAAGAAGATCATTATACTCTAATGTAAATCCATCAAACTTCCCCTCAAGGGGTCTCTGAGACTCAATATATGCTCTAACTGAAAGGTAGAAGCTGTCATGTGGAAGCTATTGTAAGATCCTGGTCCTCAAGTCTATACCAACTGTTGTAGCCATAACCAAATGTCTCCAACGACTCAAGGTATATGCAACCACATTCTCCTTCCCTTTCACATGCTCTATCTCCATGTCATACTCACAAATAATCTTCATCCAATGCCATTGAAGGGTGTTTAGATTGGGTTGTGTGAAGAGATGCCAAAGACTCAAGTGATCTGTCATGAGAATGAACCTCTTGCCTAAATGAAAATGTCTCCATCTAACCAAAACATGCACAACTACCTGCTTTTGTAGGCTAAAGGTCATGAGTGGGATAATTGAGCTCATAATCCCTAATTTTACAAGACTCAAAGGCTACCACACAACCCTCCTGCATCAATACACCTCCTAATCCTGCCAATGAAGCATATGTGCATACAAAGAAATCTCCTTGTTGATTTTGCACTTTGCTAGAATGGGTGTTGTCGTAAGGCATTTCTTCAGTGTCCTAAAGGCCTACTCATATCTATCTAAACAAACAAACTTATTCCCTTTCCATTGAAGGGAAGTGATGGGATGCGTAATACAAGAGAAATCTTGAACAAACCTCCTATAATAACCTATCAATCCCATGAAACTGCACACCTCGGTCACACTAGTAGGTTTTGGCTAATCCATGATAGCTCTAATCTTGGAAGGATTGACTGTGATACCTTCCCTAGAAATAATGTGGCCTAAATATGAATCTATGACTAGAAAAATGCACACTTCTCCAAGTTCTGTATAGTTGCTCCTCTCAAAGACACTACTGAGACCATGGAAAAGGTGTTCTCTTGTGCTCCTCACGTGTACATGAGTAGATCAAAATATCATCAAGGAACACGAGTACAAATCGGTCTAAAAATTCTTGAACACCCCGTTCATAAAACTCATGAACACTACAGGGGCATTCATCAGACCGAATGACACAACCGTGAACTCGTAGTGGCCATATCTCATGCAGAAAGCTATCTTGTGGATATCTGCCTCCACAATCCTTAGATGATGGTAATCGAGTTGAGATATATCTTGAAATTTTTTTATCCCCTTCATTTGATCAAACAAACCATCGATGTGAGGAAGGGGGTAAGAATTATTTATTGTTACTTTGTTGATGTATCGTAGTCCACACACAAACATAAGGTTCCGTCCTTCTTCATAAAAATCATTGGTGCACCCCAAGGAGATACACTAGGATGGATTAGGCATTTCTCAATAAGGCCCTCTAACTACAACTTAATCTCACATAGCTCAGGGGTGGTCATCCTATAAGGAGTGCATGAGATAGGCTCCACTCTCGGAACCAAATCAATATGAAAGTATATCTCATGTGGGGGAGGTAACCATAGTAACTCACCTAGAAACACATATGTGAACTCCCTCAAAATATGATGATCATCAAGTGAAGGTCCACTATCCTCATCCTATGACCTATCACTAATTGTAATAGCATACAACTGACACCCACGCCGCGCACATTGCTTAAGTTGCATAGCAGAAATAGTGTGAATAGAGATGGGTCTCCTAACTCCAACTATCACCGAATCAACTCCCAAATCATCTACATAAGATATAACCTTGCTGTAACAATCAACTCTAGATCTTGTGTGAGATAACCAATCCATGCCCAAGATAACTCCATAATATCCCAAAGGAAGGATACAAAGATCCAAGGTAGTGGTGAAGGGTCCTAGTTCCACTACACACTCCTTAACTAAGGAGTCAATTGAGAGCTTGGCTCCGAAGCCATCTCAACATCCCAACTAAGGCCCTACCTAACTTCCACCATCGTATCACTCTACTAAATATGGTGCAATAAAAGAATCATAAGAGCTATAATCAAACAATATAGAGGAAGGAATACCGCCAATGCTACCTGTAATATCTATCACTATGCCACGATGCTTTGCCTAGCGGTTCTCGAGTGCTGCATAAATCTGATGGATACATCCCATATCACCAATAGTAGGCTCTGAAATAGGTGCCTTACCCTTGTTATTAGGGTTATGTGGGCACTCTCTCTAATGGTGTCCAAGTACACTTCATCCATAATAATTACTTGGTCCCCTCCAATGAGATGAAACTCCAACAGTACTCTAGTGGTCTATCTTTGTGGATCTGATGATCTACCATACAATGCTATGGTATCTAGTGATAAGATCTTATTGATTGAGCTCTAGGTGCTCCATGTGTCCTAATGGGTCTATTGATGTGTAATCACATCACCCCTGAATGTATGTAAATTGATGGGTTGAAACTATTAATGTGATTGCATAACATGGAGCTTTTCCCAAAGTGTGGGACTTTGCAATTGAGAAAGCTCTCTAGATGAAGGCTGGTTCCTATTCCTTTGTTCAGATGCACACATTCAAATTGTAGAGGATCTAATTTAAAATCTACTCTAACTTGCCAAGGAGAGAAGGTTAAGAAGATGAAAGAAATTAAACCTAAACTAAAAAAGGTGATGCACCAAAGGAATATCGAACACCTACTTTTCTATTAAATGTAAACCATTAAAACGTAATACAACCACTATGAACAAATAACAAAGATTGCAATGAGTGATCGGGAAGAAAGCAAAGTGAACTCAAGAGAGGGTTGAAATCATCCAAAGACTTATATTATTGCTCCAAAAATTTGATACAGTGAATTACAATGGCCAAGAGGAAAAAAATTTATATTATAGCTTGAATGGGAGGTTTGAACTCCACAAATTCACTTGCACACAAGAGAAGAAGGGAGGGGCACAAGGAAAAATTATCCAACATTATAAAAATGCCCATCCTTACAATATATAGGAAGAATGTGAGAAGAATTCAAATTATTGCTCCAACCACCCTAGAATTCATTTAATTCTCTTGCAAAAATGATGGGTTCTCTCAGAAACCCATGTCTCCATGTACTTTTCCTTGTTGGAGAAGAAAGGAGCCCATACCTTCATTATTGTTGTAGGTGAGGAACCCGAACACCCTCTAAAAATGGTGGACTGTATTTTCATTTTGAAGAACTTCATCTCACTAAGTTTAAGAAACTCAGTTGTAGTTAGTCGAGGACCCTGTGAGATTTCCAAAAATTCCTTTCTTGTGCAAATCTAAGCTCCTAGTCAAAAGTTATGGCCATCTAAAGGTCGAGGTATCATTCTGTAAAAATGGTGGGTGGTTGGCTTTGTCTTTTTAAAAGTCGAAATACGTGTAACCTCCAAAATCTTGAAATTCGGACTTTCGATCATTTTGATTTCAGAAGTCGGGTTCTTGTTCATCTTCCAATTTTTCTTGAGAGTTCAGATGTGATAAAATTTGAAACCCGAAAGTCCAAAATTTTAGAATTTTAGAATTCGGGATTTGGATATTTTGTTGTGTTTTTCGCTTTGAGGCCTTGAGAGTTTTGAAAGTCTGAAACCCGAAAGTATGAAATTTTAGAATTTCAGAATTCGGGATTTCAGACATTTTTCTCACTTTTATGTTTGGGGCTCCAAACTTCTGAAACTCGAAACACGAAAGTTCAAAATTTTGGACTTTCGAGTTTCGGGTTTAGAACTTTTTGCCTTTTGAAATATTTGCACTTGTTCATCACCCAAATAGCCTCAAGAGTTCCAAAATCTGAAACCCGAAAGTCTAAAATTTTAGAACTTTTAGTTTGAGAACTCTTTCCTCACCGAGATCTCCGAAACCCCTAAATCTAAGAGTCTAAAATTTTGGACTTTCAGAGTTTCAAGTTTTGGAACATTTCTTTCATTTTCACCTTTACGCTCACTTTCGAAACCCCGAAACCCGTAAATATGAAATTTCAGACTTTAGACTTTGAGATTTTGGACATTTTCTCAACTTTTTCTTCTTTTCTCGGTGAGAAATCAAACTCGAAACCCGAAAGTCTGAAATTTTGAGTTTTGGACTTCAGGATTTCAGACATTTTTCTTCCTTTTCACCCCACTTTTCCTCCGAGATCTCGAAACCCGAAACCCGAAAGTCCAAATTTTTGAAATTCGAGTATTTTAGACATTTTTCTCACTTTTTCACCACGTTGACTCGAGATCTCTAAACGCTGAATGTCGAAACTCCAAAATTTCAAGCCTAGGTCTCCATTCATTTTCCAACCCGCAAAGTGAGCTACCTTCCTTTGCCCAACCCGAATTACTCGAGCTCGGCCGAGTTAATATGATACTTTCTTTCTTAGGCTCGATCTCCTTTGATGCTCCCTTGGCCAAGTTGGCCCTTGTTCGTTCCTTTTCCAACCTTGCATTTGTAATTTTCGAGATCACCTGCAACCCGACTATCTAATCCCGAAATGCTAGCTCCCATGGCCAAATGAATCCCTCCATCATCTCGAGTGTGTAATTTTGTGTTTGTTCGAGCTTTTCCTAAGGGGAAAAATTGGACCATAGGGTGCTCTAAGAGGACGCTCCATACCCCATCCTCTCAGTGTATCAAATCTTTGTAGGGGTCTAAATGATGGACGAGTCTACTATTTTTGCTACCGAGGTGGCTGTTTGTGGTGGAATAAAAGAAGAATATGTTGAACCATGTCCACGAAGTGGAGGAGGAGATGGACCCCTTGACCTAATATCCTACGTATCTCATGAATACGAATCCTCACTCTATCTCTAGCCTACTACGTCTTCCCCCTGGTCTCCTCTATAATGTAGGCCTTCTCAATGGCCTTAGCTAAGGTCTACGAATAATGAATGCGTATTACACCTCCCAAATCCAAGTTCAGGCCCTTAATGAACATGTGGATCCTAACTGCTCATCTTGCATGTAGTCGACATATTGAAGCAAGTCCAGAAACTAACTCTCATACTCCGTTATTGTCATGGATTCCTAATGCAGGTCATGAAACTCATCTATCCTCTGCTAGATAAACCTCTTGGATATGTATCTACTCCTAAACCACTCCTCGAAGAGATCCCAAGTAAATATATTTGAGTCTACGTGGATCTTCTACTCCTCATTCCTCCACCAAATATCTTTTCTATCCCTTAGAAGATGAATCACAACACAAGCCTTCGTGTTGCTAGTACATGGGAAAATCTTGAAGCATCCACTCAAGCTCACTAACCAAGCCTTTGCCTGAAAACTTCCTATATCGCCAACATAATGAGATGGGTGTAGCTTTAGGATCTCCCTGATATGATCTATAGCTGATGTATGTCAACCCCTAGGTCTCTCTACATGCTCATCCCTCGTCCTAGGGATCCTAGATATATCTTTGTGTCCTGTAACCCTATCTTCATGCCCCCTTTGAGGTTATTTTTCTCTAGCTGAATCCATGTGGGAGTTCTCCACTCTATGCTCCTCATTGCGATGTGGAGGGTGTTGGGATTCATGTGATGGATATTTATCTGTTGGCTAGGTCATCATCCTACCTATCCACCTCGAATAGCTGCATTGACATCCTATAATGTCCGTAGTAGTATCCGTGGTAGTATAGTGGCAACTTCTTGCTATGGATGTGGTATGTCTAACTCCATGCGAAAAAATCCCTAAATCTGGTTTGCACCTCCGCAAAACTAATACAGGAGTTATTTTATCATCATCTAGGTTTTCTAAATTTTATCATGCAATGTTGTGTGATCTAGTTGTAGGTTGTACTAGGTTATCTTTTTGTGTTTCCAAGTGTGCCCAAGGGTCCAAGTGTTGAACCCATGGCTCTGATACCAAGTGTAACACCCACATTTTTCCCACACAAAACCCAATAATTAGTTAATAAATTTAAGGAATAATTTAAAAAAAAATAGGTAAGGTTGCAACGAGATAACCTCCAACTAGATTTAATTAATTCACAATTAATAAATTCCTCTTAATCATAAAATTTTCATAATTAAAATTAACAATTAATTAGTATTATTTTATTTTGGTCATTTCGAGCTATAATCCCTTTTTATTTTATTTAACTTACCCTTACAATTCAAATGTATTTTATTTACCTAATACCTCGAGGCTTAGGACTCATTTACCATAAACCTATAATTAAGTTCAATTAATTTTAATCCCTATTATAGCATTACCTAGTTACCCATGTATAAAGTTAATTTAATTAATTCTTAAACTTATTTCCTTATAAAAGTCACTTAAATAAGGCAATAAAGGTCACACTTTAAGCTTAACCTTCTAACACCCCTTTTTGTGGCTCCACTCACAAGTTACACATACATTTAATATAAAAACATATTCCCACAAAATATCCTCACCTAAAAATTATAGGATTGATTCTCAACCCTTAGATGGATCCATTTAGAGCCCTTGGATCATAGGTATTCAATCTATCCCTAAACATTCTTAAAAGGAGTTCTTATTCTTTCTTTTACCTTATTTTCTCATTTTCATTTTGTAGGTTTGGGAGGAGAAGGAGAATGGAGGCCATGAATTGAGGGATATACACATTTTTTTGTTTCTTATTTAATTTATAACCCTCTCCTAGGGTTTTCTCATATTATTATTTGTTATTGTGTATTTTATTTGCATTTTCCCTATTTGAGTATGGGCATTTTTGCCCCATTTTAGTTCTAGTATAAATGGTGTATATACAAGAAAAAGGTTTTGAATATTTATATATATATACATATGTAGGTGTGTGTGTATATACACACACACATATGTATATATATGCTTTACATTTGTACACACACACACACACACACACACACACACACACACACACACACACACTAATAGTATTAGCTATGAATTAAAGTTTGGCCAATCCAAAATAATGTAAGGACCAAATTTAAATGTGCCACACGAGTATAAAAATGTGCAGGGTTAAGGATTTAATCGCCACATTGTTTGTATTAGTGGCTTAGTTTATATTTGTGGAGGGCGGGGGCGCACGAGACCCACTCCCCTCCTCGTATATTAAATATGGGTTGGGGTGGTGCAGTCCGCTTCTGCCCTCCCCCAAAATTTTGTTTTATAACCAATACAATGGCTGCATTTATCAACCTTAATTAATTTTAGTTATATGTGTATATATATATATATATATATAACGCTTTATAATATATATTAGATATATAAATTTTTTTGATTAAGGGTAAAAGAGGGTTAAGGGGGCCCTTCCCCGTACAATAAAGGAGAGAGAAGATATATTGATGAGGAACAAATGAAGCTTCCTCTACCAGTGGCACCAAAAGTAAAGAAAAACAAAAACAACCAGAGCAAGAAATTATCCCTAGGACCCCTTCCCATGGGATCTAAGATGCATATTAAGGGATTAATTATTCCCTTTCTTCCTTCTGTTCATAGTAGACCAACCATCACCGACGTTCGTATTTACCTTTTCATTTGTGTGAACTGGAATGCAAATTTCAAAATGATTGTTTTCCTCCTTGTAACCAAGAGGAAGGGATAAATTCCCAACCTCAGAAAGAGGGGAAGGAGCCTTCTCTACTGGGGTAGATGAAGGGGAATCCTTTGCATCCTCTAAAACCTCAACATCCTCATTCATAGATCCATCCTTAGACCCAGAATCTGATTGACTGTCAACAACCAAAAGG
Organism: Taxus wallichiana var. yunnanensis; assembly: GCA_018340775.1. Lineage (NCBI taxonomy): Eukaryota > Viridiplantae > Streptophyta > Pinopsida > Cupressales > Taxaceae > Taxus > Taxus wallichiana. Next base: position 85,772,382 of record CM031238.1, read on the forward strand.
CTTGGATCAACATTCTTCCACCAAGAATTGTGTCTACTTGCCTGTTTCTTCCTGAACTTGCAATCCACAGCTAAGTGTCCAAGCGAGAAGCAAGTTAATATCCGAGTATATATATATATATATAATTTCCAAAGCATAATGTTTTCTACCTAAAATTTAAACATTCACTCAATTCATTTGTATAGTGAAATATAGGAAAGAAGATTGTAAAATTTCTATCAATTTATTTATAGGTGAAATAGAGAAACTAATGGATTTTCTTATCCAACCCAATACAACGAATGAAGATAATATATTCATTGTTTAAAATACTAAATGTCTATTTCCATTTTTCTTATAACTTAGTATGAGATTGACTATAATTTCCAACATTTCAATATGTTTACTTTTACTATCAAAATGAAAATGTATCTCTTTTCTTTTCACAACAAGAATGATATCTATTCCAATAAGTAAAATCAAGTATTACTTACATACTTTCTCCTAACTCCCACTCAATCATTTTACCAAAGGAAAACACAAGAAAGTATGAATTTATTTTCAGTTTTGAAAGAAATACATTTCCCATTTGAATACAACTTTAAAGTCCTTCCTTCAACCATTATAATGTTACAATTATAACTAGATAACAATACAAACTTTTCTCAAGAACTTGGTTCATTTTCTACAATATAATAGTCTCTCTTTTCAAAAAAATATAAAAGAATAAATTACAAGCTCTCCACTTTCATTTTACAACCAAGTGGCTAACATTACAAATTTGATAAATAGAATATCCAAGAACTTCTCTTTTAAAATGCAAGATTACAAGCCTTCCACTTTAAGTGGAAACAACATGGATTTTTTTACAAAGGTAGGATCTCTCCTTGTTTTCTTCAAAGTGCAACTATGACCAAAAATTCACTTGAGCTCCACCATCTTCTTCAATACCCAACACAACAACAAAATAGGGGAGTAGGCAATGCTCTCCACCCAACCAATAATCCAATGAGAAGGAGAAGCCTTCCTCCTCATTGGCCCCCGAGCCCCAACAATGAAGCAATAAGAGGTATAAGACAACCAAGGAAACTTTACATGGCTTCCACAACAATAATCAAACAACTTTCAACACAATAAGCACAATACCAAAATCACAACAAACATACAAGTTTCCCAAGCACAAAGGCTCAATATTCAAGCCAAGAGAGAGAAAATAAACATGGGGATTCACTTATGCCTCCCAAAGGGGTTGAGTTCCCACCTTAAATCCTCTAAGAAACTCAAATCACATACCAACAAGACTCTTATGCCTCCCTAAAAAAATAACTCTTATGTCTCCCTCAACTCTTATTCCTCTGTCAATAAAACATACAAGATAAGCAAAAATTTCACTTATCTACAAAGGTGGGACACCCCAACCCAACTCCCTCCCAAAATACGCAATAATACTCTTATTCCTCCCTCTAAAATATCCCCATTTCCTTTTCTCCTATACAACCTAAAGGCCATTCTATTTCCAAAATCAAAAACATATAACAATCATCCATTCACAATAATTTGCACAACAAAATAACAATAAGAATACATGGGTGAAGTCCCTACCTTTCCATTGCAAGAGTATAAAATCCACAAGAACAAGTTCCAATCCTTTCCAGTCCAAAGCTAGCACAAGCCAACTCCAAAGCTTCAAACAAGCACTCCAAAAGTAAGCTCCTCCAAAATACAAGATTTCAAATAAAACATGTAACCCCAAAATCATCAAACAAACTTGAATAAATAGAAAAAAAGAAGAAGAGGGTGAGGTGGCTCCATGTAGGATGCCACATCACTTCTCCTCAACTCCACATCACATGTCAAACCCCAAACCCAAAGCTCAATAAATTGGTGGTTGAGGAATGACAAGCCTCTTACACACACAAAATCAAACCCACACCTCTAAAGGAAAAATTTAAATATCATGTAATAAAGTGCAATAAATATTACCTTTTTCCTTACAAATCACATAATGGGGTCTATTTTTGACCCCTTAACCCATATGGGTAGTTGGTAGGTGAAATTAAGAGGTGTGGGACAAACTTAACTTGTCCCACAAGCCTCCAAAAATGGCCCTTAAGCCCAAATCCGAATTTGACATGCAAGGTTGAGTACACAACACTTAAAAGTAATAAAATCCTTTCAAATCCAACATAAATCAAGGACCATCTACCAACATTAAATACCCCCCTTGGTCACATCTCAAATTACACTAATTAATCAAGTTTAATCAACTTAAATGGGGTACATTAACTAACAAAATAAAGGTGAATCACATTACTAAAATAATTCACATACTCACAAAATAATTAAAGCAAAAAAGGAAAACAACACATTTACCCAAGGTCACATTTGAGGCCACCCCCAATGGGAACCCCTAACAAATCTATCAACAAACAACATACAAATACATAAGTTGCCAAGGTGACTTGTTGCCAATACCCCAAATTCCTTCACTATTGGTCTCCTATCCCCTTTTGTTTGTTGTTGTGTTACAATTTCCGTAAAAATCAAAACAATACCTTTCTAGCCTTATGGCCATATCAACAACATCAAAACAATAAAACACACATATACAAATCAATTCACATCATCAAATATCATAACTAAACCATCACCAAAATCAAGTAATTTCACCAATTGTGTACAATTTAAAAAAGTTTGATTCTATCAATTCATCAATTAGCAATAAGATCATAAGACTAACTACATCTTCAAACAAAATCAGTATACCAAAATCTAATGAGTCAAGATACATATATAAAGTAGTAACTCTAGATCATCATCAAATATTGATATGTCAATCCATGCATGTAATCCATCATATAAGTTGCATCATGTCAAAAGTATAAAACATCCATACTGTCTATCAAATAGGCTAATCAAATATAGTAATGTCCATCTATCAATGTCTAAAGATAAAATATGATAAAAATGTCTATGGCTCCAATCCAAAGTAAGAAAAATCATGGTAAGATCAATGTCGAAGAGGAGTGGGCACTACATCCCCCTCCCCTTAGACTCGGATTCCTCCTGAAATTCCCTAGAACAAGTGTGGGAATTTTGCTCTCAAAGGAATGGCATCCTCCCATGTAGCTATTGTCTCATTATATCAATACCCTTGGATGTGAACTTGATCAATATCTCAGCCTTCAAGGCCCATGGTCATGCACTCTAAAATATACACGGGCTCCACCATCACCTACCCCTAATCCTGCACCTGCAATGTGATCCAATCCAATATATGAGAAGGATCTGGAATGTACCTCCTAAGAACACAAACATGAAATACATCATGGACTTGAGACAAGCTAGGTGGAAATGCTAGGTGGTAGGTGAAAGGTGAATCACATTACTAAAATAATTCACATAATCACAAAATAATTAAAGCAAAAAGGAAAAACAACACATTTACCTAAGGTCACATTTGAGGCCACCCCCCAATGGGGACCCCTTAACAATCTATCAACAAAAACAACATAGAAATACACAGGTTGTCAAGGTAACCTATTGTTAATACCCTAAATTCCTTCACTGTTGGTCTCTTATCCCCTTTTGTTTGTTGTGTTACAATTTCCTGCAAAAATCAAAACAATACCTTTTTGGCCTCATGGCCATATTAACGACATCAAGACAATAAAACACACATATACATATCAATTCACATCATCAAATATCATAACTAAACCATCACTAAAATCAAGTAATTTCACCAATTGTTCACAATTTAAAATATTTCAATTCTATCAATTCATCAATTAGCAATAAGATCACAAGACTAACTAAATCATCTAACAAAATCGTATACCAAAATCCAATCAGTCAGTACATATATAAAGTAGTAACTCTAAATCATCATCAAATACTGATATGTCAAACCATGCATGTAATCCATCATATAAGTCACATCATGTCAAAAGTATAAAACATCCATACTGTCTATCAAATAGGATAATCAAATATAGTAATGTCCATCTATCAATGTCTAAAGATCAAATATGATAACAATATCTATGGCTCCAATCCAAAGTAAGAAAAATCATAGTAAGATCAATGTCGAAGAGGAGTGAACACTACGGAAGGGGTGAAATGGCAATGCATGTGACCGGACAAAAAAGCTTAATACGTAATTTAATCTTACTCCTTGCTCATGCTTTAGTGTAGAATTTCCAATTCAATTCCTTGTTCAATAATTTATGCCACATTTTTCGACCTATTACATTATTTTTTTGGGAAGAAAGATCATCTTGTCACATTTGGGAACCATTTTTCAAATTCTCAACCTTTTGAAGGTATTTCCATTTCACATTATATCTCGTAAATTATTTATATACAATTAATTTCCATTTCCCTTTCATTTGAGAAACAAAACAACTCTCTATCTATCAAAATGTAGAGTCATATTTTGAACCTTACAATGTTTCATCTATATTCCTACACTTTTGCTATCAATCACACCCCTTATCAACATGTTATTGACATTACAAAATAGAATTCAACCACAAAACTGATATAACCACCATCTCAAATATGTTGCAATACTAACACAATTCCCCCTAAATAGTTACAAACCACATCAACTACAAAAGTAATTAACTATCCAAAGTGGTTTCGAATGTATCAAATGTATTCATGATATAAAATCTGGAAATGAACGACAATCTTCATGTATTTATGTTTATTTCAAATAAAATAGTCCGCAAAATGCTACCACTCATGATATAAGATTTACAAATGTATACGTATGAATTTGTAACAAATATGAAATGTAGAGATATAAATTTTAAATGTAATCCTTCATCTATATTCATAATATTACAAAATCAATCACACCCCTTATCAACATAAACTACAAAAGTAATAACTATATCCCTCTAAATAAAATAACATATACCGTTAGACGTTCACATTGCATTATATACATACGATTACTAGTTTATAAGCTAGCAAAAAGCTAAAATAGAATATTGCTATTTTGAAAATAGAAATAATAACGTAATTGCTTATTTTCTAGAGATTTATCCTTTTTACTAGTGATTTTGTGCATGATTTGTGTGAAATGAATGAAGATTTTTAATACGAAAATAGAAACCTAACAAGCATCAATTTTGTTTCTTTAATTAATATTTAATATTTTTTATTAAAACAAATTTGATAAATTAAATTAGCATTCAATTTATATGACAAGTGATTTTCATTACGCTAAAGGAGTTTCCTCTATGTGAAATGGCTTTGCAGACATTCATGGGACTATGTATAATTTGACGGCCTAAATGACGGTTTTGATGGGCATGGTGATGGTTTAGCCTTTCTCTCGCTATTTTAAACAATTTTTCTTTTCCAATTTTTCATGAAACGATGATTTTCTATTTTTAAGTTTTGTTTTTTAACTTTTGCATGCTCCGATGGGTTTGCTTTATTTAAGTTTTGTTTTTTAGCTTTTTCCTTATCTGTTGCCAAAGTACATGGTGTTGTTTTTATGAATTGGGAGACATATCGAGCGCCGTGGTGTAGGAAGAATACATGCACAATTGGGAAAGCCCGTAGATGAAACCAACAATTTGGGCATGGGCGAGGCCCGGTTCTCAACATCTCTAAGCTTGTCATGGAAGGAAGTTAGGACATTGTGTTCTGCGTTGAATGCCGCCACTTTCGATGTTTCTTTGCCTCTCCATCTACCATTATAGCTTTGCTTGTGGGCTTTGGCTATGTCACCAAAAATCCTCGAAAGCCCATAGATGAAACCACATATCCCATGACTACCACGGTATTTCCTTCTTCATCTCCTCTCTAAGCTGCTTTGGTTTCGAATCCCTCTATAGTGGACAAGGTGATGGACATGGGACTAGTATGAACCCTCTTTATGGTTGGAGATAATTCTTTTGTCTTTGTAGGGGGAGGAATTTATTTTCCAAAGTGAAGCACGGTTGGAGATCATGAATAGCCATGGGCGATTACCGAGACATACCACTTTAAGGTTATTACCATTCCGGTCCATGATGAAGTTAACTAGGATGTGTATCCTCTCTTGCAAGTCAAGAACAAATAAATGAACATCTATCCCCATCACTCGACGACAACCCTAGCACCGAAATTTACTTGTCGGACTCACACCCTTCGATTTACACACTTTGATTTACACACTTGCCAATGACACGGTGTACTACAAAAATTACTTTGACCATCATCTCGGTTGTTATGACATTATCTCTGGTGATTTCAAGTTTCTGGAGATTGAAGGAGGGTCGCCACCATAGGTGGATTGTCATGATAATGCGAAGAACTATTATGGAAATCTCCCTTCCTTAGTGGTGTGTAGTGGGAAATTGATTTTGGTGGGGAGGTTACAAAGGAGGGCCAGAGAAGGGTACATTTTAGGCCGTCAACCTCTGATCAAGAACACTTTGGTAGGGATGTGGGAGTTGGATATAAGTGCAAAGATTAAGAGGTGGTCTCTCATGTCGTTGACTCCTAGGGATTTCTTTGGAAGACGGTGAAATCATCGGATGGAACAAATTTTGTGGTAAGTGCATCGAGTAGGGTGATCAAATTTAGATTATGCTTAGAGAAAGAATTACTATGTTGATTTTTAATGTGAATTCTATGGAGTGGATTGTGATGCCAATATGCCCAACTCGAAGACAAGATTGATACCATTCCAAGGAGAGCATTTTTGCACCCTTGAGAATTAATCCCTATATTTGAAGCTTGAAATCATCTCTCCTTCATGGCACTTTTGATATTGTGGATTGACGGTCATAACTTAAAGAGTAGAGGTTGGTTTTGAAACTGGTTTTTGTATTTTTATTGATTCTCTCACCAACCAATTTATATTATTTTACGTGGATATTTTCAATGTTCATATAATTATCATACAAAATTATTTATTTTGACTATAATTATTCATGGCAGTTTTGCTCTTCACTATGTATGTGAAACTTTTAGCCTTGTGTATTCAAGCCTTTAACTTGTTATTCGAAGCACCTTCTCTATATTGAGTTATTATAAGCTATTTATTTATATACAATTCTGACACATTCTTTGTACCGAGTTCTTTTGTGAGCTATTTAAACGCCTATAAAAAAATACTTGTTGACTAATTAAGAGTGTCCAAGTTCTTACATAGTCATCGTGATGACAACTCCTCTATAATTTCAAACAAGACACACTGACAGCTAGTGTAATCTGAAAATTACCATATCAACTGGATGTTATCTGTGAGGACATTCTTTGGACTCCTCTATACCCTTTGGATGCCTATCAATTGTTTTCACCAAATTACCATATCAACACCATGCCATGTTTATATCAAAGAAAAAGAAAATCTGACCACATCATCATACTTCACCTCCATAGGATCAATCACACTATGACTATCTTTATGCTCATCCTGGGTAATATCCTCCATCTGGTTAAACTCCTTTATAGATCGTACAAGTATTCCTCACCATTGAAGTTCTCCATATTGTTTGAAGTGGCATGATGTTAGACATTAGAGATCATGGACTATTGTTGATTTTGATTCATATATGATGCATGTGGATTATTAGAGACATTTTATATTGATGTTGATATGTTGATTGACATGGTTATATATATATATATATTTTCGTACATGTGATATTTTTCATATTGAGTAGACCTAGAAAATTGAACTAATCTTGTGATCATATGGTTATTGATGAAATTGTAAATGATATCATTACTTGCTTAGATGATATTTTGATTCATATATAGATTATTTTTGGAGTTATATTTTTATATATATTATTTTGGATGTTTTGATGTGGCCACGAGGCCGAAGGAGGTGTTATGTGTTTTGTAGGTAAACATGTCACAACAAACATCGGGGGATTGGAGACCAACCACATTGGAATCCTAGATGAATTCAACAAGGGTCACCATGAAACATGTATTATTTTTTATGTGTGTATGTTTGATTGTTGTTAGGGATTCCCATGGGGGATCACCTTCAAATGTGACCAAGGGGTTATGTGTATTCTTTTATTTAGTTCCTTTGTTTAATTTTAGTATGTGATTTTTAGTGATGTATTTTCCCCTTCATTATTTAATTAATTTGTGTCTAGATTTGTGAGTAATCATGTTGTTAAATTAATTATAAATGGGTCAAAAGAATGTATTTATTAGAGTTGATGGCTCTTGGATTATGTGTTGTAAGTAATGTGTAAGTAACTTTGAGTGTGAAACACTCCACCTTCCTTTGAAATTCGGATCTTTCCTTAGGGGCTGATTTTGGAGGCTTGTGGGACAAGTTAAACTTGTCCCACACCTCTTAAATTGTTATACCAACCCTACCTATGGGTTGGGGGGTCAAAATTAGGCCTCATTATGTATTTTGGGAAGACAAGTTGTAAGTTTTATTGCACCTTCTTACATGTAATTAATTTTAGTCCTTAAGGGGTGTGGGCTTGGATTGTGTGTGTAAGTAAAATGTCATTTTATTCACCCACTTATTAATTGTTCTTTGGAGTTTGAAGTTGACTTGTGAGGTGGAGTTGAGGATGAGTGATGTGGCATCCTACATGGATCCACCTCATCCTCCTCTCTCCCTTTTCTATTTATTTGAATTTTTTGTTTTTTGGGGTTACTTCATTTGGTTTTGTGCTCTTGTAATTGGAGAGAGTTAGAGGATTTTGGAATGCTTGTGGATTTTTTGGAGCTTTTGTTTTTTGGACTTGAAGAAGCTTGGTTGTTGAACTTTTGGATCAAGCTCTATCATGGAGAGGTAGGAGCTTGACTCTTGTAAAAAATTTTTCCTTTCTATATTATGTATATGTGAATGTTTTTGAGTGTTTTGGTATGTTTTTGGTTGGTTGGGTAGATTGCCTAAGTGTGGTGTAGGAGGAGACTATGGGGATATTTTTGTGGGGAGGCATAAGAGAATGTGGGGAGGCATAAGAGTTATTTTTTGGAGGGAGTTTGGGATGGGTGTTCCACCTTGGACAAGAAATAGCTTGCATTTTCTTACTTTTATGAGGGAGCCATAAGAGGGGAGGCATAAGAGAATGGGAGGCATAAGAGGTACTTGGGGAGGCATAAGAGTATGTAGGGGTTTTGAGATGATATATATTGGCGGGTTTTAAGGTGGACACCCATTTCCCATTGGGAGGTATAAGAAGCTTCCCCATAGATCTTACTCCTTTGGCTTTTGTATGATGAAGCCTTGTGTATATTTTGTTGTTTTCCTTCTTGTGTAATTGAAGTTTATTTTGGATTTTGATATGATATGTGAAATCTAGTTTGTGATGTGGAAGCTTGTTTGTTGCCATGAGTTGAATCCATTTCCTATTGTAATGTGGTTGGGGCTCGGGGGCCAATGAGGAGGATGATTCTCCTCTTCATTGGAATTCTTGGTTGGGTGGAGAGTGTTGCCTCTCCCCTTTTTTTTTGTTGTGACCAAATGAAACATGGTGGATCTCTCTTGTTTTGTTTTTGGAGAGTGTGTGTGAAGACAATTTTTAGTCTCTCTGGGTTTTCCTTTATTGTAAAATTTCCCACTTTAAGTGGATGAAATTGTAATAATATTTGTGGTGAAAAGTTGTTTTGATTTTGGACATGAAAGTTATATTTGAATGAAAAGAAATGAGAAAGATATATTTTGTAAGTTATATTTTTTGGTGAATGAAAGGAAGTTGTAAAAGGAATTATTTCATTTAATAGAAGTTGTTTTATTTTCTACAAATGGTGTTGCTCTTGTTTGAAATTTGTTGTTGAAATATTGTTGCAAACTCTCTGTTTGAAGAATAGAAAAGTCTGTGTTAAGAAATATTACATTTCTCTGTGTTATTTGAAAGGCATGTTTTGAAAATAGAACTACATTCTTGCTTTTCACGCATTGATTGAAGGAAAGATAAACATTTTAAAATTGGATTGGAATGAACATAAATATTTAATAGTATGGAAAATGAAGTAGGTCAATCTCTAGTTTGAAATACGTAGATCTCTATTAGATTATTATAAACCTGAAATAAATATCAGAAAAATATACAGAGTACCCTACAACAATGAAAGACAAAATGAAACATTAATTTGAACTAAGGATGATCAAAACATCCAAAAATAGTTTTATTGCCCTCAAAAAAATTTATAGAACTCATTAATCGGGTAAAGAGGAAAAAAAATGCATTTTTGAGAAAAAGAGAATTAAATTGAATTGAAATCTCAACCTTTAACAATTAATCCTTGCAATCCATTTGAAATATTTCAAGTGTGTTTCTCCATGCCTGTTTGGTGTGTTGAAGAAGAAAGAATGGCAGATTAGATCAATTCTGGTAGTTGAAAATGTTTAGTTCACATTTTAATGGAAGAAAGATGTTTCTTAAAATTCACCCATCTAAGTTTGTTAAAAATAATATTTTATGCTTCCTGTGCAAAGAGGAGTTTGAGCCCTTTCAAAAAGTCCTCATTTTCTCAAATATGAGCTTCCAGTCAAAAGTTATGGCCATCTGAAGTTTTTTACTTGTTTGGTTTCAAAAAAAACTAATTGTCAAAAAAAAAAATATAATAATAAAATAGTGCAAAGTGGATCCACGGCTGAAAAATACCTTTTGCACTTTATCCCCAAAAAAAAAACAAAAGACACGAAGTCTCCTGCCGCTCCACTGGCCCGAATATTTCTTTTTGGCGAAAAAAATTCTAAGTTCAAAAATTTACTTTTGCTAATTTTCCTCCCCCGTGCCCTTGACTTTTCATTTTTTTTTTTTTTGAAAAATATTTCACATGGGCGGATTTGCTGGCTGACACCGCACCTTAAAAACTTTTCACTTTTGTAAAACTTTTTCAAAATTGGCAAAATTCCTAAGTCTCCCGATGGCCCACCTTCCGCATGTCACTTTGTTGGTCGACACGTGGCTTCTTTAGGCATCGGCGGAGGCGCGGGTTGTTTTTAACCCTTTACTTGCTTTTCTTTAAAAAAAAATCAAAATTTTCTAAGTTTTTTGGTCCGTCCACCCCCGCTTGTAACTTTGGGCTTGACATGTGGCTTTTTGACATGTGTCGGAGGCGGCCCATTTTATTTTAAATTTTTTTCATTTTTCAAAAAAATCTAAAAATCCTAAAATGCCTCGATGACCCTTCCTTCCGCTTTGGACTTGAAATTTTGACATGTGTCCTTGTGGCCTCTAGGCCTTAGGTTTTTTTTTCTTTAGGGGTTCGAACCTTTTGGGACATGGGCAAAAAAAAGCTCATTTTGCCTGGGTCCCGTGGGTGGTTTTTTTCCCAAAAAAAAGGGAAAATTTGCTAAGTTTTTCCCAGGCCCCAGTCCGATCTTCCCGGTCAAAAATTCTTCTTGGAGAAAATTCTTCCCAAGCCCCAGAGGCCCATTTTTGGGAAAAAAATCATCCCAAGGCCCGCCGGCCCGTAACTTGAGAAATATGAGGAGTTAGGAGGACTTCTTTATATCATTGGAAAGGGGAAGAAATTTCCTATCTAATGGAAATGTTTTTAGGAAGTCTTAAGTGTGAGAAATATGAAAAAAATCAGATTGAATCACAAAGTAAGTATGAGAGTGGGTAAGTGAGAAATTATCCTTTTAATTTAAATGCTTTATTTCTAAAGCATGGGTTGTCTTGTTAAGGGTCACCTTATGGGGTAAATGAATTTTTTTTTTAACCCCATGTAAATAGGAACCTTGTTTATTGTTTAGGCCTTGTGGAATTAAATACCTTGGGTATTTAATTTGTTTTGACCCTTTGACCCTCTAAATTTTAATTAAGAATATTTAACTATAGTGTTAATTTAATTAATTATTAAATTAACACCTAAGGAAATTTAACTATGCTTGGATTAATTTTACTCATTAAATTTGTAATGTGGATTTTAATATTTATATTAACGGGAAAATTTAATTATTGAATATAATTTTCCTTGAAACACTTTTTGTGACAATTGTAGTTTGAAGCTTGTTTGTGGGCACACTTTCAAAAAAAAAAAATTATTCCATAATTTTCTAACTAAACCTAGGTTGTTCTTGGGTCTCGAGTGGGTGTTTTTAGTGGGCGTTACACTTGGTATCAGAAGTGGGTTCAAAGCTTGGACCCTTGGGCACACTAGAAAACTTGAGACATGAACATTAAACCTAGTGCAATATTAAACCTAGCACACTTTTAAATCTAGAAAACAACTTTGTTTGAAAATTGCATATTTTAGTAAACATGGAAAACTGAATAAAACCTAGAATAATGAACTAACTCTCACCTTGGTCTATGCAGGAGGCATGGACAAGATGAGGGGTCCTTTCACATAGACTTAGACTTACCACCTCTAGATCATGCTGTAGCAGCCATCCTACCTCATATTTTATAGATGCTTCAGGATGTCAATGCCGCTTTACGCGGAGGGTCCGTAGGAGGACGTTCAGCCAAGACATGATAGGGAGCCTTCATTGAGGCTCGTGCATCTCCTCGACACATAGCGAGGAGCATATAGTAGAGAATCCCACATGGAGTTAGCCAGAGTAGAGTCACCGACAGAGGGGACAGGGAGACCGGATTTTAGGACATAGGGATAGGTCTCGGAGCCCTAGGCTTAGAGATGAGCATGCAGAGAGGCCTAGGGGTCACTAGACTATAGCTTGTAGACCATATCAGGGAGATCCTAAAGCTACGACCATCTCACTATTTTGGGACATAGGTGGATTTTAGGAAGAGGCTTGGTTGGTGAGCTTGAGCGGGTGCTTCAAGCTCTGCCCTTGTACTAGAAACACGAAAGCTCATGTTGCGATCCATCTTCTGAGGGATGGAGTAGGTGTCTGGTGGAGGACCGAGGAGCAGAAGCTCCACATTGATTTAGAGATGGTTACCTAGGAGCTCTTTGAGGAGCGGTTAGGAGCAGGTACTTATCTTAGAGAGGTTCATTCAGTAGAGGATAGATGAGTTTCATGACCTCGACAGCATCTATGACATAGTAGTTGAGTATGAGAGTCGATTTCTGGATCTACTCTAGTATGTCGATTATATGTAGGATGAGTAGGTATGGATTCATAGGTTCATCGGGGGCTGAATCTAGACTTGGGAGGTGCGTGTGCATATCCATTGTCCACAGACATTAGCTGAGGCCATTGAGAAGGCCTATATAGCATAGAGGAGACTTGGGGAAAGACACAATAGGTAAGAGACGAGTTTGAGCCACATCCAGTAGATGTAGGACAAGAAGATCGAGGGGGTCAGATCCTCCTCCTCCTCATGGTGGATAGGGTTTCAACACAGTCATCTTTTAGGCCACCACAAAGTAGCAAGCAGACCACCCACCCTTGAGACCTCCACAGAGATTCGATGCAGAGGGGGTGGAGTATGGGGCCTCCTCCTAGGGGTCCCATTAGGACACAGGGTGCACCGAGCTCATCGGCAAGGATCTCACTAGCAGAGACCTCGGTAGTCCATAGCCTAGATCATCAGGATCCATAGCATAGACCTCAGTACCAGTACCGGCTGGAGCTACTACCCATGGGAGAGGACCAGGAAGTTGTTATGGTTGTGGTGTTGTTGGACATTTTGGAGAGAGACTGCCCACAGAACCCTAGTAAAAAGGGTAAGATGTAGATTTCAGAGCCTATTATTGGTGACATGGGGCGCAGTCATCGGATCTATGCAAGTGGTCGAGAACCACCAGTGAGTGAGAGCACCATGAGTACCATGATTGAGATGACATGTAGCATTGGTGGTATTCCTACCTCCATTCTGTTTGATTTTGGTTCTTTGATTCTTTTATTGCACCATCTTTAGTAGAGTGATGCAGGATGGTGGTAGTTAGGAAGGGTCTTAGTTGGGATGTTGAGATGGCTTTTGGAGCCAAGATCTCATGTAGAACTCCTTAGTTAAGGAGTGTGTAGTGGATTTGGGACCCTTCACCACTACCTCGGATCTTTGTATCCTTCCGTTGGGCTCGTATGGAGTCATCTTGGGCATGGATTGGTTGTCTGCACATAGAGAGCTAGGGTGGATTGTTACCATAAGACTATATCATGTGTAGATGATCTAGGAGTGAGTTGAGTGATATGATAGTAGGGGTTAGGAGACCCATTTCCATTCACACCATCTCTGCTATGTAGCTTAAGTGGTGTGTGCGATGGGGTTTGCCAGATGTATGTTATTACGGTTAGTGATGATCGGAGGATGAGTCTAGTGGACCATCACTTGATGACCATCCCATCTTGAGAGAGTTTTTTGATGTCTTTCAGGGGAGCTACCGGGGTTACCACCCCACGTGAGATAGATTTTCACATAGATCTGGTTTCGGGAGAAGAGCCTATCTCACGAGCACCTTATCGGATGACCACCCCTGAGCTCTGTGAGCTCAAGTTGCAGCTAGAGGGCCTTTTGGAGAAAGGCCTAATCCATCCTAGTGTATCCCCTTGGGGTGCACCGGTGATTTTTGTAAAGAAGAAGGATGGATATTGTGGTTGTGTATTGATTACCACCATTTGAACAAAGTAACGATCAAGAATCATTACCCCCTTCCGCGCATTGATGATTTATTTGATCAGATGAAGGGGCCACATTTTTCTCTAAGATAGATCTTAAGTCAGGTTATCATCAGTTGAGGATTATGGAGGTAGATATTCATAAGACCACCTTCGTATGAGATATGGCACTATGAGTTCATAGTGGTGCCTTTTGGTTTGACGAATGCCCCTACAATGTTTATGAGCTTGATGAATGGGGTGTTTAGGACATTTGGATCGCTTTGTGCTCATCTTCCTTGATGACATTTTGATTTACTCACGTATACGTGAGGAGCACAAGAGGGCACCTTCACCAGAGTTCTTTAGTGTCTTCATGAGCAGCAACTTTACGGGAACCGGAGAAGTGTGTGTTCTTTCAGAAAGAGTGTAATATTTGGGCCACATCATTTCTGGGGAAGGTATCATAGTCGATCCTTCCAAGATTTGAGCTATTATGGATTGGCCAACACCCACTAGTGTGACAGAGGTGTGCGTAACTTCATGGGTTTAGTAGGATATTACAAGAGATTTTTTAGGACTTCTCTCGGGTTGCGCACCCCATCACTTCCCTTAATGGAAAGGGAAGAAGTTGTTTGGTAAGATAGATGTGAGCAAGGCCTGAGACACTTGAAGGAATGCCTCATGACAAACACCTATTCTTGTAGTGCTAGATCCACAGGGTGAGTTTTTGTATGCATGGATGCTTCTTTGGCAGGACTTGGAGGTGTATTGATGCAGAGAGGGAAGAGTAGTTGCTTTTGAGTCTCACAAACTCAAATATTATGAGCTCAATTATCCGACTCATGATCTTGAGCTTGCGGTAGTTGTTCATGCCTTGGTTCGATGGAGACATTTCCTTCTTGGCTAGAGATTCACACTCAGGACTGATCACTTGAGTCTTCGCCACCTCTTCACGCAAGCCCAATCTCAATGCTCTCATCAGTGGCGTTGGATGGAGTTTCTTTGTGAGTATGATATGGAGATAGAGCATGTGAAGGGAAGGAGAATGTGGTTGTAGAGACACTCTTAGCAGATGGAGACATGTGGTTATGGCCACTTTAGTAGGCATAGATTTATGGAGAAGGATTCTACAACATCTTCCTCATGACAACTTCTACATTATAGCTAGAGTAGAGATCGAGTCTCAGAGACCCCTTGAGGGAAGTTTGATGGTTTTTCATTAGAGGAAGATGGCCTTCTCAGGAATAGAGGCCGGATTTATGTTCCCTAGAGACGGAGGCTTGAGGCAGGACATTTTGACAAGAGGCACATCATGCACCCTATTCAGCCCATCCCAGGGTGAAGAAGATGCACGCCACCTTGAGACAGTTGTATCATTAGAGGGGACTTCAGAGAGTGGCTCAGTTTGTGTCATGTTGTTTAGAGTGTCCATAAAGTGAAGGTTGAGCATCAACATCTAGCTAGCCTTCTCTTTCCTCATGCTATACCGGAGTGGAAGTGGGACACCATTTCCATGGACTTCATTGTTGGGCTACCGATGTCGAGATACCACCACGATGCCATCATGGTCATGGTGGATAAATTGACAAAAGTGGCTCATTTTTTCGGTGAAGACCACCTATAAAAGCTAGTGCAGTGGCATGGGTATATCTAGATGAGATTGTCAGATTGCACGGATTCCATGGAAGATTATTTGTGACCGTGATCCTCTGTATACTTCCCACTTTTGGACTACCATGCAAGCATGCCCTCGGGATGAAGATCAATTTCAGCACAACATATCACCCCAAGACAGATGGAAAGACTGAGTGGGTGAATCAGATCTTAGAGGACATGCTTAGGATGTATGTTATGGATCATCAATCGAGATGGGAGGAGTACTTGTACTTGGTGGAGTTTTCCTACAATAATAGTTTTTAGAGTTCGATAGGCATGGCTCCTTTTCAGGATTTGTATGGTAGAGAGTGTAGGACACCTCTTAGTTGGGACAGTTAGAGGATAGGGTTTCTCTTGGACCAGCTTTATTACATAGGACATGGAGCAGGTGGTTATGATCAGATACAGAGACTGTAGGAGGCACAGGATAGGAAGAAGAAGTATGTAGATCAACATAGGACCGACCATAGTTTTGATGTGGGCATGAAGGTGTTCCTTCGTGTTAGGCCACATAAGATCCCTATCCATTATGGAAAAGGTTCTAAGTTAGCTCCTAGATTCGTTGGTCCCTTTGAGATCTTGGAGCGTATCGGTCCTTTGGCCTACCATCTAGCATTAGCATTTCCACCTAGCTTGTCTCACATCCATGATGTGTTTCATGTTTCAGTACTTAGGAGATATATTGCAGATCCTTCTCATGTGCTGGATTGGACCTCATTGCAGGTGTAGGATCAGGGGTAGGTGATGGTGGAGCCCATTCACATTATAGAGCGAAGACCCTGGGCCTTCGAGGAGAGAGATTGACCAGGTTTGAGTGCAGTGGGATAGATATGATGAGACTGGCTACATGGGAGGATGCTACTTTCTACGAGTTCAATTTCCACACCTGTTCCAGTGACTTCCAGGAGGAAGTCGAGTCTAAGGGGAGGGGATGTAGTGCCCACTTCCCTTCGACACCTTTTGATATTGATTATGATACTTATTGACTATACTTATGGATATTATTGTAGCTTTTGATTTGGCATGATGTTAGACATTAGAGATCATGGACTATTGTTGATTTTGATTCATATATGATGCATGTGGATTATTAGAGACATTTTATATTGATGTTGATACACTGATTGATATGGTTATATATATGTTTTTTACATGTGATATTTTTTCATATTGAGTAGACCTAGAAAATTGAACTAATCTTGTGATCATATGGTTATTGATGAAATTGTAAATGATATCATTACTTTCTTAGATGATGTTTTGATTTATATATAGATGATTTTGAAGTTATATTTATATTTATTTTGGATGTTTTGATGGCCATGAGGCCGAAGGAGGTGTTATGTGTTTTGCAAGTAAACATGTCACAACAAACATCGGGGGATTGGAGACCAACCACATTGGAATCCTAGATGAATTCAACAAGGGTCACCATGGAAACATGTATTGTTTTTTGTGTATGTTTGAATTGTTGTTAGGGATTCCCATGGGGGATCACCTTCAAATGTGACCAAGGGTTATGTGTATTCTTTTATTTAGTTCCTTTGTTTAATTTTAGTATGTGTTTTTTAGTGATGTATTTTCCCCTTTATTATTTAATTAAATTGTGTCTAGATTTGTGAGTAATCATGTTGTTAAATTAATTAAAATGGGTCAAAAGAATGTATTTATTAGAGTTGATGGCTCTTGGATTATGTGTTGTAAGTAATGTGTAAGTAACTTTGAGTGTGAAACACTCCACCTTCCTTTTGAAATTCGGATTTGTCCTTAGGGGCTGATTTTGGAGGCTTGTGGGACAAGTTAAACTTGTCCCACACCTCTTAAATTTTATACCAACCCTACCTATGGGTTGGGGAGTCAAAATTAGCCTCATTATGTATTTTGGGAAGACAAGTTGTAAATTTTTATTGCACCTTCTTACATGTAATTAATTTTAGTCCTTAAGGGGTGTGGGCTTGGATTGTGTGTGTAAGTAAAATGTCATTTTATTCACCCACTTATTAATTGTGCTTTGGAGTTTGAAGTTGACTTGTGAGGTGGAGTTGAGGATGAGTGATGTGGCATCCTACATGGAGCCACCTCATCCTCCTCTCTTCCTTTTCTATTTATTCGAATTCTTTTGTTGTTTTGGGGGTTACTTCATTTGGTTTTGTGCTCTTGCAATTGGAGAGAGTGAGAGAATTTTGGAATGCTTGTGGATTTGTGGAGTTTTTTGGTGTTTTTTGGACTTGAAGAAATTGGTCTTGTTGTTGAACTTTTGGATCAAGCTCTATCATGGAGAGGTAGGAGCTTGACTCTTTTAAAATTTTCTTTTATATTATGCATATGTGAATGTTGTTGAGTGTTTGGTATGTTTGTTGGTTGGTTGGGTAGATTTCCTAAGTGTGGTGTAGGAGGAGACTATGGGGATATTTCTTGTGGGGAGGCATAAGAGAATGTGGGAGGCATAAGAGTTATTTTGTGGAGGGAGTTTGGGATGGGTTCCACCTTGGAAAAGAAATAGCTTGCATTTCTTACTTGTTATGGGGGAGCCATAAGAGGAGGGAGGCATAAGAGAATGGGAGGTATAAGAGGTACTTGGGGAGGCATAAGAGTATGTAGGGGTTTTGAGATGAATATATTGGTGGGTTTTAAGGTGGACACCCATTTCCCATTGGGAGGTATAAGTAGCTTCCCCATAGATCTTACTCCTTTGGCATTTTGTATGATGAAGCCTTGTGTATTTTGTTGATGTCCTTCTTGTGATTGAAGTTTAACTGCATTATTTGGACTGTGATATGATTGTGAAATCTGGTTTTGTGATGTGGAAGCTTTTTTTTTGCCATGAGTTGAATCCATTTCCTATTGTAATGTGGTTGGGGCTCGGGGCCAATGAGGAGGACGAATTCTCCTCTTCATTGGAATTCTTGGTTGGGTGGAGAGTTTACCTCTCCCCTTTTTTTTTGTGACCAAATGAAACATGGTGGATCTCTCTTGTTGTTGTTCTTGGAGTTATGTGTGAAGACCAATTTTGAAGTTCTCTTGGGTTTCCTTATTGTAAAATTTCCCACTTTAAGTGGATGACATTTTAATATTATTTGTGGTGAAAATTTTGTTTGTTTTGGACATGAAAGTTATATTTGAATGTGAAAAGAAAAGAAAGATATATTTTGTAATTTTTTTTGGTGAATGAAAAAGGAAGTTGTAAAAGGAATTATTTCAATTTAATAGAAGTTGTTTTATTTTCTACAAATGGTGTTACTCTTGTTTGAAAATTTGTTGTTGGAAATATATTGTAAACTCTCTGTTTGAAGACTGGAAATGTCTGTGTTAGAAATATTACATTCTCTGTGTTTTTGAAAGTACATGTTTTGAAAAGAAATAGAACTACATTCTTTTTTCATGCATTGATTGAAGGAAATTTAAACATTATAAATTGGATTGGAATGAACTTAAATATTTAAAGTATGGAAAATGAAATAGATCAATTCTAGTTTTAAATACGTCGAGTTTTCCATTTAGATTTTTGTAATAAATAAAAATAAAAAATATATAGAGTACCCTACAACAAATGAAAGAAAAAAGAAACATTAAAATAACTAAGGATGATCAAAACACATCCCAAAATAGTTTGTATTGCTCAAAGAAATTTACTTAGAACTTCATTAATCGGGTAAGAGGTAAAAAATGCATTTGTAGAAAAAGGAGAATTAAATTTGAATTGAAATCTCAACCTTTAATCAATTAATCCTTAGCAATCCATTTGAAATATTTCAAGTGTGTTTCTCCATGCCTATTTGGTGTGTTGAAGAAGAAATAATGGTGGATTAGATCAATTCTGGTAGTTGAAAAGTTTAGTTCACATTTTAATGGAAGAAATATTTTTCTTAAAATTCACCCATCTAAGTTTGTTAAAAATAAAATTTTATGCTTCATGTGCAAAGAGGAGTTCAAGCCCTTTCCAAAAAGTCCTCATTTTCTCAAATCCGAGCTTCCAGTCAAAAGTTATGGCCATCTGAAGTTTTTACTTCGTTTTGTTTCAAAAAAAAACTAACTAACTATCAAAAAATAATAATAATAAAATATTGCTTAGTGGATCCATGGGCTGAAAAATACTTTTTGTGCTTTTGCAACCAAAAACACAAAAGACATGAAGTCTCCCGCTCTCTGCTAGCCCGAACTTTCCCTTTTTGTGAGGAAAAAAATTCTAAGTTCAAAACAATTTAATTTTACTAAATTCCTTTGTGGCTCTAAAGCTCTGCAGACTTTGCTTTTGGAAAAATATTTTAGTGGGTTGGAGGTCTTGCACCTTCAAAATTCACTTTTGTAAAATTGGCAAAAAATCCTAGGTCTCCCCGATGGCCCGCCTTCCCGCATGTCACTTTTGGTTTGACACGTGGCTTCTTTAGGTGTCGGCGGAGGTGTGGGTTATTTTTAACCCTTTACACTTTTTCTTCAAAAATTCAAAATTTTCTAAGTTCCCCGACGGTCCCTTCCCGCTTGTATCTTTGGGGCTTGACACGTGGCTTCTTTAGGCATCGGCGGAGGTGCGACTCATTTTAAAACTTTTCACTTTTTTCTTCAAAAAATTAAAATCTAAGTGCCTCCAGGCGACCCGCCTTCCCTTTGGACTTGAAATTTTGACACGTGTCCTTTGCGGCCTTATCATTTTTCTTTTCTTTTTTGGAAAAAAGCATGAAAATCCTAAATGCTTGCGTGAGGTGTAAATTTGAATTTTTCCCAAAAGTGGCAAAAATTAGGTTTAATTTTCTCCTTTTGCCCGCAGTCCGGGCATCTTCTAGGGGTAAATTGCAAAAAAAATGCCAAAAGAAAGTTTTCCCCAAGCCCGTAACTTTGGATGAGGGAAAAGCCTTCTCCAAGGCCCATTGGGCCCGTAACTTGAGAAATATGAGGAGTTAGAGGACTTTTTTATATCATTGGAAAGGGGAAGAAATTTTCTATCTAATGGAAATTTTTTCACAAAGTCTTAAGTGTGAGAAATATGAAAAAAATCAGATTGAATCACAAATAAGTATGAGAGTGGGTAAGTGAAATTATCCTTTTAATTTAAATGCTTTATTTCTAAAGCATGGGGTGACTTTTAAGGGGTCACCTTATGGGGTAAAGAATTTTTAACCCCATGTAAATAGGAACCTTGTTTAATTTAGGCCTTTTGGAATTAAATACCTTGGGTATTTATTTTTAATTTTTGACCCTCTAAACCCTCTTTTAATTAAGAAGTATTTAACTATAGTGTTAATTTAATTATTTTTATTAAATTAACACTAAGGGAAATTTAACTATGCTTGGATTAATTTTACTCATTAAATTGTAATGTGGATTAATCACACCCTTTATCAACATCAACTACAAAAGTAAGGACTACCCTCTAAATCAAATAACATATACCATTCGACGTTCACATTGCATTGTACACAAGTGATTACTAGCTACGCCGAAGGCATTACCCCTATGGGAAAAGGCTTTGCGGACATTCATGGGACTGTGTCAAATTTGACGGCCTAAATGACAGTTTTGCTATTTTTAACAATTTTACTTTTGCTATTTTTAACAATTTTGTTTTTTGCTTTTCTAACAATTTTGCTTTTATTTTTAAATTTTATTTTATAGCTTTTGCATGCATTAACCTTTGCTTTTGCTATTTTAAAAATTTTTGCTTTTTGCTTTTCTAACAATTTTTTTTTCTAATTTCACGTTTTTTAGAAATTCACATCATTGGGATCACAGGAGTTTAAACCTAGGTTTTCAGGGTTCTTGGAGGATCTTGTGGATTTACGATAATTGCCATATATTTTGCATTTTGGATGGTTGTAGCGAAAGTGCAGAAGTCAAAGCTTTGTAATAGATATTTCCATGCCGGCACTTGGCCCTTCTCCATTTCCTCCTCTTACAAACGTTGCATCTTTCTCTAACTAGGGTTTCCTTATTTTTGTTTTGGGTGGGGTTACGTTTGATGTTTCTCTCTTAACGATTGAAGATGGTATTCTTGAATTCATTATTTATTGTTTTATGGAAAAGAAAGTGGTCTAAGGAGATGTATTCAGGCCCCCAACTAATGCAATCTTACTCTGTGTTCATGTAGGAACTGAAGTTCAGGTCTTTGGGAGAATTGCTTTTTGCATAAATATTCAAAATTTTTAACAAAACATTTTGTTGAACAATTAGCAGAGAATCTATATAGGTGCATGTTTAAAATTGTGTTATTATAATTTTTTGTTTATCTTTTGGAGAGAATCTTTGGTTTTGAGGGTGATAACATTGTTAGATGCCCTTGACCAGGTTTCAGAGCCCAAGCATCCATCACACAAGCCTCTCAGGTTTCCACTTCAGGATGTTTACAAGATTGGTGGTGTTGGAACTGTACATGTGGGGCGAGTGGTTGTAACCTTTGGTCCATCTGGGTTGACAATTGAAGTTAAATCTGTTGAAATGCACCATGAAGCTTTGTTAGAGGCATTGCCTGGTGACAATGTCGATTCAATGCTGTGAAAGATCTCAAGCGAGGGTATGTAGCCTCTGATTCAAAGAATGGCCCAAGCAAGGAGGCTGAAAACTTCACTTCCCAGGTCATCATCCCATGAACCTCTTTCCTGTTATTGTTTTGAGTAACAACAATGGACGAGTTGATGAAAGATACATCTGCAAAACTTAAAGCAGCTAGTGAAACATATCTACATGTATCTTTTTAAAGAAAACATGAGGCCACAAGAAAAAAACAACCTCAAGAAGAAAAAATTGAGTAAAATAAATAGCTATAATAAGAAATTAGTACATCCAAAAAATGCATATATAGTTATACCAATGCATAAACCTATGAGAAAAAAATAATACCTCTTTAATTCTGTAAGGAGAGTTTGATGCTCCGTGAATTTTTCAAGGCTTAAATTCAACTCACTTGCAACATAGCTGCAAAAGGCAATAGTAGAACAAAATTTCAGCAATGTCTCTGGCAGAAATGTATCTGGAAAAATTCCCAGTACGAAAAATAAGCCTTGCAATCAGACAATTTCCTTGAAATGTAGCACATCCCAACACAAGCTAGCAATACCAAGAAAAAAGAACCAATACATGAATATTAATTAGAGGAATTATTATTTAGAATGATGTTTATAATCACCTTGATGAAAGAATTGCTTGGGGAACAAAAGGTTTATAGGCCATCTCCCGTTCAGCTGCAAATCGTTGCGCCTTCTGGAATTCCTTTAACACAACTGAAAATATTTTGCAAGTTTTGCATTTGTTATCTTCTTGCTAGCCTGTTTTTAATAGTACATTAAAAGTGAGATATTTCAGCAACTGACTTTGATAAAAAATTACACAGAGGCAATCCTTTCAGAAATTTACACTTGGTCCACTCATAGATAAGAATACATCACTTGAAAATATTATCATGCAGAATGATAAAACTAATATCAAGTATAGAGAGCATATTATACTTGCAGTTTACAAAGACAAAGAAAAATACAAGTTAACACCAAAAATCACAACAATAAAGAAGAGAAGATGATATCAGAGAGCGAAATGGGGATTTTTACATAAATATTAAACTATGGACTTTTTGATAGTTTTACATAGAACAATGTAGCAACAACATAAAGTTATAAACTTAGGATGACTTTACATGTGCAACATAACCAGGATTGACACAATTAGTTCAGGAAGAAATTCAATCGAGTAAACTAGAAGACACTGAAGCCAATGCTAGACTCAGCATTGGCAATAGGTAAAATCTTTGCATATCAAAATATTAAACTTACACTAACTTCTGCATGTAGATCTGTTTCACTGGCTGCTTTAATTTTTGCAGATGTATCTTTCACTCAACTCAAAACTTTTCATTTGCATAAAAACCTTACAAGACCTACTCCACCTGATTTGGGAAAAATATGACAAATTTAACTGTTTGCAGTTAATTCCACCTCAACCAAGCAATAGTCCTCAAGATCTCATCAGTGTGTAGAAATATTGCTAATTAAATAACATTACTATAGACTCTAGAGTTTGGGAGGGGATTGAAATCTGCGGTTCAACTACATCCTCAATTTGGATCCGTTGAACCTTTACCAAAAAGGACTTCTCTAAACCTACTTCAGTATCCGTCAAGTAATCTTGGACATCAACTTCACTTGAATTTGAAAGGAAACCACTTTAAAACAAATATGGCTGTTGAACTTGGAAATTTCAAAACCATTATTAATATTGACCTTTCAAACAATTAAATCAATAGTGCTATCCTCAGAGATCTTGGAGAAATGCAAAATTTGTCCTTTCCGATATCGAATAACAATTTATCATGTGATATTACCATTCAGTTGTCCAACTATTTTAGGCTATCTGGATATTATTTTTCTCTTGTTTGTTTATTTATTGGACAAACTAAAATATAGATGAAAAAGAAATTCAGATGGTTTACTAAAAATTGAAATATAGAGGATATATGAAAAATCTAAGATACAGAGGGTCCACTAAAAGTAAATTAAAAATTTATGAAAAAGCTAAAATAGATAGAGTTTAGTAAAATTTTAAATACAGGGGACTTTTGAAAAATAGAAAATACAAAGACTTAATTTTAAATCAGTATTAGATTTAGTTACCTTCCGATAGAAAGTTTACATTAAAACCATTTCAGTTTATTTTATAGATTTAAAAAAACCTTAGATATCTGCAACGTGCACACACACACAATTAATGACTCATAAAAATGATATGACGCATCTAATTTCTCTCTATAATCCCATGTCACTTTTCAAATCTTCTCCTTAATAATCCACGGACATAGTTTGATTTTGTTGTTATTGTGCTTTCTTATTTAAATCTGTATCACTTAATTGCTAGATGTAACTAAAAGCATGCTTAGCCCTCTCTTAGATTATTAAATTTTGGGGGATTTTATTCGTGTGTTTTCAGTCATTTACCAAAATGACTGCAAGTGCAATCATTATCCTACTGACATTTTTCTTCATGTATTTGGGTAATAATCTCAAGGCGAGGGAATCCACTTTGTACACAAGCATTGTAAGCATTTGTTATTAGGGGGAGAAAGTAAGGGAATCCACACATTTCACAAGCATTGTAAACATTTTTTATTAGGGGGAGATTTTCTCTTGTACATCTTTCTTTTCTTGGTAGTGAAATTCTTCTCTAAAGGAAGAATTGGTTGTAGAGTGACTTTGAACATTTGTTTAAGTTGTATTTTGGGTATGAAATTGAAGTTGAAATAAAAAAGGCAACCTTGAATTTTTTTATTGGGGTTCTTAAAATAATTGACATTTGGTACTCATAGTAGATAAACCATTTGCTTGCAGAATCGTCTCTCTTTCCCTATAGTTCCTCCAGTAGAGTGGTAGTCCTTTATGAGTAATTTTTATGGCTATCATCCCTCATCCTGATGATGGATCATGTAGTGTGACGACACACTTTATATATTATGTGCAATGTAATGGTCTGTGGGAGTTTGAAGTTTCTAATTCAATTTTTGTCAACAAATACTTTGAAATCAAACAAATTTTCTTTTGATTCTTTGACTTTTACTTGAATATTATTAGAGACTTATATTGGTTGTCAAATTCATATTATGTTATAATCTAGGAAGCCAGAGCTTTACTTAGGACGACTAGAATATCAAAGAGGAAACATAGAAGCAACACTATATGTGTTTGAGGAATAGGTGTAAGTTCTATAATACCTACGATGAGATCCACATACATATGTGGTGGTAACTTATTCTTCGTTGCCCACCAAACCTAATGGTGTCTCTTTATAGATTTGGTCATCGATTTGGGGCCTTTGTGCCCTTGTATTGTACTATGACAATGGTAGTTTGCCCACCTCTATACTCTTCGATGCATTATTGATTACACAATTATTTAGCTATAACGCAACATATTTTAGATATTTCTCTCTATTTTTTTACTTTTGTTTCTTTAGCCTCTTTACGAGTTATAGTGGCGTTTCTCGACAACATAATCTTTGGAGGTATTTGGATGAATATGCAGATGGTAAGCACAAAGATGTTACAGGGAGCACAAGAAACACTTCTAATGGGCATTTGTTTGTGAGATTTGGTGAGGTGATTTCACAAAACACTATTTGACTGGAATGACTATTTGAGTGTGCCCAAATTTCTTTTGAAAGGGAAAAATTGGCTTTTGGGAATTTTGTTCCTTTTCCACTTGCCCAAGAGGAATGTTTTCGTCAAAGCTAAATCAATCCACTTTCGATACTAATAGTATTACACTCTTATGCTGCTGATTGCTCTATTTGTATAAGGGTTCCACAAGAAAAATAGTTGGATCAAATGACATCAAGCAAGATCGTGTTGATATATTTTTGTTACATTGGATAGAGAGCATCGTGTGTAGTTCAGACCAATATAAACTTAATTGTATATATAATTATAGATAAATGACAATAATGATATGCTTATTGGGTTTGTGTTCTCTTTAAATGCTTTGCCAAAAGCATAAATTTAGGTGATGAACTTCCACCTGGTTGAAGGATTGAACTAATATAACAAAAAAAGATATAGTAGTTGATTATTGTATTAATTTTGTCAAGTCAAGAATGACAATAGTTGGGGATTGAAGTGAAATTTGTAACCAGTTAGTACTCGATCAAAAGTGCAACTGGCCTCATGGATGTTAAAAGTTCTTCTTAGTTGTAGGATTGAACTCTTACGTGACTTAAGACTGGTGTGGGTATATATATTAACTTGAATCAAGATTGTTATGTTCTAGGTAACAATCGGTAGTTGGTTGCTAGGTTCCTAAAAATAGTAATTGCCATCTTAATAACCGCATTGAAAGAAGACCACAACATACTCGTGATGCGCAATGAACACCGAAATTTGTGAAGCCTGGTCATGATACAAGAGATTTAAGTAAAGGGGCAAGTATTGCATAGGTAGTTTTGTTGCCAACATTTAATGGAAAAAATGATTTGGGATTGTTGGGAGTCGAGACACACATTCAAGGCATGGTTATGTACAATCAATTTGAGTGATTTACATCTACAGGATCCTCCCGATGTCCTTATAGTCCCCAATCGTTTCAAACTACATGAAAGGTACTCAAAAATGGCACATGCATCTACACTTGGAGCAAGAAGAAAGGAGTGAAGACTAATTTCACTTAAACCAAAACAACCCATCGTAAATAATGTAGAGATGACACCTTTAAAAGAAGTGGTATATGTACACTTACAAAATCAATCACACCCCTTATCAACATCAACTGCAAAAGTAATAACTATCCCTCTAAATCAAATAACATATATCGCTCGGCGTTCACATTGCATTGTGCACATGCGATTGCTAGTAGTTAATTCTTCTAATGAAAATTTATAATATTTTAATGCCTTTTAGTATTGAAGTGTAATTTTAAACTTAATTTTTTTTTGGAAGTGTAAATTTTAAATCACTCTTCTATAACAAGCTAAAACACATTTGAAAGACATTGACGACTTCAAATTTGATCTGTGTTAAATTTGGCAGCATTGCCTAAAACTAATATTATTAGACGTAAAGAGAATATACTTAAAATATTTATATAAAAAACAATAATATTATTTATATATGTGATGGAAATTTCTTAATTGACTGCAATCTTAGAATTGTGTTTCTAATTTTAGTCTTCTTTTAACCCTGAAATAGCCTCTTCTATTACCGAAAAAGAACATGCCGTCCAATTTTAAGTTCCATGCAATGTTTTTTTAATAAAGCAATTATGTAAACCCTTGAAAGGCCAATCTATAAAAAGGTGAAGGGAAAGTAAAACTTTTCGACTCTCTTTGTTCTACAGTTCGGGTGGGACTGGGAGTGGATTTTGTTATTATTCCTCTTACAGGAGGTCAATGGAACTTATTCCGAATCTTCCAGAAGCTCTGGGAAGGGAATGCCTCATGAGGGTGCCGTACAAGTACCATAACACACTCAGACAGGTCTGTAAAACTTGGAAAGAACTTATGAATGATCTCAAGTTCTGTGAGGACAGGAGAAAATTCAAGTTGGCAGAGCAGCGTATATGCATGATTCAGCATGTTCCTCCAAGCGTTCCAGGGATCGACGGGGTTTATGGAATTACTGTATGCGACCCTGACAACAACATATGGGAAAGGCTTCCTCCCATGACCAAATTCCAAGAGGGAATAATTCTGCCCGTCGCTGATTGTGTCACAGTAAACGGGAAATTGGTTCTGATAGGTGCTGTCTACGATCCCCACATCTCCAAAAGGATGAAAACGGATCACGACGAAAAGATCAGAAGGGTTTTCTTGTACGATTTTTTCAAATCCCAATGGCGGCGGTGTAAGGACATGCCGGTTATATGCGCGAACGGAGTGTCCGCCGCAATAGCTGCCTATACTGAAACAGGAACAGAAAGAGGATTCATTTATGTTGCGGGAGGATACAACACCGTCCATGGCCCTAATTTCCGTGGAGCAGCAGCAGTTTACAGAGTTGAAGAAGACGAGTGGGAAATTCTCCCAAACATGAACAGAGACATTGAAGGGGAAGGTGCTTTCATTGATGGCAAGTTTTATGTGATTGATGAATCTGGGTCCGCAGAAGTTTTCCACCCCGACACAAGACGCTGGACTACTGTGAAAAATAGGGGAAACCCTGATCAAATTGTGGGGCCGTGTATGGTTCCTGTGGGTAAGAGGTTGTATTGTTATGGATTCTTCACGGGAGTCATGGAATACATGTCAAAGGAATGTGTGTGGAAAGAATTGGGACCCTGCCCAATGAAAGACGTGTATGATCTTAGCTCTGCAACTCAATGGGGTGACAATATATTTTTCGGAGGATCTGATCTTGGTGGGCGTGCAGTTTTTCGTATATTTGTGCCTCCTGCAACTGAAGGGGCTCAATTTTCTGAAACCGACATTGAGAGCCGCAAAGATTTCACTAGTTAGGTGTCCTCCTTTACCACTTTGTACATTTGATCAGCATTAGATAACAGTGAGATAATAAAAAGTAAGAAACTTTAAATTTTTAAAAAAGTATTAACATTAAAAAAAAAAAAAAAAAAAAAAAAAACACACTTGTCTTTTAAATTAGATGAAGGTTAAATATATGGAATTTTCACTATTTAAATGAATGTGTTAGAAATAGATTAATCAAATAGATATTTAAATATTATGGGAACATCTTTTTATATTTTATTGCATGACATATTCTAAATCTTTTAATTAAATGAATCGAGTTAAATATAGTAGATTTCGTTATTTAACAATCATACCTCTAGGAGTTCTTTCTATTAAGATTCGGAGGAAAAAGATAAACTTTCGAGATGCATAGAATTCCAAAAGAGCAAGTGATGTTTTTGGACCTTGAGATGATGAACAAGATCATGAAATATGATTTTTCCTAATTAAAATTTGTAGAACCATATTAGTATGGTATGAGGAGAGTACGTCTATGGTTCGAGAAAGCTCTCTATTTGCAATTGTTTTCCAAGGTCCTTATTTCCTTCGTTGTGTGGCCCTATTCTACATCATATGTTTATGAAAATAATCTCCACATCCGCTATAAATCAAATGTTTATATAAACCTCCATCATTTAAATTATCATTACTTCTAAAATATTCTTTGATGATCAAGTTGATACTAAGGACCGAGACTATACTAACTTCCTTTGATGATCAAGCCAAGACACCACACATGTTTTACTTACAAAGTAATTAAATATATTAAGGCCAAGACAACACATACATTTTGCTTACTGACCAACCAAAGTCATGGGGCTCATATCTCTATCCTCAACTGCTAATAGATATTGAAGGTGATAATATGATTATTTTTCCAAAGAATCTCTTAAGAAGCCATACTCCCAATATTTTATCTTATTGTCATAAATTTTAAATGTTCCAAGAAAACTAAGAAAGCGGGTTGAAAGAGGTCGGGTATGATTCTCTCCATTGTAAAAATTGGTACATCACTAAATTGTTCTTTATTGAATGCATTATTCATCTTCCATTGAAGGAGAAATTCAAAGTTAGGAACTACATTTATATTAAATAAAACTTTATTTCTTTAAAAATCTACAACTTCACGTTCTGGCGCTTCACCAACAAATCTAAATTAGTACAACGACGGTTGCTCGGGAGCTCAAATTCATGCCCGTATGCATTGGCTTAAAATTGGCGACAATTATTGAAAGAGTACTTTCTTTCTCTCAAAGCCAAAAAACCTTCATAGAAATTGAGGCCATCGGTGATGGCAGAATTTGAGTCATTGCACTTGACTCATGTTGCACACATTTGTGCGACATTACAAGCTGGTCTTTCAGGCTCAACAACCCACTTCGCTAACCACCAAAAATCCCTTGCAAAGTGTTTGGCTATCGTGTCATACAAGTTCTCCCATGCTCGGAAGGCCTGATGCAGTGGTTTGGATGCTAGCCATTGATGACCTCCGTCTTTGCCGTCATGGAAATGGCCAATGATAAGGCTCTCAGGATGTGATGGCCTCCCTTGTGAATTCTACAAAGCGATGTGGGATTAGGTCGGCCCTAACCTTCTTTAAGTCTATCTCGAGGGGTTTGAACTAGTCTTTGGGAGTGCGTTTCAACAAAGGTAACATCAAATTCATATCCAAACTTGGGGATCTAGAGAAAATTACCTCTTGGAGGCCTATCACTCGTTGAATATCTCCTACAAAATAATTTCCAAAGCTCTAGATATGATGCGTTGTAATGTTCTCCATTTGTTTTCCAATCAAAACAAAGCAGGTTCATTCCGAGGCGATACATCTTGAACAACGTCGTTCTTTGCTTGAGAAGGCATGGAATGGGCCTCACTCCAATCAATGCACTTTGTTCATATAGATTGATTTTGAAAAATCCTATGATCGGATTGAATGTCCATTCATCCTTGTCATGCTTCAGTTCCTTGGCTTTGGCCCCGTTTTCATTCAATCGATCAAAATGTTATTTGTAGATGCATTTGCCAGATCACCATTAATGGCCTTAGTTCGAGTCCTTTGGATTGTTCCGATTCAATTCGCCTAAGATTCCTGTTAGCACATGCACTTTATGTACTTGTTCTTAGAATGCTTTGGGTATCTATTGGCCCACGCCAAAACTCAAGGGCTCTTAGGGGAATTTCATTGCCTTCTGCGAACAATTCTCAATTGCTTAATGGTCACTTAAATTGTAACACCCACTAAAATTGTCCACACGAAACCCAAGAACAACTTAGGTCAAACTAGAAAAATTATGGAATAATTTGTTTTTGAAAAATGTTCAGTAAAGGTTTTGAAAATAACGGTTGTCACATTATTGTTTCTATGTTCTTGTAAATAATTAAATACTAAAATAGTATTAATCCCACAAGGTGACTAGGTTTAAAAAAATAACATGGTCCTTAATTTGAACACAAGGATTAGAAGCAATAATCCCACCCCTACACAACACAAGTGCCCCCTAAAAGTCAACCCAGCATTTAAAATTTAAAATTTGAAATTTTACTCAACACTCCCCACCTACTTTTTGTAGGGATGAATCCCATCCATTGGATGGATTCATTTGGGCCACAAGATCAAGGGATTCCACTAACCCTAAGTTTTCTTATGAAAGGCTTCTTTCTCTTTATTTTTGACTTATCCCATTTTGATATAGTTTTTGTGATTGGTGAAGGAGAAAGAGGAAGCATAAGAGGACATCTCAAGATTTTGGAGAGACATACATGCTTCATTTATTTTCTTATTTTTTACACCATCATTTAGGGTTTCAATGTATTTATTTATTTTGTTGAACTCATTCTTTTAATATTTTCCTAAATGGACATATGGGTTTTGCCCTATTTTAGTGATCATGGTTAAGATGGTAATTTTACTCATTTGGGAATAACACACACACACACACACACACACACACACACACACACACACACACACACACACACACACACACACACACACACATTTTCTAATTTTTTTAGTAAAACCTAAAATAAAAATTACAAAGAAAATAAATAGTTATTGATATATATATACGCGGTTTTGATTTTAAAAACGAGGAGGATCGGTCACGAAACAACATCACACAATTAGGGTGGAAATGTTTTTTTTGTGTAGGTTTAATTTGGAAAGGTTATTGGGTTGGGGAAGGGTCCCAACCCCACCACCATCCCATTTATTAATGGGGTGGGGGGTAGGTCGGTGACCTCCCCCAACCCCCTTACCCTCATACACAATCTTAGCGGTAGGCCAAAACTTGATTCAACTGTTTTTTTTGAAAATTACTTTGTTAATCTATTAGTATTTATTATATAATATCATATAATATTTATATATATATATATATACATAAATATATATATATATATATATATATATATATATATATATATATATATATTTTTATTAAATTACAATTATTATTATTTTAATAATAATAAAATCTTCATACTAATATTATTAAAAGGAAAATATGATATCTATATTATAAGCTAAACTAAATCTCACACTTAAAAATTCCTTTTAAAATGGGATGGAAATATTATCAAGTGATAGATTATAATTATGTTTCACCTAACTCTACCCTTTTGATGTTTGATTTTAGAATGAACTTGATTTAGCTTAATAACTCATGTATATACTCAATATATCTAAGGTCTATTTGAAATTATGAAATTTCTTTACACAAATAGAATTAGAAATTAACCTATTTCATTGGCCAAGTAAATGACCATTATAATTTAATTTCTTTCCATCTATACATCAAATTTATGGCTTTCTATCAAACAATACAAGAAAATGCATAAAAATAGTCTAACTTTTCCATTATATGCCTTTCAAGTAATACAATAAAATTTAATATTTCCTTCATACAAATTTCCAAAATTCCCAAAAGATACTTTCAACAATATTTCCAATAATTTTAAAAACAAGAATGTCACACCTATGTGAGGTAATAAGTCAAATCAATATGGACAAGTTGCCTTCTTTTCAACTACATTTCCATTATAAAAACTAGCTTTACTAAAATTAATTTTTTTCCTTTACAACATACAATACAATCTTGATAACTAATAATCAATACAAATTTTATTAAAAAAATAAAATAAATCTTCCATTTGAAGTGAGAATTTTCAAGAAGGTAGCTATAATAGAGGAATGATTTGTCTTCTACAAGTGCTCCAAGAATCAAATATCCACAAAGCTCCATCTTTCTTCACTTGTTAAAAACAACCAAAAATGGGGGAGAGGCAACACTCTCCACCCAACCAAAACTCCAATGAGAAGAAGAATAAATTTTCTCATTGGCCCCCAAGCCCCAACCACAAGGCAATAAGGGATGATAGAACAAATAAAAACTATACAATGCTGCCAAAATTACTTTCAAGAAACACACACACAGAACTAAAAAACACAAAAACACTTATTTTTAACACACAACTTCCAAAACAATGGCTCTAAAAAACCAAGTAGAGATAGGAACATGGGGGTGCCCTTGTACCTCCCAAGGGTTTGGATGCCCACCTCTAAAATACTCCACAACATAATCAACCAAAAAAATCTCTTATTCCTCCCCACAACAAAAAATATATGTCTCTTATGCCTCCCACAACAACAAATATATGTTTCTTATGCCCCCTCTCTCTTATGGCTCCCACAATACACAAAATAACAAAATAGAATAAGGTGGGGCATTCAAAACCCACTCCCTCCTAAACACATAAGAAGATCTTATGCCTCCCAACATATTTCATCCCATTTCAAATCTCAACACAACCTAAGGTCAATTTAATACCCAATACTTCAAACGAAGAAAAAAATCCATACAACACATAACATACAAGAAAACAAGAAAATAAGAGTGCAAGATCCTACCTTGCCATGGTAAAGCTCCAATTTTCAAGCAAGTCCCAAAATATTTCAAACTCAAGAAACTCCAATATCCCTTAAACTCCAACAAGAAAGCATTCCCAAAATCCAAGATCCAAAGCTAAACAAGTAACCCCAAATACTTAAAAAAATTCCAATAAATAGAAAAGAGGAGGAGGGAGATGATGTGGCTCCATGTAGGATGCCACATAATTTATTCTCCACCCACATCACCCAAGTAAAACCCATACTCCAAGGAAAATAAATGGGTGGTTGAGAGGTATGACAAACCTCTTACACACACCACTCCAACCCATACCCTTTAGGACAAAGAAATAAACACATGTAAGAAAGTGCAATTAAAACTCACCTTTTGCCTTCCAAAACACATAATGGGGTATATTTTTGACCCCCAACCCATAGGTATGGTTGGTATAATAAATTAAGAGGTGTGGGACAAGTTTAACTTGTCCCACAAGCCTTTAAAATTGGCCCTTAAGGCCAAATCCGAATTTCTAAGGAGAGGTAGAGTGTACCACACTCAAGATCACATACACTCAACTTAAAACACATAAACCAAAGAACCATCTAATATAATAAATGA
The DNA here is from genome assembly GCA_018340775.1 of Taxus wallichiana var. yunnanensis. Lineage (NCBI taxonomy): Eukaryota > Viridiplantae > Streptophyta > Pinopsida > Cupressales > Taxaceae > Taxus > Taxus wallichiana. Next base: position 85,806,906 of record CM031238.1, read on the forward strand.
CTTATTTTATCCCATCCATAATTAGTTTAGTAACATGATTAATTTACTAATATAAGACACATAAATTAATTAATGATAAAAGGAATTACATCACCATAAAATCACATACTCTAAAATTAAATAAAGGAAAAGAAAAGAACACCACATAAACCCCTTGATCACAATTCTAGGTAATCCACCCCATGGGGACCCCATAACAACAAAAAAACACACACAAACAAAACACAAGTTGCCATGGTGACCATTTTGAATCCATCAATATACCGATGTGGTTGGTCTAATACCCCTTTGATTGTTGTGATATAATCACCTACAAAATCACAGATAATACATCCTTCGGCCTCGTGGCACATCAAAAATCCAGATAAAATATATGCATATAAGCCAAAATAATCCATACATAAATAAATCATCATCTAGTAAATAATGTTATTATTTTAAAATTCCAACAAACATCTCAATTCTATATTTCATCAATACCAATAAGATCACAAGATTAGTTCATTGCTAAAACCTACTCAATATGATGAAAATGTTGAATGTCAGAAATATATAAATATGTCAACAACACATCATCATCAATATAAAATGTCTCTCTAAAATCCACACAATCATACTATGAATCGAAATCCATCAATAATCCAAGTATCTCTATCATCTAATCATCATGCTAAGCCAAAATGATACAATAATATCCATGTATATAACCAACAATAATCAAAATAAAAATGTAATAAGTTTAGAAGGGAAGTGGGAACTACATCCCCCTTTCCCTTAGACTCGAATTACTCTTGGAAGTCACTAAAATAGGTGTGGAAACTGGACTCCTAGAAATGTAGCATCATCCTTCGTAGCAGAAGTATCATCATACCTATCCCAATGTACTCTAACCTAGACAATCTCTCTGCTTCAAAGGACTACGGTCCTACGCTCTAAAATATGGATGGGCTCCACCATCACCTACCCCTGATACTACATCTACAATGAGGTCCAATCTAATACATGAGAAGGATCAACAATGTATCTCCTAAGTACACAAACATGAAACACATCGTGGACGTGAGACAAGATAGGTGGCAATGCTTTACTATAGGCAAAGGATCAATACCCCCAAGATCTCAAAGGGACCCAAAAATATAGGAGAAATATTAAAGCCTTTTTTGTAATGGATAGGGATCTTATGAGGCTGACATAAAAAAAACACCTTCGATCCCCCCTCAAAACTACGATCTATCTTATGCTGATCCACATACTTTTTTTTCTGTCTTGCGCCTCTTGTAATCTCTGCCTGATCATAACAACCTACTTCTCCATATCCTATAGTAAACCTCCGGCCCAAGAGAAACCTTCTCCCTCCAACCTATCCCAACTAAAGAGGTGTCTCACTCTCTACCATACAGATTCCTAAAAAATCCATGCTTATAAAACTCTGAAAACTATTATTGTAGCAAAACTCCACCACTAGATATAATTAATCCTCCCACCCGCGATTCATGCATTATTTTGTACATCCTAAGCATGTCCTCAAAGATCTGATTCACCCACTCAATTTTTCCATCTGTCTCGGGGTGATAAGCTATATTAAAATTGATCTTAGTCCCGAGAGCATACTTTGCATCATAGTTAGAAGTGAGAAGTGTACAAGGGATCATGCGGTCAGAAATGATCTTCTATGAAATCCCATGCCATTTGATGATATCATCAAGATATACCCATGCCACTGCACTAGCTATGTAGGTGGTATTCATCAGAGAAATGTGAGCCACTTTCATTAATTTATCCATCTTGACCATGATGGCGTTGTGGTGGTATCTTGATGTCGGTAACCAACTATGAAGTCCATGGAAATAGTGTCCCATTTCCACTCTGGTATAGCGTGAGGGAAGAGAAACCCACTAGATGTTGATGCTCATTCTTCACCTTCTAACACTCTAAACAGCATGATGTGAACTAAGCCACATCTCTCGATAGTCCCTCCAATGGTACAACTATCTCAAGGTGGCGTGCATCTTCTTCACTCGGGATGGGCTGAATAAGGTGCATGATGAGCCTCTGTCAAAATGTCCTATCTCAAGCCTCCATCTCTAGGAACATATATCTGACCCTTTTCCTAATAATGCCATTTGTCTCTAGTGAAATCCATCAAATATCCCCTCAAGGGGTCTTTGAGACTTAATCTTCTGCTCTAGGCTGCAAGGTAGAATTTTTCGTGAGGAAGTTTTGCAAAATCCTACTCCACAAATCTATACCCACTGAAGTAGCCATAACCACATGTCTTCGTCTACTCATGGCATCAATAACCACATTCTCCTTCCCCTTCACATGCTCTATCTCCATGTCATAATCACAAATCAAACTCCATCCAATTGATGAGAGCATTTGAGATTGGATGCGTGAAGAGGTGGCGAAGACTCAAGTGATTAGTCTTGAGTGTAAATATATTTCAAAGAAGGAATATTCTTCACCACACCAAGGCATGTGCAACTACTAAAAGTTCTAGGTCATGATTTGGATAATTGAGCTCATAATCATTGAGTTTACAAGATTCAAAAGTAACTACTCGACCCTCTTGCATCAACACACCTCCTAAGTCTACAAAAGAAGCATCTGTACAAATAAAGAAATCACCTTGATGGTCTAAGTAATGCAATAATAAGAACTATTGTGAGGCATTTCTTTAGTGTCTTGAAGTGCTTATCACATCTATATGACCATATGAATTTCTTCTCTTTTTGTTGAAGGGAAGTGATGGGGTGGGCAACTAGAGAAAATTCATGTACAAATATCTTGTAATATCCTACCAAACCAATGAAGCTACGGAACCTTGGTCACACTAGTACATGTTGGCCAATCCATAATAGCTTGGAATCTTGGAAGGATCAACTGTGATACCTTCCCCAGAAATGATGTGACCCAAATATTGCACCTCTCTCTGAAAGAACACACACTTCTCTAGGTTCCCGTAAAGTTTGTGCTCACGAAGACTTTGAAGAACATGGAGAAGGTGTTCCTCATGATCCTCACTGTACGTGAGTATATAAAAATTTAATCAAGGAAAATTATTAGAAAGTGATCAAAAAAATTCTGAACACCCCATTCATCAAGCTCATGAACACTGTGGGGCATTTGTCAGACCGAAAGGCACTAATGTGAACTTGTAGTGGCCATATCTCGTATGAATGAATGTTTTCCTCTCCGTGATCCTCAGATAATGATAAGACTTAAGATCTATCTTGGAAAATATTGTGCCCCCTTCATCTGATAAAATGAATCATCAATGCGATGGAAGGGGTAACGATTCTTGATCGTTACTTTTTTATTATCGATAATCAATACACAAATGTAAAGATCCATCCTTCTTCTTAACAAAAATCACCAGTGCACCCCAAGGGGATACACTAGGATGGATTAGGACTTTCTCATAGAAGGTCCTCAAGATACAAATTGATCTCATAGAGCTCAGAGGTAGTCATCTGATAAGGTGTTGTGGAGATAGGCTCTACGTCAGGAACCAAATCTATGTGAAATTATATCTCGCTTGGGGAAGGTAACCTTGGAAAATCCCTAGAAAGACATAAGAAAACTCTCTCAATATGTGATGGTCATCAAGAGATGGCCCACTAGACTCATCCTGAGATATGTCACTAACCTTAATAGCATACATCTAGCAACCTCATCATGCACACCACTTAAGCTACATAACAAAAATAGTGCAGATGGAAATGGTCCTCCAAACTCTTACTATCACTGACTCAACTCCTAGATCATTTGTACATGATATAGTCTTATGGTAATAATCCACTCTGGATCTATGTGTAGACAACTAGTCCATGCCTAAGATGACTCCATATGAACCCAATCGGAAGGATACGAAGATATGAGGTAGTGGTGAAGGGTCCCAAATCCACTACACACTCCTTAAATAAGGAGTCTACAGAGATTTTGGCTCCAGAAGCCATCTTGACGTCCTAACTAAGACCCCTGCCTATCGCCACCATCCTAAACTCTACTAAAGATGGTGTAATAAATGAATCAAGATGAACCAAAATCAAATAATATAGAGGTAGGAATACCACCAATGCTACTTGTAGTCTCTATCACGTTACTCTGGTGCTCAACCTAGTGGTTCTCAACCACTTGCGTAGATATGATGGCTACATCCCATGTCACCAAGTATAGGATCTGAAATCTATGTCTTACCCTTGTTACTAGGGTTTGTGGACACTCTTTCAATGATATCCAACAATGACACAACTATAGAGCTTCTGGTCCTCTCTAATGAGATGCAGCTCTCGGCTTAGTACTCTAGAGGTTTGTGTTTGGATCTTGATGATCTAGCTATGGAATGCTGAGGTCTCTTTTGATTGAGCTCCTATTGATTGAGCTCTTAGTGCACCCTGTGTCCTAATGGGACCCCTAGGAGGAGGCCCCATACTCCATCCCCTCTAAGCGTCGAATATATGTGAGGCCTAAATGGTGATGGATGATTTTGTTGTTGCTTGCTAGCGAGGTGGATGTTGTGGTGGCTTGAATGAATACTATGTAAAACCATGTCTACCATGAGGAGGAGGAGATGACCCCTTGACTTTATCCTGCATCTGTTGGATGCGGCTCGCACTCTAAGTCCTAGCCCATTGATTCTTTCCCTAAGTCTCCTCTGTAATGTAGGCCTTGTTAATGGCCTTAGCTAAGGTCTATGGGAAATGAATGCATAATACACCTCCCAAATCTAAATTTAGGCCCTCGATGAACTTGTGAATCTGTACCTTCTCATCTTTCATATAGTCGACATATTGAAGTAGGTCCAAGAAATTTATTCTTGTATTCAGATACAAACATGGATGCTTGACGGAGGTCTTGGAACTCATCTATTCTACTGAATGAACCTCCGAGATAAGTACCTACTTCTGAACCGCGCTCCTTAAAGAGATCCAAGATAAATGTCTCTAAGCCACCATAGAACTTCTTCTCCTCGGTCCTCCATTGGACACTTCTCCATCCCTCAGGAAGGATGGATTGTAACATGATATTTCGTGTTGCTAGTACATGGGCAGAGCTTAAAGCACCCGCTCAAGCTCACTAACCAGGCCTCTTCCTGAAAACCACATGTATCTCAAGAATAGTGAGATGAGTGTAGCTTAAAGATCTCCTTGATATGGTCTCAGTGATGATGACTTATGACCCTAGGTCTCTCTGCATGTCCCTCCCTCTTCCTAGGGCTCCGAGATCTATCCCTATCTCCTGAAATCCTATCTCCATGTCCCCTTTGTGGTGACTCTACTCTACTTGACTCCACGAAAAGAGTTCTCGCCCTATGATCCTGTTGTGTCGAGGAGATGCATGAGCCTCAATATTGATGGCTCCTAATCTCTTTGATCAATTCATCCCCCTAAGGACCCTCCACGTATAGTGGACATTGACGTCCCAAGCATCTATAAAATATGGGGGTAGAATACCACTACAACCATGATATGGAGGTGGGGAAGTCTAGATCTACATGTGAAGAACCCCTCGTATGGTCCATGCCTCTGCATAGAATAAGTTGAGAGTTAGTTCATCATTATAGGTTTTTTTTTTTTCTAAGTTTACTATATTATGTAATTATCAGACAATGTTGTTTTCTAAGTCTTAAAAAAATTGTGCTAAGTTAAATGTTCATGTCTCATGTTTTCCAGTGTGCCCAAGGGTCCAATATTTGAACCCATGACTCTGATACCAAGTGTAACACCCACTAAATTCTACCGAGAATGAAACCCAAAAATAAGCTAGGGCAAGCTAGAAAAATTATGGATTTTTTTTTTAAAATGTGCCCACCAAAAGGTTTCGAATTAACAGTTGTCACATTCTTGTTTCTAAGTTATGTCAAATTAATAATATAAATTTCCTTTTTTTAAAATCACCATCATAATAAATTAAAATAATAAAATTCTCAATACCTTTTAATAAACTTAGTTAGACTAAGGTATGGTTTAGGTTTCCCCTAAATGTTATTTGATAAACATTTAAATTTCCCTATAGTTAAACTTGCACAAATTAATCCCATGGGTAAAGGGGTCTATTTAATTAAATACTAAAGTTATTTTAATCCCACAAGGTGATAAGGTTTAAAAATAAATAACAAGGTCCTTAATTTAACACAAGGGTTAAAACAATAATCCCACCCCCTACACAACAAAGTGCCCCCTAAAAAGTCAACCCATGCATTTAAAATTTAAAATTTGAATTTTTTTACTCAACCACTCCCCACCTACTTTTTTTAGGGATGAATTCATTTGGATGGATTCATTTGAGACAAGATCAAGGGATTCCACTAACCCTAAGTTTTCTTATGAAAGGCTTATTTCTCTTTTATTTGACTTATTATTTCTCTTTTGTTTTTGATTGGTGGAGGAGAAGGAGGAAGCCATTAGAGGCCATCTCAAGCTTTTGGAGAGACATACATGTTTCATTTATTTTCTTATTTTGTTTACACCCTCATTTAGGGTTTCAATGTATTTATTTATTTATTTAACTCATTATTTTAAGATTTGCCCAAATGGGCATATGGGTTTTGCCCCATTTTAGTGATAATGGTTTAAAGGGTAATTTTACTCATTTGGGAAGAAGAATATATATATATATGTATATATATGCATATATATATTTATATGTATATTTTATTTTTTATCTTATTAAAACCTGAAACCTGAAATAATAATATGAATAAAAATGTTGTGTATATATGTACACACACACACACAGATATAAAAGAAAAAATAGAGTAGGTTTGGCCACATCAACAAGATGAACATCACAAACTCCGGAAATGAGTTTAAAAAATGGTGTAGGTGGGGAGTAATTTGGAAAGGTTATTGGGGTTGGGGGAGGGTCAGCCGGACCCCACCCCCATCCCATTTATTAATGGGGTGGGGGTGGGGTTGGTGACCCCCCCCCAACCCCTATTCCTTCATACACTAAAATAGTAAAGGTCGCGACCAACATTAAAACATGTATTTTTTTTTAAATTACTTTTTAATCGGTTATATTTATTATATATATATATACATTATATATATATATAAATATATATACTTTTTATTAAATTAAAATTATTATTATTTTTAATAATAATAATATTTTAATACTAATATTATTAAGAGGAAAATATGATATCTATATTATTAGCTAAACTAAATCTCACACTTACAAATTCCTTTTAAAATGGGATGGCAATATTATCAAGTGATAGATTATAATTATGTTTCACCTAACTCTACCCTTTTTGATATTTGATTTAAAATGAACTTGATTTAGCTTAATAACTCATTTATATACTCAATAGATCTAAGGTCTATTTGTAACTATGAAATTTCTTTACACAACTAGAATTAGAAATTAACCTACTTCATTGGCCAAGTAAAAGACAATTATAATTTAAGTTCTTTCCATCTATACATCCAAGTTTTTGACTTTCTATCAAATAATACAAGAAAATGCATCAAAATAGTCTAAATTTTCCATTATATGTCTTTCAAGTAATACAATAAAATTTAATATTTCCTTCATACAAATTTCCAACATTCCCACAAGAGACTTTCAACAATATTTCCAATAATTTTAAAACAAGAATGTCACACCCATGTGAGGTAATAAATCAACTCAATATGGACAAGTTGTCTTCTTTTCAACTACATTTCCATTATAACAAAACTAGCTTTACTAAAATGTCTTTCTTTCCTTTACAACATACAATACAATCTTGATAACTAATAATCAATATAAATTTTCTTCCAAAAATAATACAATAAATATTCCACTTGAAGTGGGAATTTTATAAGAAGGTAGCTACAATAGAGGAATGTTTAGTCTTCTACAAGTTCTCCAAGAATCAAATATCCACGAGGCTCCATCTTTCTTCACTTTATCAAAACAACCAAAAATTGGGGAGAGGCAACACTCTCCACTCAACCAAAACTCCAATGAGAAGAAGAAGCAATTCTTCTCATTAGCCCCCGAGCCCCAACCATAAGGTAATAAGGGATGGATCAAACACATGGAAACTATTTTTATGATTCCAAACTTACTATCAAGGAAAAAACACACAAGAAAGATAACCACACAAAAACTCTTATTTTAAAGCACAATAACTTTCCACAACAATGGCTCTAAAAAAGCCAAGTAGAGATAGGAACATGGGGTGCCCTTGTGCCTCCTAAGTGTTTGGATGCCCAAATAAAATCCTCCAAAATGCAATCAACCCCAAAATATTTTATGCTTCCCCACAAACAAATATATGTATCTTATCCCTCCCTCTCTCTTATGGATCCAACAATACACACAAAATAAAAATATATAACAAGGTGGGGCATCAAAACCCACTCCCTCCTAAACACACAAATAATATATTATTCATCCCAACATATTTCATCCCCATTTCCAAATCTTAGCACAACCTAAGGTAAATTTACTACCCAACACTTAAAACAAGAAAACATGTAGTGCCCACTTCCCTTTGACACCTTTTGATACTGATCTTGATATTGTTGATTATATTATGGACATTATTATGGTTTGATTTAGTATGATGTTAGATGTTAGATCATGGATTATTGTTGATCTTGATTCAGTTATGATGCATGATGATTATTGGAAACATTTTATATGTGGATGATGATATACTGTTTGACATAGATATATTATGGATGTTGTTCAGGTATGTGATGTTTGGATATTGTGAGTAGACCTAGAAAATGGACATTATTTGATGATGATATAGTTGTTGATATAAATTGTAAATGATGTTATTGGATTGCCTTGATGTTGTTGTGATTCACATGTATAGATAATTTTGAGATTATATTTATATCATTTTGGATGTCCTGATATGGCCACGAGGCCGAAGGAGGTATTTGTGTTTTGCAGGTTAAAATATCACAACAATATCGGGGGATTGGAGACCAACCATATTGGAATTCTAGATGAATTCAACAAGGTCACCATGGCAACTTGTAGTGTTGTGTGTGTTTGTATTTTGTTAGGGATTCCCATGGGGGGGAATTGCTTTGAATGTGACCAAGGGGTTGTATGTATTTATTAATGTGGTTTCTTTTTATTAATGTTTGCATGTGTTTATTTTGTGGTGCTTTACCCCTTTCATTAGTTATTATATGTTGTGTTAATGTTGTGAATAACCATGTTGTTAAAATAAACAAATCAAATATGTCATAAGAAAGTAATTATGGAAGTTGTTGGCTCTTAAATTTAATGTTGTAAGAATGTGTAAGTGACTTTGTAAGTGATGTGTAAGTTAACTTCTGAGTGTGAAACACTCTACCTTCTTGGAAATTCGAATTTGTCCTTGGAGGCTGAATTTGGAGGCTTGTGGGACAAGTAAAACTTGTCCCATACCTCTTAAATTTACTTGCCAACCATACCTATGGTTTGGGGGTTGAATTTAGACCTTCTTTATGCATTTTGAAATGACTAATTGTAAGTTTTAATTGCACTTTTCTTACATGTTTTAAATTCAGTCCTTTTGGGGTATGGGTTTGTTTTGGAGTGTGTAAGTAAATCTATCATTTTATTTATTATGCATTGGAGAATGAAGTTGACCTTGTGTTTGGGTTGAGGATGTGTGATGTGGCATCCTACATGGATCCACATCATCCTCTTCTCTTCCCTCTTCTATAAAATTTGAATTGCTTGCCTTGTTTTGGGTTGTTGAACTTTTGCATACTTCTCTTGGGTGAATTCTTTGTTGTTTGGAGCTCTTGCTTTTGGGAGGAGATTGGAGACCATTGCATGCTTGTTAGTTTTTGATCTTGGACTTTATTTTGGCATTGGAAAGCTTGTTGTTCTTGGAACAAACTCCATTATGGAGAGGTAGGAGCTTGACTCTTTAAAAATGCTTCTTTCTCTTGTATGCATGTATGAAATGGTGAATTTTTGTGTGTTTGTTGGCTGGTTGGGTAGATTGCCTAGGAAATGGTGTAGGAGAAGGATATGGGGATTCCATGGGGGACATAAGGGAATGCCAAAGTGGCATAAATTTTTTTGTGGAGGGAGTTTGGGATTGGGATCTACCATGGAAAAGAAATAGCTTGCATTTCTTGCTCTTGGTGGGGGGCATAAGGAGGAATTGTGGGGGGAGCATAAGGATATGTGAGATGAATTATATTGGTGGGTTGTTACAGGTGGATTCCCATTTCCCATTGGGAGGCATAAGTAGCTTCCCCATAGTTCCTTGCTCCTTTGGCTTGCTTGATGAAGCCTTAGTTTTGTTTGTATGTTTTTAATGTAGTTGTAAACTACATTCTTTTTGAACTGTGTTTAAATGTGAAAATGTTGCATGTGTGTTTGTGGAAGCCTTTTTGCCATGAGTTGAATCACATCTCTTATTTCATTATGGTTGGGGCTCGGGGGCCAATGAAGAAGGATGGATTCTCCCTTTTCATTGGATGTCTTGGTTGGGTGGAGAGCATTTCCTTTCCCCTATTCTTGTTGTGATCAAATTGGAAGATGAAGAAAACCAACATGTTGTTGTCTGGAGCAAGGAAAAGGGACAGTTTGACAGTCCCTTGTTGATATGAAGTTCATTGTAACCCTTCCCACTTGAAGTGGATGATTTGTATATTATTTGAAATGGAAAGATACTTTGTATTGATAATGAATGTTGAAATTTGAAATGTAAAAGAGTTATATTCTATTCTCTACTTTGGAAAGAATGTGAAAGATTGATACGTATATTGTATACTATATTTTGAAATCAAATGGAAAATAAGTTGTAAGGTTGTATTTGGAATCAATAAAGGATTGCATTACCTTTCTCAATTTGCATTGTTGTCTTGAAATTGATCATCTATTTGTGATTTGAAAGCTCTGTTGAAAGGAAGAAATGCGTGTTAGGAAAATATAGAACTCTGTCTTTTGGAAATGTGTATAAATTGGAAATCAGATCTTGAATTTTGGCTCTTAAATGGTTTGATTGAATCAATTAAATGTATTAGACTAGAATGGAAATGAATTCCCATACTTGGAAGATGAAAAATGATAAATAGATCCTTTAGAAATTGATCTCTGTTTTGTATTTCAATCTGGCAAATAATTTATCTAAAATGAACAGTTCAAACTTGCATTCAAGAAATTAAAATGAAACATTAAAATTGCACATGCTAGGATGTAAATGATTTCAATTGGGCTAAAACACTTAATAAAATATAGAAACCTATCCTAATTCCATCTAAGAATAATTCTCCATGTCTATTTGACATGTTGAGAAAGGGAAAGATCAAATTTGAACAAAATTTTATAAGTTAAAATTTACCAGTTTGCTTTGTAAAATCCTGTAGAACGTTTTCACTAAATTGACCCCTTAAAATTTATCAATTTTCAAAATTAATGTTTCCTGTGCAAAGAGGGCATCGAGATATTTCCAGAAAGTCCTCGTTTTCCCAAAACCGAGCTCTCTATCAAAAGTTATGGCCTTTTGAAGTTTTTACTTCAATTCGGCCTTCAAAAACAAAAAAATCTAACTGTTAAAAATATGAATTTAAACTTTGGAAAAATTTCCATAAGTTCCCCGCGGCCCCCACCATCCCGCATCTAATTGGGTACTGCCACATGGCACGGTGGAGGGGCGAAAATTTTCTAAACTTAACCTTTTTGAGAAAATAGTCTTTGGAATTTTTTTTCTAATTTTCCAACATCCCCGCCTTGCCTTGGAAAGATTATTTTCGCAGACTGCAGAGGCTGGAGGATTTTGGCAGTATAATTCAAACTTTTAACCCATCTTGGAAAAATTTATTAAGATTCTCTGCCTCCCCGCCGACCCACATCCAATCATTGGATGACATGTGGCTTCACCAGATGACGGCGGAAGAAGCGGAGATAAATTTTACTTTGAAAATTTAAACTTTGGTTTAGGTGAAAATTCTAAATTTTCCCCACCGCCCGTCGCCCGCAACCAATGGTAGGATGACACGTGGCAGCATTAGGCTTCAGCAGAGATGCGAGAACATTTTTGAACATTGAACTTTTACCCCTTTTAAAATCTTAAAATAAAAAAGCACTCCGGCGCCTGTCGACCCGCGACCAATATGGTTGTGACACGTGGCATCTTTTGCAGCCAGCGGAGGCACGCGTAAAATTTTACCCTTGAAAATTTTTAACTCGAAATTCCTAATTCATATTTTTCTCCACATGTCTGTTTTCCCCTGTGGAAATTAGAGGTTGACACATGGCGCCTTAGGCGTTAGCGGAGGCATGGGTCAATTTGTTCCCTTGTGTCTTTTTGGCTGAAAAGACTTAATGTCTTATTTTTCCCCGTCGGCTCGATGTCCCGCGAACGTGATTTTGTCGACCCGTGTCCCCTTCAATGTGGGTACGCAGAGGCAAGTTGCGTTTTTCCCCAAAGAAGGGAAAATGTGCCAAATTTCTTCCCGCTCCGCCGGCCCGCACATGGGAAAATTTTCCTCCCTAGGCCCGCGGACTCACCCTTGGGAAAATTTTCCTCCCAAAGTCTCGGCCCATAACTTGAAAAATATAAGGAGTTAGGAGGACTTCTTTATATCATTGGAAAGGTGAGAAAATTTCCTATCTAATGGGAATGATTTAGGGAAGTTTTGAATGTGTTATTTTGAGAAAAATCAAGTTGAACCCTTTAAGCTAGTTAGAGAGTGGTTTAGTGAGAAATTACCCTCCTATCCCTAGTGGTTATTCTAACCCCATGTTTTGACCTTGTGCTTTGTTAATAATAGTTGTTAGGGGAAATTATATAAGCTATTAATTTTAGTTGGCCTAGAACCTTGTTTGTGATAACTGCTGCCTTGTAATCCTGGTTGTTGACACTCTTAAACAAAAAAAAATTATTCCATAATTTTTCCTAACTAATCCTAGGTTGTTCTTGGGTCTCAGTGGTTGTTTTAAGAAAGAATTACCATACAACACATAACATATAATAAGACAAGAAGAAAACAAGAGTGAAAGACCCTACCTTGCCATGGTCAAGCTCCACTTTCCAAGAAAGTCACAAAATATTCAAACACGAGCAATTTCCAAGCACCCTTCCACTCCAACAAGCAAGTATTCCAAAAATGAGAGAGCTCAAAACCAACCGAGTAACCCCAAATACTTCCCAAAATTCCCAATAAATAGAAAAGAGGAGGAGGAAGACAATGTGGCTCTATGTAGGATGCCACCTCATTTATTGTCCATACCACACCACCCAATTCAAACCCATAATCCAAAGCATAATAAATGGGTGGTTGAGATGTATAACAACCCTCTTACACACACCACTCCAACCCACACCCTTAAGGAAAAAAATTAAACACATGTAAAGAAGTGAAAATCAAATCTCACCTTTTACCTTACTAAACACATAATGGGGTCTATTTTTGACCCCCCAACCCATAGGTAGGGTTGGTATAAGAAATTAAGAGGTGTGGGATAAGTTTAACTTGTCCCACAAGCCTCCAAAAATGGCCCTTAAGCCCAAATCCAAGTTTCCCAAGTAGGGTGGAGTGTACAACACTCAAAATAACATACACTCAACTAATAAACACAAAGACCAAAGACCCAACTACTCCATTAAATGACTCCCTTTTGTCACATCTAAAATTAGCTTAATAATATGATTAGTTTACTTAATTAAGACACATAAACCAATTAATGATAAAAGGGAAAATTACATCAAAATTTAAATCACATGCATCAAAATTAAATAAAGGAAAGGGAAGAACTAAACACACACCCTTGGTCACAATTGGACGTCATCCTCTCAATGGGGACCCCCTAACAACAATTAAAACACACACAACATAACACAAGTTGCTATGGTGAGCATTGTTGAATCCATCCGGTATTCAATGTAGTTGGTCTCAATCCCTGCATTTATTATTGTGATATGTTTACTGCAAAATCACACAATAACTCCTTCAAACTCTTGGCTGCATCAAAACATCCAAGATAAAATATACGAATATAAGTCAACAATCATCCACATATAAATAAATCATCATCTAGACAAATAATGTTATTATTTTAAATTTCCAACAACATCTCAATTCTATATTTCATTAATACTAATAAGATCACAAGATTAGTTCAACTGTTAAAACCTACTCAATATGACGAGAATGTCAAATGTCGAAATATATAAATATGTCAACAACACATCATCATCAATATAAAATGTCTCTTTAAGAATCCACACACATCATACTATGAATCAAAATCCAACAATAGTCCAAGTATCTCTATCATCTAACATCATGCTAAGTCAAAATGATACAATAATATCCATGTCTATAGTCAACAGTAATCGAAATAAAAATATAATAAGTGTTGAAGGGAAGTGGGCACTACATCCCCCTCCCCTTAGACTTGACTTCCTCCCAGGAAGTCACTGAAATAGGTGTGGAAACTAGACTCAGTAGCAATGTAGCATCCTCCCATGTAGCAGTAGTCTCATCATACCTGTCCCACTTTGGACTCAAACCTAGTTAATCTCTCTGCCTCGAAGGCCCAGGGTCCTATGCTCTAAAATATGGATGAGATCCACCATCACCTACCCCTGATCCTGCACCTACAATGAGGTCCAATCTAACACATGAGAAGGATCTGTAATATACCTCCTAAGTACAAAAACATGAAATACATCATGGATGTGAGACAAGATGGGTGACAATGCTAGACGATAGGCCAAAGGACCGATATGCTCCAAGATCTCAAAGGGACCCAAAAATCTAGGAGTAATCTTAGATCCTTTTCCGTAACAGATAGGGCTCTTATGAGGCCTGACACAAAGAAACACCTTCGTTCCCACCTCAAAACTACGATATGTCCTATGCTGATCCGCATACTTCTTCCTGCCTGTCTTGAGCCTCCTGCAATCTCTTCCTGATCATAACAACCTTCTGCTCCATATCCTATAGTAAAGCCGGCCCAAGAGAAACCCTCTCTTCTAACTTGTCCCAACTCAATTGTGTCCTGCACTCTCTACGTACAAAGCACTCGAAAAGGAGTCATGCTTATCAAACTCGAAACTATTATTGTAGGAAAAATCCACCAGATACAAGTACTCCTATAACCTCGACTAATTATCCATGACGTACATCCTAAGCATGTCCTCCAAGATATGATTCACCTACTCAGTCTATCCCTCTGTCTCAGGGTGATAAGTTTTACTTAAATTAATCTTCATCCCGAGAGCATATTGCATCGTAGTCTAGAAGTGAGAAGTGTACAAGGGATCGTGGTTGCAAATGAACTTCCAAAAATCCGTGTAATATGACAATATCATCAAGATATACCCGTGCCTTTGCACTAACTATGTAGTGGTATAAACCAAAAAGAAAAGTGAGCCACTTTCATCAATTTATCCACCATGACCATGATGGCATCATGGTGGTATCTCGATGTCGGTAACCCAACTATGAAATCCATGGAAATGGTGTCCCATTTCCACCACTGTATAGAATGGGGAAGAGAAGGCCAACTAGATGCTTGATGGTGTCCCATTTCCACTTTGGTATAGCATGAGGAGAGAGAAGGCCAGCTAGATGCGATGCTCAAACTTCACCTTCTCATACTCTAAACAACGTGACACAAACTCAGCCACGTCTCTTGATCAGGGGATCATTTTCAAAATTTCCTAAATATCCCTCAATGGTGTTAGTGTAGAAGATCATTACGAGAGATTTCTAACAAGCGTGAGAATGCGATGAAGCAGGACATTGAGAGCTCTAGTTATGTCCGGTGAAAGTTTAGTCGATAGGAAAGTCAACTCTAGTCAGCTCGGCCAATAATGGAACAATCGCATAGTAACACATGGAAAAAAAAGACGTAGGAAAAATTGGAGGAGTTTTAACCGAGGGGTCTTTGATGGTCATACAAGATTGCTCGTCAAAACAAGAGGCTCAACTTTTGTTACGGAGGGAGCTTGGCCGTCGTGAGAGCTATATTTACATTTCCGATGTGGTGGGCTCTCAAACCACCATGTGGATGCCCATTTTGCATTTCGAGTTTGAATTTTCATTTCATGTGGATAACTAGCTTGGTCAAGCTATTTTAGCTTGCCAGGGGGCGGTCAAATCCCCACCGAGTTGATCACATTATATTACTACATGGATCGAGTTATTTCCACATAGACCAAATGGATTATTTTACACATGGTTATCTACCGCGAATGCTTGGGATTGAATTATATTCCATATACTTGGCGACCACATATCTCAGCCCATATGAGCGAGTTCAAACAAATTCCCACACAACTTGGCGGCTTCACCAAATAGTGCCCAAACCAAGCCATGCGTGGAAGCATCCATGTGGAGAGGAGTAGGAGGTGGGGACGGTTAGCCTCAAGTGGTCCCATGACCACTAAGTGATGTGTGGAAAGGATTTAATAAATCCTAAAACATAATCCACACCCCAATGTGGGATGATATACCCACTTAAAATAATGCTCTCAACATGGGATTTTATCCCTTCCTAAGTGCAATCTGCCACCATGGGAAATACATCCCATTTTTCATGTCTTGGTTTAGGCTAATATTAGCCTAAGGATAATATGTAAAAGCATTATTTAAGGGCCCTATTTTTGTATAAATAGGGAACCCTTTTCTTTGTAATGGACACACACAAACACAAAGACAAGCTCATTCCACAGAGATCGGAAGGTGAAGACCAAGCCAAGAGGAGAATGAGAAATTGTAATTGTGTGAAGACCTAATTTATTTAGGCATTATTTATTTATTATTGGCCTATTATTTTTAGGCAATAGTAAAATAAATGTTTTTGATTGGGAGTATTAAACTACCCAATAGGCCCATTGAGCCACACTAATCACTTGCAAATCCTGGATTGTCGACCAGAGTGCTAGAGGGCGCATTGATAGCGTCAGGAAGGCTGATCGAAGCCGAAGGAGATTGTGCTTGAGTGCAGTGAAGAAGCTGGAGCATTGATAGGCAAGTGAAATTCCATTAGGTTTTCTTGTGAAAAGTACTGTTATAACTTACAAGTTTTGACTAGTGGAATGGTTCAAAAGAACCAGGAGCGTAGAAATTGTTGAACTCCGTAATCAATCTTTGTGTAATTGTCTTTATTGTCTTGCATTAATTTTAATTGATTAATTAAAAGGAGAAAATTATCGGCAAATAATTAAAACCTATAAGGGTCAGATCGGGTAGATATAACTTTGATTATTTTCGGATCAAGTTTGGTATCGAATCCGGTTAATGTGCTTGCAAACTTGCTAATATCCGAGTAAGTTTGGTATCGAGCTGGTTATTGTGCTTAAAAACTTGCTAATCTCCAAGGAAGTTTGGTATCGTGAGCAGTTATATTTCAGATTAGCTTCTAATTGTGTTTGAAAATTTAGCTTCGTTTCGATTATTGATTTTAGTTTTAAGTGTGCGAGATAGTTTTGGGGCTTGTTGATCTTATTTTGTAGTGTGTAGTTTTGGAAGTACATGTTGTGTTTGTAGGAACAAGGAATCATGGGCAAGTCATCCAAACAGGATCAATTGGATGAGCTTGAAGCCATAAACCACCAACTCCAGGAATAAAAATTTCTTGAGAGCTAATTTTTATTCCTTAGAAGAGGAAATAGTGTGGTTAAAATCTGAGCCACAATCCTCTATAACCAAGAAAGAGGAGTGTGTCAAAAAAAAATGCTTGAAAAGAGAAAGAAGTTGATGGGATTTGTTAAAGAGTTTCAAGAAGAAATACAGACCAAGGATTCCCTCTTGGAAAAGCTACAACAAGGTGAACACAAGAAAGAAATGCCTTCCAAATCGAGATGCTGTACTATGACATAATGCACTATAAGTTGTTCACATTCTAATTCTTCCTCTCATTCAATTTTAGATATTCCTTTAAGTCAATTTGAAAAATACACTAAGGGAATTGGATCTAAACTAATGGTTAAGATGGGATTTAATGGAAAGGGCCTTGGTAAAAATGGACAAGGTGATGCTAACCCAATACAAGTAGAGGATTAACCTCGGTTTGTAGGTTTGGGTTATTCTAGTGGGAAAATGGAAATTAGATAAAGTTCCAAAAATTTGAAGGAAGACAAGCTTCTAATAGCCAAGGATTTACGCCTCTAGAATTGTAGGATTCCGCCATTAGGAGGAACAATGAAAGGTGTAAGAAAGGAGTAAACAAGGTAATGAAATTCCACCTCCTCTCACTAAAAATAATACTAAGGGGAAATTTAATCCTAAGAATTCTAAAACTCTCTTTCAGTTTGAACAATATAGCTTTGGTAGAAAAAAGTATGTGTTTCCTTGCACGTTTTGTGAAGGTACTAATCATTCTACAGCATATTGTTGGAAGAGGAAAAATATGATAAAGAAGTTAATGCCTTTTGTGAATGATAAGGCAGTGCTAAATACCAATCTCTCCTTGGTAAGGCGAGAAATGGCAAAAAGGTTACCTCTCCTAAACAAAGGAATCATTTTCCTAGATAGAGCTCAGGGAGATGGAAAAATGGGTAAGACTCCTAAAAATAGGGAAGTTAAATTTTGTTCCCATTGTAAAAGGAATGGTCATGATGTTAAGATGTGTTGGTATGTTCCTTTAGTGCAACATTGGAAAGTTGTTAAAAAGGAAAATAATGTCAAACCAAAATTTGTTGATCTAACTCATGTAAATTCTCATTTTGGTACTGGGGAAGTAAAACCACCTAAACGGAGAAATCCAAGTAATTGGATGGGTAAAACATTCCTCAACTTTATGTTTGCATTACAATAACTGGTGATAGTATGCAAACATTTTCAAAGCTATATTTTAGGGATTTGATCCTATGTTTATATTTAGCTTGAAATAATTTGGAAGCACCAAGTAAAGAAGATTTGAGTTATAAGTTCATCATACTCATATTCATCTTCTCACATTTTGGTTGGTTATTCCATTTCTAACAACAAGATGCGAGGATATGGGCATCATCGAATGTCTATTTTGAAACTTATAGTTTTATAGTGTTGTCATTTGTGCAAATACTATGGATTCTTATAAGACCCATTTGAGCACTGTTTGATATTGCAATAAATAGAGAAACTTGTTGTATCCACATGTTATTTGCACTAATTCTTAATGAACCTCATTTTGGGAAAATTGGATTTTTGTAACTATCGAGATATGGTTACAATTAGGGTATAAATTTATTACACTAACAAAGCTGGTTTGCAAAGGCATCGAGGTGATCATTTTGCAGATTATGACAGTTCACCAATTTGGGTAAGCATCCAATTTTAATCTACTGAGTCCATAACCAATAGAGTCGAAGATAAGAGAAAAGTTGTCAAAGTGAGAAGGTTGTAGAGGAGAAGACCCAAGGGTATACTACAACATAACTTACGAGGTGGCAACGAGTTTCAGATTCGGACGAGATGGAAGTTTTTGGGACAAAAAGCCTTTCTCGGTGGGGAGGTGTGATTAGGGGATCATTTTCAAAAGTTCCTAAACATACCTAAATGGTGTTAGTATCTAAGATCATTGCGATAGATTTTTGTCAACTATGAGAAGCGTGATGAATGGACATCGAGCTCTAGCTATGTCAGTCAAAGTTTAGTCAACTCTAGTCAACTGGTCAATATTGGACCAATCGCCTGCGAAACATGGAAAAAAATATGTTGGAAAAATTGGAGGAGTTTTAACCATCGGTCTTCGATGGTCGTAAAATATTGCTTGTTTGAACAAGAGGCTCAACTTTTGTTACGGAGGGGATCCCACTGCCGTGAGAGCTATATTTGCATTTCCGATGTGGTGGGCTCTCAAACCACCACGTGCACACCGATTTTGCATTTCAAGTTTGAATTTGCATTGCATGTTGATAACTAGCTCGATCAAGCTATTTCTAGCTCGGTGGGGTGATCAACTCCCCACCGAGTTGATCACATTATATTACTACATGGATCAAGTTATTTCCACATAGACCGAATGGATTATTTTCCACATGGTTATCTACCCTGAATGTTTGAGATTGAATTATATTCCATATACTTAGGAAACCAAATATCTCAGCCCATATGGGAGGTTCAAAAAAATTCCCACACAACTCGGCGGCTTCACCAAACAGCGCCCAAACCAAACCATGCATGGAAGCATCCACGTGGAAAGGAGTAGGAGGTGGGGGTGGTTAGCCTCAAGTGGTCCCATGACCACTAAGTGATGTGTGGAAAGGATTTAATAAATCCTAAAACATTATCCACACCCCCAAATGTGGGATGATATACCCACTTAAAATAATGCGCTCAACATGGGATTTTATCCCTTCCTAAGTGCAATCCGCCACCATGGGAAATTAATCCCATTTTTCATGTATGAGTTTAGGCTAATATTAGCCTAAGGATAATATGTAAAAGAATTATTTCAGGGCCTATTTTTTATAAATAGGGAACCCTTTTCTTTGTAAGGGAACCACACAAACATGAAGACAAGCTCATTCCTAGAGCTCGGGAGGCGAAGACCAAGCCAAGAAGAGGATGAGAAATAGTATTGGCCTATTATTTATTTATTATTGGCCTATTATTTTTAGGCAATAGTAAAATAAATATTTGTGATTGGGAGTATTAAACTACCTAATAGGCCCATTGAGCCACACTAATCACTTGTAAATCTTGGATTGTCGACCAGAGTGCTAGAAGGTGCATTGATAGCGTCAAGAAGGCCGATCGAAGCCGAAGGAGATTGTGCTTCGGAGCGAGGTGAAGAAGCTGGAGCAATGATAGGAAAGTGAAATTCCATTAGGTTTTCTTGTGAAAAGTACTATTGTAACTTACAAGTTTTGACTAGTGGAATGGTTCAAAAGAACCTCGAGATGTAGGAAATTTTTGAACTCCGTAATCAATCTTTGTGCAATTTTCTTTATTGTCTTCCATTAATTTTAAATTGATTACTTAAAAGGAGAAAATTATCGGAAAATAATTAAATCCTATAAGGGTCGAGATAAGGTAGATATAACTTGATTATTTTCGGATCATATCTTCGTAGTCCCCTCAAATGGTACAACTATCTCAAGGTGGAGTGTATCTTCTTCACCTTGGGATGGGCTGAATAGGGTGTACGATGAGCCTCTGTCAAAATTTCTTGTCTAAAACCTCCATCTCTTGGAATATATATCCAACCCTTGTGTGTAAGAAGGTCATCGCCTCTAATGAAAATCCCTCAAATCTCCCTCGAGGGTCTCGAGACTCAATCCCTTCTCTAGCTGCAAGGTAGAAGCTTTCATGAGGAAACTACTTGCAAAATCCTACTCGCAAATATGTACCCACCGAAGTAGCCATAACCACACATCTTCGTCTCCTCAGGGCATCTACAACCACGTTCTCCTTCCCCTTCACATGATCTATCTCCATGTCATACTCATAAAGAAACTCCATCCACGCTGGCGAGCAAGCTTGAGTGTGGTACACCTTCATGTGTTACACTCGGGTATTTTATGGCGGTCCTTCATTGGGAGAGCGGGTCGGGGTTTGGGGCAAAGCCCAAGTAAATTTTCATGGGTGGTTTATTAACCCATGGGTAATGGGTAACACGTTATGGGTAGTTTTGGGCCCATGGTTTTCGGTACCCATTGTTTTGATACCCACGGTTTTTGCCCATGGTTTTGATACCTACGGTTTTGTATCAAATTGCTTAAGCAATTATCTATTTATATGGTCTTATGCATATGATACATAGACAAGAAAATGTATTGTAGATGTGTTATGAATTTGGGTGTGAATACTATAGATTTTGTTGAGCATAGCTCCAAATAGATCAGGTATTGTATTGAGAGAGTGGAGGCTTGTAATAAAATATGAGCAAGTGATTCTTGGTGGATGTAGCCCAAATTGGGTGAACCATGTTAAATCTTGTCTCTACGTGTTGTGTTATTTATTCTCGCACTTTTATTTGAGATCTGTAATATTTTCGTATATTAGTTTCTCTTTATTGTGATTCTGTAAGGGATTATTCACATATTTTATCTCTTATTTCCTAACAATTGGTACCGAGCTTGGTTTGGTTTCTTGAAGTGTTGAATCACGGGAAAGTTTCTAGCTTGAGTGGGAGCTATGGAAGATGATGGAAGATCTAGGGTTGATAAATTCAATGGGTAGAATTTCAGTCTTTGGAAGATGCAGATGGAAGATTACCTTTATCAGAAGGATCTTTATACTCCGTTGTCTGAGAAGGTGAAAAAACCCTCAAGTATGACAGAGATGCGGAATGGGATTTCTTTGGATAGGAAGGCACTTGGGACAATCTGGGCCAGTGTCTTGCATCTTCGGTATTATTTAATGTTTCAAAGGAAAAGACTATAAAAGATCTAATGGATGCATTAGGAAATTGTATGAAAAATCCTCCGCCTCTAACAAAATATTTTTAATGAAAAAGTTGTTTAATATGAAGATGTTTGAGAATGGTTCAGTAGAGATCATTTAAATGATTTCAATACGGTTGTGAATATGCTAGCTTTGGTTACAATAGAATTTGATGAAGAAGTTAGGGCTTTATTAATTTCATGTGCTCTTTACGAGAGTTGGAATAGCCTGTAATGGCGGTAAGTAACTCGCCCAACTAACTTGAAGTTGAAGTTTGAGGATGTTGTAGGGTGATTTTAAGCAAGGAAATGCAAAGAAAAATCTCCAAGGAATCTTCTACTTCAGGGAATTCTTTGACAGTGGAAACTAGAGGGAGACAGAAGAATAGAGGAAACCGTGGAAAATCAAAAGATCGAGCAAGGTCAAAATCCAAGAACAAGATTGTATGCTGGAATTATGGAAAGTCTAGGCATGTAAAGAAGGACTGTTGGGAGCTTTGGGATAAGAAGAAACAACAGGAAGAAAACAAGGAGGCAAATGTGGCATCGGGTAATATATTCCAGGATGCTTTGATTCTTTCTTTGCATAATATTATTGAATCTTGGGTTTTAGATTCAGGGCTTCTTTTCATGCTACTCCACATAGGCATTATTTTGTTGATTATGTTCAAGGGGATTTTGGGCATGTTTTTCTTGGTGATGATGAGCCTTGTAGTATAGTTGGAAAAGGTTCTATTCAGGTTAAGATGAAAAATGGGAATACATGGCTATTGAAGGATGTCAGAAATGTGCCTACATTAAGGAGAAATTTGATATCGGCGGGGTAATTGGGAAGTGATGGTTATACTGTGATATTTACAGCTGACTCTTGGAAGGTTACCAAGGGTGCTCTTGTGGTGGTAAGAGGTAAGAAGGTTGGAACCTTGTATTTAACCACTGATAGTAGTAATGATTGTAATCTTGTGGCTTCAGATGTATTTACAACATTATGACACTATAGGCTCGGTCATATGAGCCATAAGGGCATGGACATCATAAAGAAGAATTTTCCTGGATATATAAAAACAGGTTTGGATTTATGTGAGAAATGCATATATGGGAAACAAAAGCGAGTAAGGTTTCTCAAGGTTGGACCTATGAAGAAAGAGAGTAAGTTAGAGCTGGTACATTCTGATGTGTGGGGGCCGGATCGGGTATCATCTCTCGGGGTTCAAGTTATTATGTTACTTTTATTGATGATGCAACAAGAGAATTTTGGGTTTATTGTATTAGAAACAAATCTAATTTGTTAAATGGAAAGCCTTGGTAGAGAATGAAACAGGTCTTAAGTTAAAATGTCTCAAAGGTTAGATAATGGGGGAGTATTATAACAATGAATTTGATGATTATTGTTCTAAGAATGGAATCCGCAGCAAAAGATGGTTCCAGGACCCCATGGCAGCAGAATGGGGTGTCGAAAGGATGAATAGAATAATAATGGAACGTTCTAGGAGCATGAGGATACATGCAGGATCGCCTCTTTCTTTTTGTGCGAAGCGGTGAGCACTGTTGTGTACTTGATAAGCAGAGGACCCTCAAGTGCCTTGGATGGAGGCATACCGAGGAGGATTGGTATGGTAAGAAAGTTGATTATTCATTTCTTAGAGTCTTTGGATGTGAGGTGTTTGTTCATAAAGACAAGGATGATAGGACCAAGCTAGAGGCTAAATTAAAAATGTACTTTCATTGGTTATGGTGGTGATGACTTTAGATTTAAATGTTGGAGTATTAAGGACAAGAAAATATTTCGGTCTAGGGATGTGGTCTTTAATGAGAAAGTCATGTATAAGCAACAGTTGCAAGAAAACAAGGAAGAATCCAAGAAATAATATGCAGTGGTAGAGGATCTTCTAGATGGGAAAGTGGCCCATGAATCAGTTTAGGAACCGACTCAACAGGAACCCCAAACTCCTATATTGAGGAGGTCTTCTAGGGTAAGAAGATAACCTGAATGTTTTTCTCCTTCTCTTTATTATTTATTACTCATTGATAGTGGAGAGCCAGAAAGCTTTGATGAAGCAATGCGGGTAGATGCCAGAAGAAGTGGGAGCAAGCCATGGATGAGGAGCATCAAGCTCTCATGGAGAACTAGACATGGGATTTGGTGAAGCTACCTAAAGGTAAAAGAGCATTACAGAACAAGTGGGTGTTTGAGTCAAAGACGAAGAAGGAGGAAAGAAAAGATATAAGGCTTGGTTGGTGGTCAAGGGGTTTGCACAGAAACAAGGTATAGATTTTGATGAGATTTTTCCTCCGTAGTAAAAAGACTTCTATTAGAACTGTTCTAGGAATAGTTGCAGAAGACTTGCACTAGAGAAACTTGATGTAAAGACAACATTTCTCCATGGTGATTTGGAGGAGGAACTATATATGCAGCAACCAGAGGGCTATGAGGTCAAAGGTAAAGAGGAGATGGTGTGCAAACTGAAGAAGAGCTTGTATGGCCTAAAACAAGCTCCACGTCAATGGTATAAGAAGTTTGATAGCTTCATGATGGAGCAAGGTTATATAGATGTCATTCTGACCATTGTGTGTATACAAAGAAATTTGAGGATGGAAGTTATATTATCTTGTGTTTGTATGTTGATGACATGTTGGTTGCAGGTAAAAACATGTAGGAAATAAAAGTACTCAAGAAGAAGCTAAGTGAATCCTTTTTCTATGAAGGATTTGGGTGCAGCCAAACAAATCCTTGGTATGAGGATATCTCGGGATAGGAAGGAACAGAAGTTGACTTTATCTCAGGAAGAGTACATTAAGAAGGTCTTGGAGAGGTTTAATATGCATGATGCTAAACCGGTTGGGACTCCTTTGGTAGGCCATTTCAAATTATCAAAGGAGCAGTGTCCAAGACAGAAAGCGGGAGAGAAACCAGATGTCCAAGGTACCTTACTCATTAGCGGTTGGTAGTTTGATGTATGCCATGGTGTGCACTAGGCCTGATATTGCCCATGCAGTGGGAGCGGTGAGTAGATTTATGAGTGATCCAAGTAGAGATCACTGGTAGGCAGTAAAGTGGATCCTTCGGTATTTGAGAGGGACCATGGGGATAGTTTGTGCTACAATGGATCAAACACCACTTTGTGTGGTTATGTAGATTCAGATATGGCTAGAGATGTAGACAATAGGAGGAGCACAACAGGTTATGTTTACACTATAGGTGGAACAACAGTAAGTTGGATTTCATGACTATAGAAGTTGGTGGCTTTATCAACCACGGAGGCTGAGTATGTTGCTGCCACAGAGGCAAGCAAAGAGATGATTTGGTTACAACAATTTCTTGAGGAGTTGGGGCATAAGTAGGAGGAATGTAAGTTGCATAGTGATAGTCAGAGTGCTATACACCTAGCTAAGAACTCTGCTTTCCACTCTAGGATGAAGCATATACAATTGAGATATCACTTCATCAGGACAACTTTGGAGGAAGATAAGTTGAAGTTAGAGAAGATTCATACTAGTCAGAATCTTGCAGACATGATGACCAAGGTGGTCACAAGGGATAAACTAAAGCTATGTTCAACTTTGGTTGGCCTTCGTGGATGATAGTGAAGGGTTGAGAAGCTTGCTCAGTGGAAATCAGTCTCCAAGTGGGAGATTGTTATGTTTGTGGAGCCTATTTTCATGTTAGAGTGTGGTACACCTTCTATGTGTTACACTCGGGTATTTTTACGGTGGTCCTGCTTTCCGGTGAGTGGGTTAGGGGGTTGAGGGGTGAATCCCACGAAGAAAATTTTCATGGGTGGTTTATTAACCCACGGGTAATGGGTAACCGTTATGGGATCTTTTTGGGCCCATGGTTTTGGTACCCATTGTTTTGATACCACGGTTTTTGCCCATGGTTTTGCCCATGGTTTTGATACCCACAGTTTTGTATCAAACTGCTTAAGCAATTGTCTATTTATATGGTCTTATGCATATGATACATAGACAAGCAAATGTATTGTAGATGTGTTTTGAATTCGGGTGTGAATTCTATAGAGTTTGTTGAGCATAGCTCCAAATGGATCTAGGTATTGTATTGAGAGAGTGGAGGCTTGTAATAAAATTTGAGCAAGTGATTCTTGGTGGACATAGCCCAAATTGGGTGAACCATGTTAAATCTTGTCTCTCTGTGTTGTGTTATTTATTCTGCACTTTTATTTGAGATCTGTAATATTTTTTGCATATTAGTTTCTACTATTGCGATTCTGTAAGGGATTATTCCACATATTTTATCTCTTATTTCCTAACAAATGGATGTTGAGATTGGGCTGCGTGAAGAGGTGGCAAAGACTCAAGTGATTAGTCCTAAGTGTAAATCTCCACCAATAAGGATGTGTATCCATCAAACCTAGGTATGAAGAAGCCTGACACAAGCTCAAGGTCATGATTCGATAATCGAGCTCATAATCTTTGAGTTTCGAGACTTAAAGTAACCACTCGGCTCTCTCACTCTTGGTGGATGCGTTAGAAGTGGTATGTTGATACCAAATTTTTAGTAATTAGTCAGCCCAAGTAAAAGGCTCTTGTTGAATTTCACCTCATCTTCCCATGGTTGAAAAACTCAACACTCGATGGGGAATTCATTCCACTCCATCTTCATGGAGTAGGTGATTTGAAATTGTTTGTTCTATATGTGTGGAGCCTAAAATTTACCACTTAATGTTGTGTATTCTACTACACCCAGTCTTCCTATTGGGTCTTGGCTTGTTCAAATTGGAGTCCTAGCTCCCAAGCACCCATCCCGTGGCCACTTGGAAATGATAATGCATATTTTTTGGTGTTTCGAAATCTCATCTTTCCGGAATTGGATACACTCATTTTCTTTACAATCAAACCCCATTGCTTTACCTAGCATAATATTCACCATGGAGGTGGACCACCTCCATAACTGTTACGAAATTGGGGGGATTCTCCTCATAATGTCACCTGAAAGCCAAATTCTCCATATTGGTGATCCTCGTCGCATGGCCGTGGTGGTCATCGCATCCGTTTCAACGGAATTCATTCAAGCCAGCTCGACACTCACCTTGACCTTGTATCGATAGAGCCTTACACCTCCCGATCACCCAAAGAAGTCTGGGGTGCTGCTCATCAACTCAAGTTTCAATGGGGGGGGATCACTTCTGCCCCGAGATGTGTACGTTGGATGGTTGGAGCCTTCCCTACCGCCTCCATGCAACCTTCTGACAAGTTTCCCCACCTGAATATCTCGTCATCTATAGTCTTTGGGGAGGAGGTGGAAAATGATGAATAAAATCCAACTAGATAGGACATTACGGATATTGGCAAGAACCTCCCGTAGTCGGGCTATTTGGATGACCATGATCCTCTGCTTAAAAGGATGTTTTTTGTTTATGCTTCAGCTCAATTTTGTGTTTTGTTAATCTCACAGGTGTTGCCTAGCTTCATTAATATTAAAATTGTATGGATTTTGTGCACCTAAAATTTGATTTAAATATATCATAATTTAAATTAATTAATTAAACTTAAATTATTTTCAATTGCAAAAATTCAATTTTATATTATATTTAATTTTAGATTGATTTTAATTTATTATATAATATTCAATTCCAAATTTTAAATGATTTGTAATTCCATATATATCTAATTAAATTTGAATGTATTTTTAATTTCTCATGGACCACCTTACAAAGCCCTTTCATCACTAGTAAAATTTTCTTGCTTAATTATGTATTACTAAAAACCTCGTTAAGTTTGATTCATGCTTGTATGCATGCCTAATTTTGGTGTGCATGATTAATTGTTTGTTATAATGTTAATATATTCGTGTACTTATCAATTGATTCTTGTTTAAGATTAGGTCTTGTTAATACATGCTTCGTATGTTTGTTTGAATTTCAACATAATTTCCCTTCTATTTTTTGTTCAATTTTTAGCTTTAGTCTATTCCCATCATTTATTTATTTTTATCGGTTTATCCCTATTTTCTCAATATTTCTCCTATATTTTATCTTTTCCATATTTAATACTCTTCCCCTTGTTTTCCTTATATATTTTTATATTTTAATTGAAACTTCTAAATCCATGCATAGTTTTTGCTACCACCCAAGTCAAATATGCATCTTTAATGCATATTAGAATTGCTTCTAATCTAAAAAAATTCACTCATTAAAAATTAATCCCACATTGGTTGGTTTGATTGGTCCACAACAACATATTAAACCTTCAATATATTGTTATTTTTATGCTAATAGAGGTTGTACTATAATAAAAGTGACCCTTTTATTAACATAATGGTTGATTGTTTATGGGATGAGTCAATTTTTTTTCTTAGCAACCTATTCCATTCCTTTATGGATTCCAAAATCCCAAACATAAAATATTTTAAATTTCCCCTAAATACATGCCTTGGTACCCATCTCAAACATGTCTCTTACATACATCTTGGAATTTCTTCTAGAGCTCTAATAATATTCACAATATAAAAACGAATCTCAAATTAGTTTATTTTCTTAGTATTTAGTAACATATAAGCCCCAATATATCACCATCCTTAAGCATATAGAGATGATGTCATAATGGAAGTGGCCATCTTACTAACAAAATGGTTGATTGGTTTCAGGATGATTATTTTTTCTTTCTCAATATTCCCCTCTCCTCCTATGTAGAATTGAAAAATCCTAAAAATAAATCCTGTTAAATTACCTTTAAATGCATGATCACAGCTTGGTATGATTCTTCATAGCATCTATGAATTGCTTGTACAAATCTATCCTTCAGTCCTAAATCAATAAATAATAATCCCACATTGTTTAGTTGGTATGGTATGTAGTAATATATAATCCTTGGTACACTATTATCCTTATGTCAATAGATGTGATACCGCATTGGATGTGGCCCTCTTACTAACATAATGGTTTGTTGGTTGCAAGATGAGAATGTTTTCTTACTCAGACCTTCCCTTCTCATCCTGTCATTTACACTATCTGAAAATTATAAGATGTGATACAATAAAATATAGGATGTAAGGGTTTCTAGTTCAGAAATCATCCTAAATTACTTACATTAACCATGCTAATTCAAAATAATGCATTAATACTTGAAACTATGTCAAAATAATAATAAAAAATTACTTGAAACACAAAAAGGGATAAGTATTTAGTTGTGTAGAGTGGTATGAGGAGACATACTTATGTAAGTTGGATGGGTGAGATGTTTTGAGCTTGAAAATTCTTTTTATTTGATTTTGGCATTATAGATTGCCTTTGTATATAACCAGACAACTCTTCTTGGACCATGGTATGGTTCTACCCTCTTCTCAGTATAGTTTTATACCTACTAAAAGTAGGGTTTCATAACTTCTGCTACCATTTTCTTTTCCATAAATGATTGTCTTGTATATTTCTAAAGATTGCACAACTTTTGATTCCATGCAACAAGTAAAAACCTAGATACCTACAATACCAATCATCAAATCATTAGATTATAAAAGAAAAAAATAATGTTTGGGTGAGGATAAAAAACCATTGGAATTCAACCCCATGGACCAATCCAAGTGTTACACTACATCCCATCGAGAAGGATGTATAATAATTTAGTTATCCTAGTAAACGTGTAAGGGTTTTATTACAATCTAATCTAACCCCATGTGTGTTTTCTTTTGTCTCTTGACTAAAATATATCAAGATAAATATAGTGTAGAGAATTTATTCATTTCGATAGTATTTTGATGTGGTTTTCTTTAACTACTAGACTAAACCCTTTTGTCTCTGAAAACCTTTGAAAATGCATGGAGTGACTTGTCTCTAAAATATGTCTCTAGAACCTTTGAATGCTTGGAAATGGAGAAAATATGGACTCTTTAATCTAATTGAGTGCTTTAGACCTGATGTAGTGGCTACTCTAAATGGCATACATCTACTTTAGGAGATTTAGGAGATCTTTGAGTGTTTTAATGTTGATATTTATAATACGATCTTATGAGAGTCTTAGGTAGTTTATAAAGTGTAACTAACTTGTTTATATAGACTTCCATATAGGTTAGATACTCACATTATGGATGAATTAGGAAGATGAACCAATTCACATAATAATTTTTAAACTAGAAAAATAGTAGTTAGATGGAGGGTGTGAAACCATACATGTCAATTAGATTTCTGAGTTCATTATAGACATGATTTTAAAAAATAGAAATTTGTAAAACCTTTATGATATTTCGAGTCACATGTAATAAATAAACAATGAAATAAAAATATGACACAAGAAATAAGAAAATGGAAATTAAGATCATAAGTGCAAGAGAGATGATAGAGTACTTAGTTGATTACATAATAAATCCCAAAGTTCTCTAAGTTGGAAAATAGATGAAGTTCAAGAAGGTAGATTATTGCATATGTGCCCGATAAATTTTAGAGCTATCGAATGTGCCGATCTTGGGGTGCTTGGTGGTCGAGGGTGCTTAGGAACTTGAGACCTCTGCTGGATACATGTGACTGCACATGCAGATGTTTAGAATCATATTTTTCTGTGGTCACCAAGTGGTCGAGCTAAAATTCATTTTTGGTCTCTTGTATGTCAAACTATACCCGCATAATTCTCTTGTAACCTACAAAACAAATGATATCTTGTAAAACCCCAAAACATATCAAATCCTAACAAGAAAAATATACAAATGGGGATTTAGACTGACCCCAACAATAACCTGACATAGTGAACTTATGACCAAGGGTTGCACTACATTTGAATCCATGTATTTTCATTCGCATGTGTAGTATTGTGCCCTAGGAAGGTGCAAGATACACTTGATAGTGACTAATAGCTAGATGTAGCAATATAAATAGATGTGTTCATGGAAAAATTAACCTCCCCTCCTTTGCATGTATATATAAAAATTCATTCCCTTTCCCTTGAATGGATACTAGATGGATGCTTTGATGATTTTAGAATGCCTTTGGATGCAAAATTAGGTGATGATAATAGATGCTTATAGCTTGGTCCTTTATTTTGGTCACATAGCTTTATATTTATATGATTCCCTTGTTTGAATTTCATAATTGACAATTAAAAGGCTGACCCATAAGAAAATAAGATTCCCAAAAGATAAAATAGGCCTAAAAGAGGTAAGGTATAAAGAGATCATGAGCATCCATAAGCATGAGGGCACACAGGTACTAACATCCTAATTGGGTGTTGGTGTCTGAGTCAAGAAAGATGAAACAATGAATATCAAACTGGGTAGTGGGGTGTGTAATACCAAAGAGGAAACCAAAAATATAGAAAATAGACCAAAGATAGATGTCAATTACTATTTTTCTCGCTTAGGAATTATTTGAATAGTAGTATGTGATTAGGACCTAGAAATGTACCCAAGTGTGTGATTTAGTGTCTAAATTTACCCCCACTTTATGTTGTTGAGTGAATAATAGATAACATAAATTAGATAAGAGATGTGTACCTGATAACCATGTAGATCAATGGTGAAAGTGTGTTGAGAGACAAGTGAAAGTGTGGAGTGAGAAAATATTAAATGTGGAAGCTAAGGAAGAGGAAGTGACCCTAGGGGTGAAGTGTATGTGTTGTGTCACATTGTACATGTTGTCATTATCACTTGTGCTTGATGTGTTTGATGATGTGATTGTTACTTCTCATAAGGATGAACTGTAAAAAAGAAGATCAAAGGAGTAGTCAAAGTCATGTATTATGAAAATTCCGTAAAATCATGTAAAAGTATGTAAAAATGTGAAAAAGTAGTAAAAGGAACATGTATGCCTAACATGAGTGAAAAGGATAGAAAGTGTCCTGAAAATATTGTAGGAGAGCGAGTTTTTAGGTGATCTCATGCCAATAACAATTTTTGGGGTGATCTTATGCCATGGTAGAATAAGCTGTTAGGGAGTAAGGTCTAGTTTTATCCTCCATCCTTGCGTCTCCAAAATTATACACCACTTTAGATGGTATGATCGTTATTTGTTCTAATTTAATCCAATTCGATCCACCAAAATAGAAGAAAAAAAAGAAGATAGAATGAATTCTAATTCAGAGGATTGTTCTTGTCTTTGTGAAACTAGTCAATGAACTTCTAAAAGCGTGCTAATCTAAGAAACAATATGTAACTTCCCCTAGTCATAGGCACCCAAGAAATATAAGGAGCTCCTGGTGCTCATGTCTATATCTGGGTGCTAGCATTTGTGTTGTGCTAAGGACCCAAGTCATATTTGGTCCATTATGTGACTAAAATATTGTTATGTTCCTATACTATGTAGGTATGAATTGTGACTATGCACTACTAAAAGGAGTGAATTATTCACCTAATGTATGCCTCCCTCGTTTGGGGTGCATGCAACATCGCTAGGAGGATGTGGCCTAAAAAGAGGACCCAATTCTGATTTGGCGATACAGGTGCAGGGGAGGGAATGTGCATGGTAGAAACTAACGCACATGCAAACAAAATGTCTAGGACATGTATTAGTGCAATCAAGTCAAATACGCATATAGAAGACAATGTGTAATTTAGAAAGCAAGAAGACAACATAGACCACAAAAAGTGGGTTCCAAACATGGGACTTTGATACAATGTTACGAGACAATCAAGGCCGAAATGGCCAAAAGCATAAAAGAAACGAGCAAGAAAGACATGGGGGCATAGCCCACAAACAATGACATATAATGGAAAATAGTGACAAATAATAACGAGAAAAGTATCAGGACAACCATGGTGGAAAATGGTTCTTGTAAAGCAAATGTTGTACATGAAACACTTATTAGCATGTTAGAAAGATAAACAGTATATCAAAAACATGTAGTTATCGATAAATTTGTGTGCTAGTATAGAATAGGAAGTAGTACAAAATGAAAAAAAGCACTGTAGTATATACAAAAGAACATGCCCCCATGAGCCTCGGTGATGACAGAAAAAGGATATTGCACCAAGCATCGCTGCTACATGTACATATTTGGATAGTACGCATTCACAACTATAAGAATAAGTGAACACACATGTCTATATAGAAAATATAAAGACATACAATGTATTTGTCTAATATGTGAAACAAAGTTTATATGTAACTAGTATAAACAAGCAAGAGTATGTGCAACCAATATATGAAATAGGTTGTGAATGAAATGAGATGGATTTGTATAAAACGTGAATGTGATAGGATCGGTGTGCCCCTGAGTGGATGTGTATGAATTTTCATGAGATGAGGTTCATTTATAAAATTTTTCTCAACAATAAAGAATGAACCATAGAAAAAGAGTGCATCATCAAGAAATGGTTTGAGCATATGTTCTAGATATATCAATCAATGAATCATAGAATGCATGCGGTCGTAATATGTGTGAGAATAATATGTTATAATGATGTATCACAACTTGCGTGAAATGTGTAGTGTGTGAAGTTCATGGCTGTAGTGAGCCCTCAATAGTCAAGTGTTAACCGTAGTACGAGAGTGTGTTATTGGGAAATGATTGGAACTGTACTAGAATCATTGAGAAATGAAACATAGAGTATAAAGAGTGTGAATGTGGTGAGGTTCATTTCAGATTTATACCCTCAACATCCAAGTATGAATTGTGGAACTAGAGTGCGTCTTAGGGAAGTTATTGTATCCTGCGAATAGAATCTATAAATATGTACCATGAAGCATAGAATGTAAGATGTGAATGACTTGAGGTTCATTTCAGAATTAGACCCTCAACGGTCGACAATGAACCATGGAACTAGAGTGTTTCATATGGTATTGAGTGTGTCATGTGAATAGAAACTAAAAACATGTACCATGAAGCATAAAATGTAATATGTGAATGATGTGAGGTTCATTTCAGAATTAGACCCTCAACGGTTGTGTATGAACCATGGAACTATAGTGTGGCAAAGGGTTATGACGATAAAAGTCATGTGTCAGATTATGTGTGATGAATGAATAATTCTAGATGAAGCACAAGGTGTAATAAAATAAATGAGACACCCGATGATGCTAAGAGGGGGAGAATAAGTGTGATGCACGCCAAGTGTATGATGAGGATAAGAGTCAAGTAACATTGTCTAAAAGATCATCATTTTCATGGTTGAATTTAAATGGAGAAGCATCAAAGACTTGGTAAGCAATAGTATGA
The DNA here is from genome assembly GCA_018340775.1 of Taxus wallichiana var. yunnanensis. NCBI lineage: Eukaryota > Viridiplantae > Streptophyta > Pinopsida > Cupressales > Taxaceae > Taxus > Taxus wallichiana. The sequence continues at coordinate 85,841,287 of CM031238.1, forward strand.
GGTTGGTCACGTAAATGTTCATTATGGAATAAGTTGTACATGCCCATTGCATACTCTTTATCGGTGAAAGGTGGTAGTGGACAACAATGTGTATACCAACGAGTGGCATTTTGTGAATAATCTAGAAATGAATCATTACAAATAGAAACATGGCAAGAGGGAATGGGAAATATGATATACATATGATTAGGATCGAGAGTGCCACTAATGTAGTCAATCTAGGACTATCCTAGGATGAGAGGAGACTGCAAGAAGTGTATGCAACAAAGACTAATAGATGGAAAACATAGAGACTGTAAGCTTCGTACCACAAATATATCCATGATAGAGATGAGGAGAATGAGGTAGAGGGAGAAGATACGTGAGTGTAAATCCAACTGATCCAAAGCTGTCATGTGTGTAAGTAGTATCGGATGTAGTATAATCAAATGGATTGGGTGGCCAATAAACATTATTAATGAAAAGAGTCCATGTGAAAGGAGGAAGCGTTGATACAGAGTGCTCATGGGCAAATAAGGATGGTGGTGCAAAATCTAGCGTATGGAAAGACCCCGATAAAGTAATGTTATCACCAAAAATAACACACTCTAATTTTCTTAGCATGCACGCACGACGGGAAATCGGTGTTTAGGTAACATGGGACCGTCTCCGTGTTTTGGGATCCCGTAGGCGGAAACATACCTCCAAAGAAGGTCGATTCCTCTAACTATCTCTAAAGCTACTCCTCCTCCTAATGTAGAAAGAAAACCCTAAAATAAACAAGCCAAGGGACTAGGGGTAGAAGGATGTGCATAAAGGGGAATTTCTAGGCTAAAAGGAAGGCGATAGTGTTGAGGAAAGATTCTATCGCTCTACATGAGGTCATAGGAGAATAGGGAATATGAGCATACCACGGATAAAAACACACAAACTTAGATCTTACGTGCATGGAAAAACATGAACATGGGGGTGTAAGCATGAATACACACATCATGCCGAGAAAATGCAAACAGAGAGGTGAGATGCATTTAAAAATAGAAATAGAAGACAAGAGTTCCATAAAACAATATTTTTATTGCTCAAGGGATGCACAATCATTTACATTCATGGCGGGAGGTGATAATACATTGCAAAGAGCAAGTCAAGGTCGAACTCGCGGGATATCGGCCGAATATTTTGGCATGGTGCCATTACAACAAAGATGGATCTGTTTCAATGAGAAATGCTCTTACATCTATAAAATAATAAGGAGAGATGAGAAGGAGAAGAAGAGGTAAACTCGGATTCAAATCTATAACCACCAACAAAAAGCAATGAATGCTTGCAAAACCACCGTAAAGTCGCGGATGCACCTCCCATATGTTTTGTGTGTAGAAGAAGGAAGAAGGCAAGATATGATGAAATTTGGTGGTTGAGATTGATTAGATGTGTGCATTGATGACTAGAATGATGTTTCTATGTTTTTCACCTACCAAATCCTGCCTAAATCTGATTTTGAAAAGTCCAACGTGTAGCCCATGTCAATGAATTTCAAATGAGTTTAGGCACACGGGAATTTGTGTACTGCAATAGAAGTTATGGCTGTTATAAGTCTACTGAGGTTTCTCACACACGTAATGACACGCGACTCCCACTTTGAATGGATAAATAAATTGACTAATTGCTGATTTGTTTTTCTTTTCTATCACATGTCATGTATGCTGGTTAGTTGTTCAGATTCGGTGCCATGTTGGCATGCTTTGATAGGTTACGTGTGGCACACTCAAGTTTGTGAGATATTGACATGGTATAGAAGCGGTGCATAGAAAGATTTCACAAATGGGAAATGGAAGGAGATAGAATATTACAGAGGGAAGGGGAAACACACAATGTAAGTGTGAGAGGAAGTTAAGAAAATGGGATGAAAAAGGAAAAATAGGAAGGGTGTGTTAGGGAACAAAAAATTACTGCAACCAAGTGAAATGTGTCTAGGAAAAAAACTTGAGTGTGCGTAACTGAAATGTCGAAACATCATAGTCATAATAAAAAAATAAGTTTTATAAACAAATAGGAGAGTTATTTTTGACAAAATTTTGGTGACTTTCGGGGCCATCTCGCCGCTAGATGAAGATCTTGGTATCCTTAGAAGCATCCATTAGGAATGGAGTCAAGCCTGGAAACTTTAAAGACCTAGTTTGTAACTTGAAGAACACCCCTATAATAACTTGAAGCACATTTGAACTCGCGGGCGAACTATTGCTCTCATGTGCGAGATATTCTTACTTTGATTCATGAGAAGTGAAAGATACGCGGACCATTAGAATTTCCTCGAGATGAAAAAACTAAATGTGGGTGATGACGATAAATATCTTGAGGTCAAGGAAGTTGATGGTGATACACACAATGGCCTAATTGAGTATGTTGACGATGATGAAGATGATGCTAAAGAAATTCCAAGTTTCTCATGTGTAGTTTTCACTCGCGCACAATCCAAGAAAGGTGCTCCATCCTCAACGAATGTCTTAAAGGACAAAAAGAAAAAAAAAGAATCTCCCAGAGGTCCCACAAAACAAAATCATCAATGCAGAGGATCACCCCTACCACCTTCAATGGAGTCACTAAATAAAAATCGGACCTACTTGGTCAGCGAGGACCATTCTTCCATACCAAGTAAGTCTTCTACTCCTTCTCCCGGCTCAAAATTTACTAAAAATAATTCTCCTTCAAATTTTGTTCTTTCAAAAACATCTAAGGTTCTATCAAAACCTACAACTTCACCTCCTTCCAAGTCGATTCTGCACCCTTAAAGGAAAATTCTCTCCCTAAAGTAACAAAGCCTTCACTATGCAAATATTATATCATTCCTGGAACCTCTACATTACTGCTATAACCCCATTTGACTTTGTGGAGCACACAAGCAAAACTAAAGTCCAACTCTCGAGAAATAGAATACCTACAAATGCACCCTACCCAATTTGTGAGTTCATTGATGTAGTCTGTGGTGGTAATTGTAACATCCCGCTAATTAACCCTTTTTATTCGGTGTTAAATTATTCGGATAAATACGAATAATGGAAAATGTATGTCTTTCGAATAATTAAATGCCACATATTATAAGTATTAAATGCAGATTGATTATAATTTTAGAACTTTGTTGTCTGATTGATTGCATCGTTGTTATAATTATTTCATGACTACGGAAATTATTTTGAGATGTAGTATTTTGGAAAAAACCTCTCAGGCTTATAAGTTGGTTGAATGGCATTATAAAACTAATTTGTGGCTTATTTTAAAATTACCGTCATTAGAATATTGGGGCATATTGTTGCACCCATGGAATTGATAAGTAATGTTTGATTATATGGTTTTGACTAAAATTGGAATGCGGTGACTTAACACCGTAAAAGCGTGAATATTCAATATATTATATAATTTGTTTTGGAGCTCATAATGGTAATGGCATTAAAAAAGGGGTATGGTCTAAAGTTAATAAATCAAATTTATCCACTTTAGTGGATATTAACGTGGATGGGGGAGACTAACTTTAATAAGTGAAAGAAAATTTATATTAACAAAATTCCTACCCACATTGATATATGAGACTTAGGGTTTCTTAAAAAAAAATGAGGACAAAAATAGAAAAGAAGGGATTATTGAGTTTCATTTGGAATTCAACTTGAGAGAGAGAGAGAGAGAGAGAGAGAGAGAGAGAGAGAGAGAGAGAGAGAGAGAGAGAGAGAGAGAGCTCCCATCTTGGAGTCACTCTGCTGAGTTTTTGCTTGAATATGTGAATGGAAGAATTTTTATACAGAGCCCTTTTATTTCAATTGAAGTGTGCATTGTGGAAGTGTGATTGGGTTGGAGAAGCTGGAGCTTAAGCACCCGAAAAAAATCAGCTAGGGTTTCAGCTGGTTTAGAGGAAAATTAAACAAAAGAAAATTGATTTGTAGGCAAGGGTTTTCTTCCTTGCTCCCCTTTGTTTTGATTTTTGATTAATTGGGTTCTCTCAGCCTCTCCATTTTCATTTTTGTTAGATCTTTGCAAAAAAACATGATGGATTTTTGTGTGGAACTGATTTGGGCAAGAAAATAGATTGCTAGTAATGAAAATATCAAGTTGGGTGTTCGTTTTTGTTAGATCTTTGCAAAAAACGTGATGGCTTTGTGTGGAATTGATTTGGGCAAGAAAATAGATTGCTGGTAATGAAAATATCAAGTTGGGTGTTCATTTTTGTTAGATCTTTGCAAAAAAACGTGATGGCTTTGTGTGAAATTGATTTGGACAAGAAAATAGCTTATTGAGTAATGAAAATATCAAGTTGGGTGTACATTTTTGTTAGATCTTAAAAAAAAATGATGGCTTGTGTGAAATCATTTTGGGTTATTTTCTTTGTGTAATTTTAGCAAATAAAAATATGGTGTTTTCTGGAATATGTTGTGTGCTTGTTTAGCAAATCGATTTTTGGTAATTTGTTGTGCTTTGGCATGAAATGCAAGGAAAAACTGATATGGGTTTGTGATATGGCTTTGAATTTTTGAGTGAAAGGTAACCCTCTATAAATAAAATACGACTGCTCTTAAAAATTTGGTTTCCAGCTGAACATGAATGGGTATTCTTTGTTAATTTTTTGAAGTATGTTAAAAAGTACATCTCTGGTTTAAAACAAAAGAAAAGAAAATTATTATGTGATTGAGTTGTCATAATTTTTCATTTACAAAATAAATTTGTATGTTTAAATTGACATGGCTGGCAGGATGGAAAGTATCTTGGAATTTTTTGAAGGGTTTCCTTATATGAATCTTTTCCCAAAATTTGTATAGCCATGTATGTGATTCTTTTTTTTTATATGGATGAATAAGATGTATTCTCTTTGTCCTTCCGTATAGTTATTTCAAAGGATGGAAAGTAAACTTGTGAATGTGTATATTTCTTGACAAAAAAAATGTATCTCTTGTTGTCTTGTAATTGTTATTTGTGCCCTGTTGCTTGCTTAACGAATGTTGTTTCCTTGATTGTTGAACTACTGATGCTTGAAAATTTGGAAGGAGTTGAGAAATACATGCTTATAAATGTTTAAATTTAACTCTCTTACGAATGTGAAGTGAACAAATGGTTATTAAATAAGCATGTTGTAAAGGTAAAAATTATACTATGATAAAATCATGTTGCGAAAAGGATATATAAAAAATTTCCTTTATGTAGATAGATTTCATTTCCCTTTTATATCCCAAGATTTTCCATCTCGGAGGGTTGGATCACTTGATCCATACCTTTTATTTTAAGCATTTATTTCATTTGTGTATATGTATGATTTAATTTGAATTGCTGGAAAATATTTAAAGTGAAAAATACAAGGGAAAATCTTGCAATTTTTTTTTCCAAAAATCCATACTTAGCCATTTTTTGGGTGAAAATATATATGTTTGACTTTTATGTTATGAGAAATTAAACCGAAATAGTGTTGATGCAAATTTTTTTATTTATGTGATTCTTATATGTTATATTCTTTGATTGGAATGTTGTTTTGCTATCATGAGTGAATAAGTTAGTTTGTTAGACCAATATTAATTAAGATTCAAAACTTAGAGGTGCAAGTAGGATAACTCTTGCCAAGTTCATTTGAACTGACCTCTCAAACTACAGTGTCACAGGTTAAATATGGATGATTGGATCATTACACTCTAACTTGTGGAAGTTGGCATTGAATGAATGTTTTAGTATGGATCTTGGATCCAATTGTAATAATACTAATAGTAAATTATACTTGCCTTGGCAAGTTGTATCTTGTAAATGTACTGCTGGGTATATTTAATTTCCTTGGCAAAGCATTCTTGTAATTGTCCTTAGTGGATGTAAGTTGTTAAGTATTAATAAAGTGAAGAATGGATTTGTACCAAATTCATGGTAGTGTTGTGAATGTATTATTTTTTCCATGAGTGGTTAGCAAACAAAACAATTGTTATGTCAAGATATGGAGACTTTCTATTAAATATTTTGTGCCTCTAATGATAATAGTTATGAACTAAAAATGGAGTTATTTATTAAGAAATATCTCTATAAATTTATAACATTTCAGGTTATGATCTAATACAATATGATGGGATGACCTTGAGATGATTAAACGAATCCCTTCAAAGAATCTATGGTTATTAAAACCTACATTTCATGAATCAATCTGGATGAGCTAGGATACTAAGATGTGTTATAAGAAAGTGTATAAATCTACTTCCGTATCAAGATAAATGGGTCAAAACATATGGTTCAAAAATGAGTTTAAAGGTTGTTTCTAAATGGTCTAACTTGCAAAAATATTATTCTTGTCTCTTAAGTAAGAATGCTAAATATGAGTAATTGTCTTGGTATTTTCTTAAATATCATAATGGGAAGTAAACTTGAAGGTAATGTAATCAAGATATGAACTGAAATAGTGCATTCCATAACTGCAAATTTATTGGGTCTATAATATATGCTAAGGGTATGAAGGTCTAATCAAGCTAGGGAATTAGCCTCAAACAAGGAGTGATATTAATCTAGTCTATACTTAATAATGGCTATGATATTTGCTATTAATAATCACGCCAAGATATAAATCGCCTCAATTGAGTTTTGGGAATAATAAATAAGGGGGCACACATCTTGAACATTATAGTTGAAAGTCAAGTTCAATTTTAAAGGAAAGAGCTCTAAAGTAAAGAATGGTAAACTTAATCTTTATAGTAAATGTTGTCAATTTTCTCCCCGGGCAAAAATGGACAATAGGATAATACCCTGAGACCAAAAATTCTTCCATAAAGATTTCGGGGTTATCAGTATAATTTCAAGATTTGAAAGTCTTGTATGTCGTCCGGAAGGTTTCGGATCTTCCTGGATTGCTCTTTCTTTTCCATGTCTTGGAGGTTTGAATTGGTATCCGAACGAGAAAATTTGCTTTTGAAGGATACACACTTACTCAACGAAACAAGTCACGTTTAAATTGGCATATGTCTTTTCACGTGTCTTGTCATACCCTCATGACCCATTTTCTCACACAAAAGTTTAGAAGTTTAAGAAAGGACAATGTAAGGCTTCAAAAAATTTTCAACGCTAAAAGTGACTGAGCCACTCATTGAGATATGTGGCATGTGTTGTGCGATTTTTAGAGCGAGATCTACACCGATCTCATTTCGGTGGTTGAATCTACATTCAGGAGTTGGAAATGGAACATGGCTCGAGATTAGGTTATAGTTCGGAAAAAGCTTGGAAGTCTAACATCACTTGGAAAAAAAATCGTTATGGAAGCCAATATGACAATATCATGGTAAACGTAAGCCATAAAAGTAGGTGAGTCCTGGGCCGACTCATTTGGCAAGAGGGAGAGCTCGGGATGGCAAAGAGCTCGGAGGCCAAATGAACCGAGGTGGTATTATCTCGGATGAGCACATTTGAAACTTAGAAATCCCGAAGGAAACGATGGAAGCTCGCAAGGAGTGTGAATGATGAAATATTAAGCCGTGGTGAATGTCTTGAGTATGTTTGAGTCGAGTTAGGTGGAAGAGGATGGTTCGAACTTGGGGATTGATCTCGGTCTTGATTCATGGAAGCTCATAGGGAAATGCAAGACCAAGCTCATCAAGTCTACTTATCCAAGGAAGGATTTAGCTCAGATCGAGTGCTTGAGGTGGGAGACAGAGCTCAGATAGTGAGCAATGAAGGTCGTTGAAGTCAAGACGAGTGGTCGCGAGTTTTCTTAAACAAGTGACGGAGTTGATAGGAAGGAAAATTAGTGTTCTACTCGATGTGTAGGTGATCTCAAAGCCACAAGAAAAAGAGCTTGGTGACATCTCTTAGAGTTGTATAGAGTGCACATGGATCAATCTAGATGGTGAAATGAATTTGGGGCTCAGTCATGGAGTGATGGGTTGGGCCGAGCTAATACAAGTTACCATGAGGCCACTTGAAAAGACCGGGCTCGAGTGTTGGAGTCATGATCATGACATGTGATCAAAATATATGGTGAGCTTGAAATGGATGTGCGGAGGATATGTAACTCGACACGGGAAGCTTGGTGGCAATGATGCGAGATGTTGTGAGCTCAACATTCGGGTGTTGGAATGGTCCAATGTTTTATGTTCGGAGTGCATAGTCGACAATATTGATGAGGTATAACTTGAGGCTAGGTTATATAGAATAAGAGCTCAAGCTCAATGAATGAGGCGAAGGGCTTGTATTAGCAAGACATAGATAGATATAGGGATCTTGGTGTCATGCAAAATATCTATGAAAATGAGTGAGAAATGAGGAATTGATTGATAAATTATCGGTGACACGGTGGAGCCTAGGTGTAAGAATCAGCTTGTTAAGTAGCTTGGCGTGAGAACAAATAATTCGGCACTGTGTATAGTTCGGCTTATGGAGAAGCATTGCAAAATCAATTGAAGAATCGAGCTTGTTAGTTTGGGGCTCAACATTGAAGGAAAAGTGAGTTGAGCTAAGGAATGAGGCATGCAAGGAGTCGATTCAGAGTTATTCATTTCAAAATTCGAGTTTTGGGCTCGAAGGCGTTATGCGAGTTGGAAATCTCAAGCCCAAAATTATGAAAACTCGAATTTTGGAGTTTTGGCATTTTGGGATTTAGAAGTATGTGGTTTTGAAGATTTTAGATTAGGATTTCAGAGATTATGTTTTTCGGGGTTCGGAGGTGAGTTGATGGGCGAAAAACATGGCAAGTCGTCCGGTGATCGCGAAGTGGTGCCTGTGAGCTCGAGTAGGAAGCGCGACGTGGTGGAGCAGTTCCCTTTTAACTCGTAGGTTGGCTAATCACTTCGAGAAATCAAGGAGAAGCCCAAACTAAGTAACTCGGTCTGTGTTCCACGTGGTTATGTCAAACAAGTGAGATCGGCGAGTGGTGAGCTCATATAACTCGGGGATCTACGTGGAATCAATAGGGTGATCACTAACTCAAGCCAATGAACGGTGATCTCATGAAGTCGAGCAGAAGGGAAAATATCTATGTAGACGGGTGAGTACGAGCTCAACTTGCCAAATGGAACCTTTCTCGGCCACATTCATACCAAGGTAAGCCGTGTAGATATGAGGAGTTTGTTGAGTTAGAGAGGAATGTAGCTCGTGGCAGTGGATCTGTGGTGTGCTCAAGCCAAGGATGTAGAATGCGTGAGTGAGCTCGATGAGGCATTCAAGTATTAGTTCAAAGACTTTGATAATGGAAGGAGCTCGTCTCTCCCAAAGGGTGATCCAATAGTGCAAATCTTGGTGGCGAACTCACGTAGGAGGTAGCTAGTAAATGGGCTGAGGCACTAGCTGAGCTCACGAAAAGGTGGCGGGATTAAATTAAGGGGATCTTGGTTGAGAAGGAGCTTGACATCCTTGGTAAATGGAGTCGTTGAAGATGATCTCGATTGGAGTTCATTGCGTCGGTCAATGAAGGAGCAAACAAACTCGGTAGATTCTTAGGCAAGGAAAAAAGCTCGGGTTCGCCGTGGATAAAATGGAGCTCGGTCGGTGCTAAGCAAAAGAGGAATCGGTGATTTGAGCATGGAGCTCGTGGAGACATAGCTCGAAATGATCTCGAGAGGCTTGAAGAGTTAATATAGATTGGGCATGTTGTAGAAAATGACTCGAGAACTCAACTTGATATGTAAAAGATCAACCCACTCGGTTGGATATGCGATCATTTCTAAGGTAAAAGGACAAGGAGAGCTCGGTCGAAGTAAATAATAATGACTCGGTTAAGTGAAAATAACATCTCAATCATCTCAAAGAAGAGATCAACCCGACATCATATGAAACACTCAAGGTTAGCGATGAATGTGTGATGGAGCTCGGCGAAGGAGCTCGACATTTGTGGTAGAGAGCTCATTTGGGGAACTCGGCGTTGGGATCTCAACTCGAATTTGTAATCAATGGAAGAGCTTAGACCCAACTTGGCAAGTTGGGCCATTTTTGGTTTTTCCCATACCAGTCAATGGGAGGGTTGAATTAATTTTTAATTAAATTAATATTTTTATTTAAATATTTTAAATAATAATAATTATTATTTAAATATTATTTTAATTAATTGTGAAGACCATGTCAACAGGCATCATGATGCATGATGGAGCCTTTTTAGGTGGTTCAACAGAATGTGATAAATGATACATCATGTACCTTCAATTTAGGGATGGAAGTTATGACTCCTTCTCTCCTCTCTCTCATTTTTCTTCTATAAATGTAAATTGGAAATTCATTCCAAAGGGTTCCAACAAGTAAGTTCCGATAGGTCATAAGAGTTGGACAAGTTCGACACTTTCCAAGCTTCCCTCTCTTCACAAGATGAGATCTTTGTGATTCGTGAGGCTTTCAGGCCTTTCTTCTAAATTTGTAATGCTATCCTGTGCCTTTTCACTGATGTAATGATGCACTATGTAAAGTGCTTGAAGTAATGAGAATTATTCTTTATGATCATTTGCATGTCCTTTCATGATTTCATTTCTTCTACTTGCCTCTCTATCGTGTTTGTAGGTGAACTATGCAACCGGTGGTTTCTCTTGAAAGTTTTGGAGGTCATTGTGCTTATCAAGGAGTGAAGTACTATGTGTAAAAGTGGGTTTGTAATTCATGTCATTATTCCTCGTGGTCATATCTCTTCATCAATGAAGCCAGAATTTTTTCTGCAACACCTTTTCGTGCATCACCACTTCCAGCGATTTAGGTTCTATTTCCTTCAATCTCTCTCCCTAATCCCATGAAATGTTAGCATAGGACTAGTTAGCCATTTTTCCTGCATTAGAGGTAGTGTTGTATTTAGTTTAGGAAGAGGAATCCGGCTTTCTCCGTGGGTTCACCTCGAGCCCAAGTCCATAGCTTGAGAGGTGATCTCATATGTCCCAAACCACACCGAATGTCATGATTCACTTTCGGCCATTTGGTGAAAATAGTTTTTGGCATGCACAGTGGGACAAGATGCACATCTTTCATAGTTTTTTGTATTGTGTTCACTTCATTTCATTAATTTGTTGTGCTCTTAGTGAAATTTCAGCCTTAGGAGGTATACCCAAGCACAAGTGGCGACTCTATTGGTCTAAGTACCCTATTCTCTATGTTGCAGACCTTCATTTTACCCATTTTCCATCTATTTTTTCTTCCATATCTTTCCATTTTCTCCCATTCATGAAGTTGCGCAATCATGGCTTCATTTCCATAAAGCGGGATTCCTACTTGCATCAACGACAATTTTTTCCATTTTCAAGCTATTATAATCCACCTCCAAACCAGTTTCATGATGAGTATCAGTTTGAGCATGCATGTCCATAGGAGAAAGATGCAGATCAATTTGGTTATCCACCGAATGGGGGCAACCGAAGAACAATGACATGAAAATTACGAGATCTATTGTACACCTGAAGAAGATCACTTGCAGACGAAGGTTCGAGAGTTGGAGTATAACCTGATGCAAATAAGAATCAATGAAATGAAAAAGGCAGCCCATATTGGCTTCATTATTCCATACCCATGGATTGGACATATACCATAATAGCTTAGCCCTCAACGAAAGCTTCAATTCATAATCAAGACAATGACTCAAGTTAGATAATGGATCAAGAAAAGAGATGTTCATGACTGTAATGTTAGACTCCTAGGTTATGGGTGACCTATATGTTAGAGGAAGTATCCAAAGAGGGTTGGTTCCCCTAGTATAACACCTAAACTATTTATATCCTCTAAGGCTAACTCTATTCTACCAAAACCGATGAGGAAAAGGGAGAAGGAAAAGAGAAAAACTAAAAAGATGGTGATACACTAGAATGTTTTGAGGATCTCAGACTTATTTGGATCACACAAATGAAGCACATGAGCCACACACACCATACACTAACTACAATTGATTGTATCAAAGAAAAATTAATTCATATAAGGGTTTGGAATGAGTTGTGACAAGATCAAGAAGGGGCAACAGATTGCTCCACAACAAGATCCTGCAAAACAAACTTCGTAAAATGCAATCTATGACCTATAAATTGATACAAAGTTATATGAAGGCATGGCGGATTAAACTGATAAAACAAGGATAAACATGTATCACAATATAAAATTAGTCTAAAACAAAATATGCACTAAATACATATTGTAGAAAGGTAAAAACAACTCCTTTATTGCTCCAAGAGGTGGAATAAGCACAAAGAATCACTCATGACCCTTGCTTTCTCACTAAGAAAGGATGAATTTCTCCACAGATATGAATAAAAAATACAGAATAAATTCTTATAACACGTTTTGAAGATTTTATAGAAAATATGAGAGAGAGGAAGTAGGATACCTCATAAATGCAAGTATAGCTTCTAAAAATATGAAAAAGCATGCACACTTTGTTATTTCTTTAAAAATAGATTTCACACATGAAAGGTGCACCTCTTTCTCTATTTATATTTTTATGTTAAATAAAAAAGACTTCTAGTTCACTTTTATTTACTTTAGCGCTCCAAAATAAAATTACTTCCTCAAAATAGGAAAAACAACTTTTCACATGCTTTATATATTTTTAGAACTTCTCGAGGATGAAATCAAAAATCCTTACATGATTTAAATTCTATTTGAATTCTAATGGATCATTCTGAGTGAACCATGCTAAAAATAACATTAAGTGTTTAAAGAAAAGAAAGATAAAACATCTACACGATCTTTTTTGATACACGTGCGAGGGATTCCTTTCTTTGATTTTTATTCTGTTGTGCGGAGTTTTACACAAGATTACACATGGATTTTTCTCTCTTATGTTTTGTCCCTTTCAAATTCTTACTTCCACGTGGGATCTCATGCATTTGTATTGCGGATTTCAATTTTCATTCATCATGTGGCTTTCAACCTGTGTTCCACGACTTTTTACGTGCAGGTTGTTTCTCTTATGCTCCATGGATTTGTCTCCCATGTCGTACAAATTGGAGCACATATCTTATTTCATTTACCACTCTTTGTTACGTGGGTCTTCACCTTTTCTTACCCTCACGACCTCCCGCAGGTTGGTTTCTCTATCACACGGCTTCACGCACGACTTTGTGCGCATACTTTCACTTTTCTGTCCTACAAACCTTGCTCATCCTTCTGCATATAATTATGCATCTCTTCACTCTTTTCTATGTGGACTTGTGTGTGTCCTCTCCCTTGTGCACAATATATGGATTATATTCCATTTGAATTTGAATTTCATCCTGCGTACCTTGTGTAGATCTATCCTTTGTTGTGCAAACTATTTCTCTTGTGGTGTGGCATGCTCTATCACCTATAGCTTTTGGCGGGTTCACCATTTGGTGCATGGATTTATGCGTGGGATTCCATAGCAAACACTGACCATTCTTAAATTTCTATCCTTTTTCTTCAATCAAAATCCTTAAGTGCATGGTTTGAACAGGTGATCTGAATAAGCATGGAACATTTATTTGGATAACAGTTAATACTCATCTCTTCTACAATATTTGCATTAAGCTTAAGGGTTCTCAATATTATACTTCTATAAAATAATATTCTCCTTATGTAGGTACACATCATGGAACTATGGTCCCTACTATTGGATCTTATTCTACTTTCAATATTTTTGCTAATTATTTCTTGAATATTATCACTAACCATGTACAAAGTAAAGGTTATAATGCTATCTTAGAAAATCATTAACATTCTCTTCTCGAGGATGAGGTGAAACACATGGAACATTTATTACAAGAGAATACCACTCATATTGACATCCTTTTATAAACTTGGTGTCCTCGAGATTTCACCCTGAAATCTGGGACTACCCCTTTTAATTTTTTGTTATTTTCAAAGTAACGGGTCGTTTTGTGTTTGTTTTTCCTGTAGTTGTTTGCATTTCTCTAAGATATCCCTAGAGAGTCATAAAATCCAAATTCGCCAAATACCCACATGCTAAAACTCACTCTATCCCTTCGCCAAGTTTTGTCTGAGAGAATTTTATTTATTTATTTATTAAATAAATAAATTTCTTTTAAAAATAGATTGAGCTAAAATTGGAGGATTTAGGTTATATAAAGCACTTCACCCCATCATTATTACCACAAAACATTCACCCAGGGGGAAGAATTTTTACTGAGATCGAATTGGATTTTTTCGAGCAAATGCCCGCATGATTGTTTTTGTTTTGTTTTGTTTTATTTCTTTTAGTCTCAGTGTTTTGGTTTATTTTCTTTGGAAATTCTGTAGCCTATTCATTCTTCTTACCATATATTTCCCTAGGCCTAGAGTTTTAAAAAGATATCTAGTATTTTTAATTACTAACTGCGTCTACAAGTGATCAGAGCTCGAGATTATTTCGGAAGATTGCAAGAAGTCGCTTGGTCCTAAAAAAAGGTGTAAAAATGGATTTTATGAAAATAATAAAAATATTGCCATCAATGCGTAGAGCTCGAGAAGATATGCACTTTTAGAGAAAATAACACCTAAAACGGAGCCATGGAATGAAAGTTATGGAACATGCATTTTTTGTTGCTACATCTTCCCGAGCCTTTCCAAAAATGGCAAATTTTATTTTTTTTGTTTTCTTCACCAAAAATCTAAAAAAGGAAAGAAATGCTACTTTAAATGCGAGTCACTTGATTTTCAAAGTGCCTTTCGTGTTTGATTTCCACATTGCCTTGATTCAAATTGTCACGCAATTTTAAAGGTAGAAGTCACAATGCAAGTCATACTTTTGGAAAGGAGCTATCTTTCATGCAAGTCACACTTTTTGGAATAAATAGATCTAAGCTTCAACGGGAATTTTTGGTTTGTGGTAGGTCAAAGGGAATTATAGGGTACTTTTTCCCATGAAGTCAAAATCACTAAAGTTGCAGTATGGGAAAATCAGAGGTGGGTATGCATGTGACACAAGAATTTCTTACCCTGCCTTGTAGGGTAAAAATTTCTATTATGAAAATCAAATCACTTAAGTGGAAGAGGGGATTTTTGGAGCTGCAGTGCAAGGTGGAAATTCCCATCAAGTTAACTTCCTAGTTTTAGTAGTCACCCTTGCCAAAAAGTGCGACCCACCTTGGGTGAATAACATGTATTAAATAATATTTATTAATGGTTTATTCACCCAATTTTGGCACCATAAATGGAAGGAAAGTCAATGCAAAAAGGATAAGCTAATGAGAATTAAAGGATGCATGCTAAAAATAAATAAAATAAATTCATTTAAAAGATATCGAAGCATGCATAATTGGGTGCCCATTTAGATGAATAAAAATGATTGTATTAATTAATTAAATTGCCTAAAATAAGAAGAGGTAATTATTAAAAATAATATGTTGAGGGTTATATAAGCATGGGACACCATAAATGAGAAGTAATTAATTATTTTTGATGAAGATTGCAGCCTGACAAGTTTTGGTGCCAAAGGAAGGAAAATTTTGCATTAAATTTTAGAACTGGGAATTTCCATTGTGGTGCTTAGGGTTGGAAGCTTGATTTTGCTATGAAAATTATCTACATTTGGTGCTCTAGTGGCAAATCCTCAAATTTGGAAAAGATTAAATTTTTATAAAAATCAAATGTTTTCTAGATTATGTTATATTGCCCAGGTATTAATCACAAGTGCTCATATTAGGTGAAAGGATTCCAATTGTAGCTGGGGAAGCAATTTATCTGACTTTTTAGCACTCAGGCTTTGAAAGAAGTGGGTAGCACCTTAAAAGGATGTGATCTTATCCTAACTATTTTAGGTTGTGCCTTTCAACCAAGGTAAGAGAACCTATTTTGTAACCTCTTTGGTAGAGGAGATGGTGAAATCCTTCTTTTGCACAAATTTTATGAGGAAAACCTTGGAAAAATATGATCAACACACCAAATTTGACTCTCACGAGTTGTCACTTCCAGAATATGGAGATATTTTCAACACAAGGCTAAGGTTACTAAAGACATTTGGAATCTGATTTGTTTCTCGCATAGGATTACAAGGGACAAAACGGGGGTAGTTCAGGTGGTAAGTTGTATCTTTGAGAAACTTCACAACAATGGAAAACTCAACAACATAAAGCTTCAAAATAGTTAAAACATTCCTTCAACTAGAAGGTGTGCATCAATGGAGGCCCAGATTTGCACGTTTTCACACAATATTTGAGACTTTAACACAAAGGCTTGAGTTAAAAGACCCAATAAAACATCAAAATCTAAGATCAATCATGCCTGAGGTACACCCAAGAGGCTTACAAACAATCTCTGTCAACAAATGAAAGAAAAGTGATTTTAAATTGTTTATTTCATTCCCAGATGAAAGCTCTTTTGATAAATGAAATTGCAGATGCCACTAAACTATCACAAGGATGAAGATCTGTGTGATTCAGAGAGATTTTGATACAAGATTGCAATAGGAACAAGAAAAACTACTTGCAGACACATTTGAAATGAAATAAACACAAAATTGCCAGAGATTTAACACAAATTAATTCAAAATTTATCAGATTCATCAATAGGGGAGAGTTATTTAAACAATCTCAGAGCTTTTTGATGGCTATACACTTGTAACCAACTCAACATGAATGAAAATCTAACACAGAAGAAATTAACTAGGTTTCTTAGAAAGGTTTCTCAGAAGATGAGCTTTTCTCAAAATTTTCTCATGAAATTTAACCCCAACCATTTGCATATCTAAAACATGCATTATATATCATTTTTTTACATCCAAGCCTTCTCTCCCAAGAAAATAATATCCTAAGCATCAAGTTTGTTACAAAATTCCATCATGATTTGTAGAAAGGGATGTTTAACAGAAAAACATTCAAAAAGTTGCCAGGTGCCTCAAAAAGGTGAATTATTGCAAAATTCACATCATTACTTCAATAGGGGCACATTTTTCATCCTTGCACATAAAGACCCTTTCCTTCATCATTTCATCTTTTCCCTTTTGAAATTTTACTCTGCAACTTCTGGATCTGGCATTTCATGTTTTTACACGAGCCCGAGCAAAAATCCACTTCAAAAGTACCTCAGATTTACAAATTGAGCCCTCAAATTGATTCCATTGATCTTTGTAGACCAAAATGACATGAATTTACCAAAAATTTGATGAAGAATGATGCAAAAATCACATCTCCAAACATCCTGGAGCTCAATGGTGGCAAAATTGATGAAAAATGATACATTGATCCGACCTTTCAACTTTTAATTTGATCCACATGGAGAGACTTTCAATTCTTTTAATTGAGCCTTTTCTAACCTTTAATTAAAAATGTCCATTGGAAAAATTGATTGGAAATGGGCTGGAGGAGCACTTTTTGACATTTTATAACTTTTGGAAAAATGTAAAATTTTGACATTTTTCTCACCCCTCCGCCCTTGAAAAATGGGCTTTGACACGTGTCCCAATGTGGGTCCCAGCAGAATCGTGGCTCGATTCTGCTATTTTACCTCTTTTTGGAAAAAGGAAAATTTTCCAAATTTTCCTGCAGCTCCGCATTCCCTCCTTTAGCTTTGATGTGGGTCCTAGTGGACCTATGCCTCATTTTTCACTTTATACTTATTTTTCCAAAAAGGAAAAATTTCCACATTTTCTCCGGGCCCGCACTTCCACCTCTGACCTTGCCACGTGTTCTTCTCGTGATTCAAACTTCATGGGACCATGCTCTCATTTTCATGACTTTAACTTATTTTTCCAAAAAGGAAAAATTTTCATTTTTTCTCTCAATGCTCGCATTCCCTTTAACCCTTTTTCAATGAAGGATTTGAAATTAGTTTTTTGGTGGGGGTTGCATGCTTATTTTTATATTTTTTTACCTTATTTTTAAAAAAATTAAAAATTTTCAAAACTTTTTTTCCTCTCCCGATCCGCTTTTTTGTTTTTCAAAATGACCTTTTTTTCAATGGGGGTGCTTTTTTTTAGAACTTTTAACCCTTTTTAGGAAAAAAGGAAAAATTTCAACTTGCCTCGATGACCCATGCACTCCTTACTTTAATTTTCATTTGTTTTTAAAACTTTTTTCCAAAAATACTATTGGGGGACACTTAACTTTTAGAAACTTTACTCCATTTTGGCCAAAAGGCAAAAATTTTCAATTTGCCTCCAAAAACCCTCACTCTCCATTTGATCTTTTCAACAAAATTTGAACAAGGCATTAACTTTTTTTAGCGGGCTCATGGCCCTTTTTCAAACTTTAAATTTTTACCCAAAAAGGAAAAAACTCAAATAACTCGAAGCTCTGCTTCTCCATTTTTCCATTTTCAAAGTTGACCTAAGCATGATATTTTTCCCTGGTGGAAATGCGGCCCTTTTTTACAAACTTAAACTCCTTTTCACCAAAAAAAAAAATATTCTAAGTCCTCCACTAGCCTTCCTTCCCACCTTTGATTTAAACATAACACGTGTCCACCATCGATGATTCATGGGTTGTAGTTCACTTTTTAACTTTATCTTTTTACAAAATAAAGCCAAAAAAACTTCAAAGTAACCCGATAATCCACAATTTCCATCTTTGATTTAAAAGTCCACACGTGTCCCTTTAAAGTTGATTCCCAGTGTTTCTTTTGGGCCTTAGGAATTTTTTTTCATTTTAACTCTTTTTCCAAAATGCCTTAGAGCACAAAAAGACCCGCTTTTCCACAATTCTCAACATGTGACACGTGTACATTTTTCGGGAAAAAATAAGAAATTTTCTCCGCCACTTGAATTTTAGCCAATCAAACTTGGCGGGGCCACGGGGTGAGTTAAAATTTTTTGCCAAAATAGCCAAAAAGAACAAGTTCATAAAACAAATCCATCACGCCTCATCCAATCAAAAGAAGCCACGTAATCATCATTAGAACCAATCGAAATGAAGCGGAGCCATGGGACAAAATTTGCCCTTTTCCAAAAAATCCAAAAAGTGATAAGTTAAAACATTTTCCCGCCATCCTTGACCAACCAAAGATGGCCACGTATCTACCATATTGAGGAAGAATTTGACGGGTAAAAGACCATCAAACCGTCAAAAACACAAAATTTACCATTCATGCCCAGAATCTGATTTTTTCGCTAAGGATGGAAAATTTTTGAAACAAAACCAAGTGAATCATGGTTCCAAGCATTTTTGACCATGGGAATGGATTTTCAAAGGCATACAAGTATAAATTGATCATTTTGAGCATCCATGATCGGGGAAAATAGGAAAAAAATGGCAGAGCCCATGGATTTGAAAAATTTAGGGAAAAACATAGGGAAAACTTGGGATTTCTTCAAAATAGGGCATGAAAAAGGATTTTGAAAACAAATCATGGCATTCAAATGGAGATAAAAGCTTCACTTCATCCATTTGAGAGAGATAAAAACATTTAAAACACAAGATCAAAGGAAAATTAGGGAAAAATGGTGCAAGATCAAAATGAGCACCAACATCGGCTCTAGCTTGGGGATGGGCACTCCCAATGAGTGCCACAAGAAAAAAAGTAGACCAAGTGCCAAAAATCCATTGGGAAATGGAGTCAACATGCAGAGTAGAAAAACCATAACCAACTTCCAAAAATGAACCGAGAAACCAACAAAACCAGGTCACCAAGGACCAAAATGAACAAAAACACAAAAAATAGAAAGAAACCAAAGAACTATACACTATAAAATGGTGCATACCTTGATTCTGGGGAATCAATCAAGGAAATGTTTCAAATGCCTACCATTAACAGGAAATTCAAGTAATTCCCCATCTAAGTCTTTCAAGAAGAAGGTATGTTCA
Source organism: Taxus wallichiana var. yunnanensis (assembly GCA_018340775.1). Classification (NCBI taxonomy): domain Eukaryota; kingdom Viridiplantae; phylum Streptophyta; class Pinopsida; order Cupressales; family Taxaceae; genus Taxus; species Taxus wallichiana. Next base: position 85,860,906 of record CM031238.1, read on the forward strand.
CCAATTGAATGTCAATGGAATAAGGGCCCATCCATAATGCATCAAATTTACCATGCTTTCCCTTATCCTCATGCTCTACTATCCCACAATAGCACAAGATCTCCAACATTGAAAGCTCCCTTGGAGTTACCTTCTTGTCAAACAACTTCTTCAACTTTTCTCTGAACTTTACATGCCTTTGGTGGGATGCCCTTCTTTCTTCATCTAGCTCAACAATCTGATTGATTCGAGCTTATGGACTAACTTCTTGATCTTCAAGTTGTTGAACAAACTGAAATGAAGACAATTGTAAATGAAGGGGAAGAAAAGCTTGAGTTCCATACACCAACTCAAATGGGATTTTACCAAGTAGCTCTTTTGGTAGTGATCCTATCAGCCCAAACAACAAATTTAGTTGCTCACCCCACTTCTTTTTGTTCAGCTCCAAGGTTCTTCTAATGATCTTCAACAATTTTTATTGTTGGACTCATCTTGTCCATTTCCTTGGGGATTGTAGTTAGAAGCATATGTCAGATTTATCCCATACTCTTTGCACATTGCCACCAAAGGTTTAGCTCTGAAACTCATGGCATTATCAACAACAATCTTATGGCACTCCAAATCTGCAGATGATATGATTCAACATGAAGTCCATGACAACTTGGTGTGTTTCTTTCTTAGTGGGGATTGCTTCCACCCACTTAGTGAAGTAATCAGTGGCTACAAGAATCCACTTATGGCCAGCACTAGAAGGGTCTAAAATCTCACCAATGAAGTCCATTCCCCATTGTTTGAAAGGAGCTTCAATTGATATAGGATGAAAAGGAAGGGAGCCTGAAGCTTTCATTCTTCTAGAAAAATGTTGGCAACTTTCACATCTTCTAACCAATAGAGTTGTATCTTTGAAAAGAGTGGGCCACCAATAACCAGCCCTCAAGATTTTATGTGTTGTGACCCTTCAGACAAAATTCCCCACAAACTCCTCCATGGAGATCAACAATTATCTTTGGGGCTTCATCTTCAGTTAATGCATCTTAAGAGCACTCCCTCTCGGGTTCTTCCAAGCTAACCCAAAATCAGTAATGACATATTTTTGAGAGGCTAACTTAAGAGCTCTTTTCTGATTTTTACTCAAATGTTCAGGGCAGCATAGATGTCTGAGATAAAATATTATATCTTTGTACCATTCAAAACTTACCAATTTTTCAAGGACATGCACCCTTTCTTCTTCTACTTCATTCACTTCAATGGTTTGCAAGTTGCTCTCAGCCATAAGCTTAGCTAGGCCCAAACCTCTTACCAACTTTGTGGTTTGGATGTCCATGTCATACTCCTGCAACTTGTTCACCCATCTGCATCTTTTTCTTGAGACCTCCATCTCTGATAAGATATCTTTCACCATGGTGTGGGGAACATAAGCAACAACTTTAGAGCTCAAGATGTAAGGTCTGAAAACCTTTTTTTCTTTCACCAAGGAAAATGCTTGCTTCTCCATGATGGTGTACTTCAACTCAGCTCCTTGCAATGCCTTACTAAAAAAGGCAATTGGTCTCTCAGCCCCTTCATCATCCTTCTGCAATAAAACAGATGCAATGGTGTTTTTGAAGCAAAAGGAAAACATTTGAAAAGGCTTCTTATAATTTGGAGCTGCTAAAATAGGTGCATGCTTTAGTGCTTCTTTGATCCCATCAAAATCTTGAATAAAGCCTCTTCCCATTTGATAACTTGGTCTTTCTTGAGCATGCTAGTAATGGGGAGAGTCAACTCAACAAAGTTAGATACAAATCTTCTAATGAAATTGATTTTCCCAAAGAAGGATTGGATTCCCTTCTTGGTTCTTGGAATTGGGACCTTGTTGATGGCTCTACCCTCTCGGGATCAATCATGACACCATCCTTTGATACAATGTGACCAAAAAACTTTGCCTTTTGCACTCCAAAATGGCACTTCTTGGGATTAAGTGAAATACCAAAATTCTCGCACCTTATCAACATCTTTTCCAAGTGTTGCAAGTGATCATTTCTCTTCCTAGAAAACATAGTCACATCATCTTGATAAACAACAATGAATTCATTAATATAACCAACAAAAGCAACATCCATTGCTCTTTGAAAGGTAGCTCAGCATTCATTAGACCAAAAGGCATTCTGACATAAACATATGTGCCCCAAGGAGTGGTAAAGGTAGTCTTAATTCTTTTGATTCCTTCACAACAACTTGGTTATAGCCAGAGAAACCATCCAAGGTAGAAAACAATTCAGATCCAATTCACTAATTGTAACATGTTTTCCATGTTTGGCAGAGGATAATTATCCTTCATTGATGCTCTGTTCAGATTTCTAAAATCCACACATAGCCTGATATCACCATTCTTTTTTCTAATGGCACTAAGTTTGCAACCCAAGAAGAATACCTTGTTGGGCTGAATGATCCCTCCATCCCTTAGCTTCTTCAATTCATCTTGCATTTTCATGGAGAGGAGTGGATTAATCAGCCTCTTTTTTCTGAATGGTTTTGGCATTTGATTCCAAAGGAATTTCATGTTGAAACAAATCCTCTCTGTATGCTTTAGTTCAGAATAAGACCAAGCCAAACAATCCTGATATTTCTTCAACAATTGGACATAGGACTATTTTTCTTCTTTGTTCAGATTGCTTCCCAACCAGATCTTCCTTGGTTTCTCCTTTGTGCCAAGGTCATGCTCTTCAACATCTCTTGAGGCTACTATATGTCTATTAATAATGCAATCAACATTATCAAATTTTGATTCAAGAGCAACCAACCCTCTAGGAATGGTATTAGTTTTCAATTGAATGATATCTTTGCCAAACAAAGTTTCTTTTCCTTCTTCTTGCACACACCATTGGCTCCCAATCAATACATTGATAAAAACTCTCCTTTTTCTATAGAAATATTTTGACCTAGAGCATCATCATCAAACACTTGCCAATTTTTAATGTTGTCAGGGACAGATGGCCTTGTTAGTACTTCAACATCATATTCACAAAATGGGGACATTGCACAATTATCAAAATGAGATCCCAAACAATTGCAAGCTTTTCTTCCAACATAACATTGAACTTCCTATCATGATGCACAATATTAAATGAGTCAAACATTTCAATCAAATCCCAAACTGCATGCTTGTATTGTTTCATTCTCTGATTTTTAGTAGCATACAATTTTCTAATTTGTTTGACAATTAGTTCTGAATCTCCTTTGACAATGATATCCTTAACACCATATTTCCAAGCAATTCTCAAACCTAACAACAATGCTTCATACTCAGCAATGTTGTTAGTGCATTCAAAGTTAAGTTTGAAAGAAAAAACAAACTCTTCCAAGCTTGGAGAAATCAGAACAATACCAACACCATTTCCAAATTTGGAACAAGCTCCATCAAATAACAAGGTCCAAGGAGAACCTACTTGTTCAAGACACTTACATTGATCCATTTTGTTCTCTTTACCATCAGCAAATCCAACAAAATTATCAGCATCAACATCAATATACAACACTTCATAAGAGGCATTGTTGGGATCTTCAATGAGATGCAACATCTTCTTTTCTCCATACAATTTGACAAGGATGCCCTCAATTGGAATGGTGGCAAAGACATATCCATTTGAACACTTCCACCAACACTTGCAGCCCACTTTCTTGATAACAACATGCCCCATTTGGCTGGGAAATCAACAATAACAACATCAAGTTTTAAGTTCTTACTGGGATAGCTGCAAGTTGTACCACCAAACCTTTAACACATCCAACAACTGGGACCTCTCTAGAGTCCATGGAAGTACATCTTCCATATGTTGTTGTCACTTTGATATCCAGTTCATTCATGACCTCAAGAGGCATGACATTGCATGATGCTCAGAATCAAACATACAATTGTGCAAGCAATCTATCCTTAATGATCAAAGTTGTAAAAAATGGATCAACATTTAATTGAGACTCAACCAAAGATGTTCCCAAGTAAACCTCAGGTGCTTCTCCAAGCTCTTCCAATGCTTGGTGGTGTTTCTAGGTCTGTAATGGTTGGAGGAGGAGTTTCTACAATGTTTACATTTCTACCTTGGGTACTCTTCTCTTCTTTCAATCCCAAATACTCAAATCTCTCTTCTTGTGCTCAGGAATCCTAAGAAGCTCAAAATTGGAACACTAACCTTGATTTGACTCAAAACTTGGGCAATGTCATATGGAATATACTTGGGCAAAGCAACATTAGAAGGAGATTGACAAACTCATCAGATGGCATGGGATTTTTGATAGTTTGGGCATGAGGAGAAGTATTTTTTTTGGGACAGAAAGGCCTTTGGCAGATGCATCTTTCTTAGGAGATTCTTTAGGAATACTTGTAAGCAATGGAGTTTTAGGTTTGGCTTGAGGCCCTGCTCCTTTGACAACTTTACTTCTTGTATTATAATCCTTTTCTTGGGCAACAACAACATTCATCAATAACTTCCTATCCTCCTCTGAAGGGATTCCTCCATCATACTTCTTTATCATTAAAGCTCTTAAGTACTCAAAATCATTATTAGGTATTTCAAAATCTTGTACCACATCTATTTCTAAAAAGTGAGAGGAGGAGGAAGAGTGGTACCAGTGAATGCAATCCCAAAAATTTGCAAGCAGTTCTAGCACTGATTAGTTTAGTTGAAGTTTGCTCCTTGTTGTGAGCTTGTAGAACACCCCAACATGCAAACATCATCATCATATCATCATCATCATCAACTTCTTCAACTTCTTCTTGATCTTCTTCACATGGAGGATGGGGCAAGAAACATCTATCACACCAATCAATTTCATTGGCTTCATCAACAACAACAACCCTGGGTAGTTAGAGGATCAGGCACCATTCTATTTTCCCTAGCTTGGGGATGTCTATTTTACAAGATCCCATGGGTCCTTTACCTCTGTCATCAGATCTCTACTCATTTCTAGGATGGTTTGCAAATCTATCTTGCCCTTGACTTTTTGCTTTTTGTTGACCTTGGGAAGTTTTTCCAATTCCTTTCTCAGCTCGGGCCAACTTGTATGAGATTTCTTTGACAACCCCTACCAAAGTTTTTACAACTTCTTCCAAATAAACACCTTACTTGCTTGAGGATTTTGGGTTTATCAATTTAACACCCTCCCTCTTAGGAGGTTTTCCAATGGCCTTAATGTTGTTCTCAATTTGCAAGAGCCATGGTAAAGCCTGCCTCAAAGTGCCAGGGTTTTTATCCCTCAAATAGTATGCAACCTTCTTGTCAAATGCATCAACATACTTTATAAGACAAGATTCATCACATGGCCTTAAGTTTACAGGAAATCTTCTCAAGGTTTTATTGAATCTTGTATTAAAATCATGGACTGATTCATTAGGATTCTTTTAATATTTTCAAATTCTGATAAAAGAAACCTAGGGTTTTTTTTATCACCATACTGCAATCTAAATGCATTCTTCATTTTAGTCCAAGAATCAATAGAGTTATCTAGGAAAAGATTTATACCAGTCCCTTGCATCCTCTTCTAATGTATGAATAAACAATTTGATATATACATCTTCATATTCAATCTCAAAGTCCTCCATCATGTTAACAAAAAGTTTTAGGTGTTGATCACCAAGTTATAGCATTATTTCCTTGAAACTTAGGTAATCTATTTCTTACATCTTGTGGAACAACATTTGGATAACCATCCATTCCTCTAAAATTGATAGGACCAAAGGTATTAACAACAAATGGAGGTAGGTGGGTGGGGCTGAGCCATATTGTTTTGTGGAGGTGAGTTTTGGAGGAGATGCAAGATGATGAGGACTGAGGGTCTATTGGGGAATAGAAATGTAATTTTCAAAATGAATATCCCCTATAGGATCAACTTCTTGGAAAACTCTAGTAGATTTGGAAAATACTGGGGAAGAATGAGAAAAAATTTTCAAAGACAAATGAAGATCCCTCACCAGATGGAGAATTCAATTCAACAAGAGACTACCTGATTCAGATGCACTTGAGGAAGAACTGCAATCTTCAATGACAGGTTGATCACTTTCAAGTTCAACAATGGAGATCTCTTTTCTTGGTGCTTGATCTCCAACAACTTTCCAAATTCTTCTTCCTTAGAATTTGATTTTCCCAAATCTGGAAACAACTTTCTGCTAGGGTCCTTCTTGAAGAAGATCTTCTTCCTTCCATATTTGCAGAAATTAGTAACAAATTTCAATTGATATAGGTTAAGACACTGGAATTTATAAAAATTAAATCAACACAGAGTCGCCACTAAGGATTTTCACAGTTTGTGCAAATGCATGCACTAAAATAATTTATCAAATGTGTCATCACAATAAAATCATGCAAACTTTATAGATCTGATCTTCCTTTACCCAAATTTATCAATTACAATGCAAACAAAGTAAATAACTTTGGAAAATTTGGAAATATTATACACAAACTTAAACTTTCAAAAAATCTTACAAATTTGATATAGAATGATGTTTCAAAATGTATTTGCACACACAGAACATTTGTAAGAAACATTACCAAGGTTTGATATGAAATATTTTAAATTTTTCAAAAATTCCCCCGAAAAATGCCAGAAGTGTGTTGGTACCTAGATTTAATCCTTCTTCAAGAACTGAGAAGCATCAAAGATTGAACAAGACACTTAGAGATAGATAAATAATTGTGTATGTCATTTTGTATCCGGGGAAAATTTATCTAACTTTTTAGCACTCATGGATTTGAAAGAAGTGGGTAGCACCTTAAAAGGATTTGATCTATCCTAACTATTTTAGGTTGTGCCTTTCAACCAAGGTAAGAGAACCTATTTTGTAACCTTGTTTAGTGAAGAATGGTAAATCCTTCTTTTGCACAAATTTTATAAAGAAAACCTTGGGAAAATATGATCAACACACCAAATATGACTCTCACGAGTTGTCACTTCTAGAATATGGAGATATTTTCAACACAAGGCTAAGGTTACTAAAGACATTTGGAATCCTGATTTGTTTCTACATATTTTAGCAAGTGGATTTTGTTCTTTTGTGGATATACATAGGGAAAAACAAGGGGTAGTTCAGGGTAGGATTAGTTGTTTTTTGAATAATTTTTGGTGGGAGATTAACAAGATAAATTGGACTTTGCTAGATCTTTGAGAAACTTCACAACAATGGAAAACTCAAAACAAAAAGCTTCAAAATAGTTAAAACATTCCTTCAACCAGAAGGTGTGCATCAATGGAGGCCCTAGATTTGCACTTTTTCACACAATCTTTGAGACTTTAACACAAAGGCTTGAGTTAAAGACTCAATAAAACATCAAAATCTAAGATCAATCACATGCCTAAGGTACACCCAAAGACTTACAAACAATCTCTATCAACAAATGAAGGTAAAGTGATTTTAAATTATTTATTTCATTTCTAGATGAAGGCTCTTTTGATAAATGAAATTGCAAATGCCACTAAACCATCACAAGGATGAGATATGTGATTCCTAAAGATTTTGATACAAGATTGCAATAGGAACAAGAAAACTACTTGCAGACATTCTAAAATGAAATAAACACAAAATTGCCAAGAGATTTAACACAAATTAACTCAAAATTTATAGATTCATCAGTAGGGAGAGTTATTTAAACAATCTCAGAGCTTGTTGATGGCTATACACTTGTAACCAACTCAACATGAATGAAAATCTAACACAGAAGAAATTAACCAAGTTTCTCAGAAATGGTTTCTTAGAAGATGAGATTTTCTCAAAATTTTCTCATGAAATTTAACCCCGACCATTTGCATATCTAAAACATGCATTATATATCATTTGTTTACATCCAAGCCTTCTCTCCCAAGAAAATAATATCCTAAGCATCAAGTTTGTTACAAAATTCCATCATGATTTGTAGAAAGGGACGTTTAATCAGAAAAACATGTTCAAAAGTTGCCAAGTGCCTCAAAAAGGTGAATTATTGCAAAAATTTGCATCATTACTTCAATAGGGGCACATGTTTTTCATCCTTGGTGCATGAAGACCCTTTTCCTTCATCATTTCATCTTTTCCTTTTGAAATTTTCCTCTGTACTTTTGGATCTGGCATTTCACATTTTTACATGAGCTCGAGAAAAAATCCACTTTCAAAAGTACCTTAGATTTACAAATTGAGTCTCAAATTGATTCCATTGATCTTTGCAGACCAAAACGACACAAATTTTCCAAAAATTTGATGAAGAATGATGCAAAAATCACATCTCCAAACATCTTGGAGCTCAATGGTGGCCAAATTGATGAAATGCACACTACCATTGATCTTGATCTTTCAACTTTTAATATGAGCCCTCCATGTGGAAAAGTTTATTGATTGAAAATGGGCTTGGGCATTTTTTTAATATTTTATAACTTTTGGAAAATGTAAAATTTTGACATTTTTCTCCGCCCCTCCACCCTTGGAAAATGGGCTTGACACGTGTCCCAATGTGGGTCCCAATGGAATCGTGGCTCGATTATGCTATTTTACCTCTTTTTGAAAAAAAGAAAATTTTCCAAATTTTCTCCATCCTCCGCATTTTGAAAAAGGCTTCACACTTTTAGCAATGTGGGTCCCAGGAGGAATCATGGCTTCATTTTCAAACTTTACACTTCATTTTTCAAAAAAGGAAAAATTTCCATATTTTCTCTATGGCCCACACTTCCCTTGACCTCCAAATGTTCATTTGTGATTATTTGTGGGACCGTGACTCTCTTTCATGATTTTAACTTATTTTTCCAAAAAAAAAAAAAAACCCTCAAAGCATTCTCCTTTGACTTTTAATCTCCCAAGGTTTTAAAATTAGTAACCTTGATTTAGAGCCAGGCCATTTTATAACTTTAACCTTATTTCCCAAAAAAAAAAATTTTCAAATTTTTCTCTCATTCCCATTCCCCTTTTTCAATGAAAGGCTTGAAATGCCTTTTTGGGGGACGCATGCTTACTTTTATAAATTTAACCCTTTTACAAAAGGAAAAAAGTTAAAAGTTTCAAAATCTTTGGCGACCCACCGATCCACTTTTTGTTTTTTCAAATAGGCTTTAACTACTTTTCATTTAGGTGCACTTTCTTTTTAGAACTTTATCCATTTTCACAAAAAGCAAAAATTTCAACTTGCCTCCAAAACCACTAACTTTGCTTTTTGATTTTTGAAAAAAAAAATTTCAACAAGGAAAAATATTTTTACGAGTTTCGGCCCTTTCCAACACTTTAACATTTTACAAAAAATGCAAAAAAATTCAAATTTCCTCCAAAACTCGCTTCTCCATTTTTCCATTTCAACAAAATTTGACCAAGGCATTAATTTTTCCTTAGGGAAATGTTTCATTTTCTACAACATTTTTCTTTTTACCCAAAAAAAAAAAAAAAATTTCAAAGTCCTTCAAGCTCCTTCCTTCTCCATTTTTGATTTTCAAATATGACAGCATGATATTTTTCCCATGCGAAATGGGGTTGCTTCATTTTACAACTTTAAACTTTTAAAATAAAGCCAAAAAATCCAAATTTTCTAAGTCCAATCGCCACTCGCCTTTGACTATTCAAACCTACCATGTGTCCACCTATGGAGCCCATGGGTCGTGGTTAACTTTAAAACTTTATCCCTTTTCACAAAATAAATCAAAAAACTTTAAAGTAACCCGACAACCCACCTTCCATCTTTGATTCAAAAAGCTCCGCCACGTGTTCCTTTCTGATTTGTTGTGGGCCTTAGGAATTTTCTTTACATTTTAAATCTTTTTCCAAAATTCCTTAGAGCACAAAAAGACCCGCCATTCCACAATTTCTCAACATGTGACACGTGTACATTTTTCAGGAAAAATAAGAAACTTTCTCTCTCCACTTGAATTTTTTAGCCAATCAAAAGAGCATGGGGGGCCACAGAGGTGAATTAAATTTTTTTTTCCAAAGTAGCCAAAAAGAACAAGTTCACAAAATAAATCCACCATGCCTCATCCAATCAAAAGAAGCCATGTAATCATCATTAGAACCAATCGAAACAAGTGGAGCCATGGGATCAAAATTGCCCTTTTGCCAAAAAAGCAAAAAGTGATAAGTTAAAACATTTTCCCACCATCCCTTGACCAACCAAATATGGCCACGTATCTACCGAATTTGCTGAGGAAGAATTTGATGGGTAAAAGATGCCCGTCAAACCATCAAAAACATAGAAATTCACTCTTCATGCCCAAAATCTGATTTTTTGCTAAGGATGGAAAATTTTTTGAAACAAACCAAGTGAATCATGGTTCCAAGAATTTTTGACCATGGGAATGGATTTTCAAAGGCATATAAGTATAAATTGATCATTTTTGAGCATCCATGATCGGGAAAATAGAAAAAAATGGCAGAGCCCATGGATTTGAAAAATTTAGGGAAAAACAGGGCAAACTTGGGGATTTCTTCAAAATGGGGCATGACAAAGGATTTTGCAAACAAATCATGGTAAGAGGGAAGAAATGTCAAAGGAAACACCATGCAATAAAATCAAATTTTGCTTCCAGGATCCGGTTTGGTGATAAATCTCATTTAGATCATTCATTACTAGAGTGATTGAAGCGTTAGAAGTGCAATAGTGGTTGGATCAACATGCAGAGTACGAAAGAAGAACAAGATTGGGAGTGTTACAACAAATTTCTTCTAATTTCTTCTCTTTCTTATTCTTTCTCTTGTTTTCTCCGACAAAGTAATTGAGTAATCAATTAAATAGTAAAACTTAAGTGATCGGTTTAAGATCCATTACTTAAAGTTACTAGAACAAGTCAATTACTTGGAAATAGGTGACAAACATACACAATAGAAGTTTCTAGTTTCGGGTTATAAATCATGCATGTCATGCAAAGAGGAATTCAGAGGAAGATTGCCATTTTCTTCCCTTTTCATAGCTTCCACATGCGGGAATTCATTTAAAGCTCCCTATTTGTAATTTACCTCTATACAAGTATAAATAGAGGAAGAACCTACGGGTTAGATGATCGAGAATTGGTAATCAAGCATTCTTGTGTTCCAGACTTTGAGCCGAAACCCTTGATAGCTTTTAAAGCCGAGTAATAGAGAGGAGGCATATTTCCGAGAGATATTTATGTCAGTGGTGAATTTGTTTCTTATTTATTTTTAGATCTTTGCATAAACTCTGTGTTATCTTAGATATAGATTTGAAGCTTTCCTTTCCTTTAAATTCTGTATTTTGAGATCTGATTTGTTTTATCTATGTGTATGAGACCAACTCTGCGAACTATTGGTTGGATTGCACATCTTCTTTTCTTTCTTCCGGATTCAATTATTTCCCTTTTGTAAATATTTCTTTACAGTTGCTTACTTGCTGCAGAATTTCCTAGCTATGGCTCATGAGCTTTGCAATTAAAGTAATACCCACAAACAGTTACTCAGATCTATAATTGATAAAAATCATACACGGGAGCCTCACCGGTAAATGAGGGAGATTTATCTCATGACTGCCTAGGTTTTTAGTCATGCGTGAAAATCTATCCAAAAAAACTACAAGTGAACAACTTAAGCATGATTCTCAATATAATATAGAGACATCTAATATTCCTACTTCCATTATGCTTACATCTATTGGGAGCACCAATTTCCTCAATGCATAATGTTTATATGCATATTCCAACATCAACTACTATTCCTAATTACAATCATACTAATTCACATGTTTCTTCCTCTTACACATAGGCTCTTAAAAACCTTATTCATTCTTTACAAGCTCAAATCTTACAATTACAACAAGGTACGTCAGCTAATTCTCACATTATGGATTCCACTCAATTGCTTCAGAACATGCTTATCCCATAAGTGGATTCGATCATTTTCCTCTTGGTTTTGTTTCTCCTAAGCTTCCTATTTATGATGGAAAGAGTGACCATGTATAACACCTTTGATCATTCCACGTGGCTTGTTTTGACTATGCATCTCACGACATCTTACTTACCAATATTTTCCTTTGAAGTCTCAAGGACTTTTCCTTACAATGGTTATATGATCCTCCAAAACACTCTATGTGATCTTTCACTACTTTGGCAAATCAATTTCTTACAAAATGCTCTATCAAAATTGGTGTCAAAGTTTATTATGATAAAATATCTAAATTATGACAAGGGTCTAATGAGAACATGGTGATTATGTTCTATGCTATAAGACTATGCTTACTAAAATGAATAATATCCTAATCGATAACAAAATTCATGATATCTTCATATAAATCTTACTGCGTTTCCCAAGAAATATTTTTTTATATTTGACAAGTTCCCCAAATGTTATCATCTATGCCATCTCTCAAATAATGTGAAGCCAAAGTACTACATATGAATACACATAAATATGTTCTAAATAGCTCAAATACCACACTATTGTCAAGTTCCCAAACAAATCTACATTCAAAGGCAAGGCTACTGATAATAAGGATATTTCCAAGGACATTGTTAATGTCTTCCTAACCCATTAAGCTAAAATTGCAACATCCATGAAGGAAATATATGTGTTTACCATGTACTCCTCACATTATAAAGCAATTACCTAAGTGTAATATTGTGTCTCTCTCCTCCGCCATTTGAGTTTGATGCAAGTAAGCATCATATTAATATTGTTTATGCTAATGTTTATTGTGACTATCATAGATGCATTGGTCACCTCACTAATTGATGTATTAAGATTAGACATGTTATACAAGATCTTATTGATACAAATGCAATTGAATGGGATGAGCCCATTGAATCCTCTAAGCCTACCAATGATAATTCAAAACTAAAAATATTTAATGATCCATTACCTAGTCATGAAATTTAAAAATCTAATTCTAATGTGCATACTACTTTATTGTACAAAGACCACCTCCACCTTCATATGATCACCTATTAGATGCAATGATTGAAACTATTGGCCCTAAAGCACCTTCTCGCACTAGTTATTACTTTTCATAATTCTGAAATGGATGATACAATATTATCTCGATACTTTGTACATTTATGCATCTATTAATCAAGTCCATATTCGAGAGAATTTTGGTTGATCATATAATAAATATAATATTTGTACTCTCATGCTACTTTGTTCTCTCGATTATTCTAAAAAGAAAATTTCACGTAATTCTAAATTTGTATACGGACATATTATTCTACTCATAAATATTGTTCATGTTACTTCATTGTGTCCCATTCTTAGTGGCTTACACTCTTAGCTCAAGTGAGATGCATTTATGTCTCCCTTGGTTATGTGTTATTTGGGTTGTCCCATCTATTATACACCAATGTATCAAGTTTATTCACCAAAAAAATTCTCACCATTTGGGATATTCCTTTTGAGGCTCCTCTTCCTATGTTATCTCGTCATGTTTCTACAGTTTCTCCTTCTAGGTCTCTTGATAAGTGCACACCTATTATATGTAGTGGCTTTATACCTCATAAGTATCTTGATCGGCCTTCCAAAGACACCTATTATATGTGACAAAGTGAATCTACCCTCATAGGTCTCTTGATAGGCCTTCTCGCACATATATCATCTCTAGTGGCTCTCATCCCCACATGATTCATAATAAACATTCTAGTGCACATACCATCTCTTGTAGCTCTCTTTAATCAAGTCATCCTCATATAACTAACCCATCACACACTGTCTCTCATGGCTCTATTCCACCTTACTCTCCTCCCGGGCTTTTATGACACATTATACTACCTTTGCACTACTCACATATGAAAATTATTCTTTGGAACAACCGAGGCCCCCACCCCTTGTTTATCCTAAATCAACTTATCCTCCTCATTATGTTCTCATTGGGTAGCTTTTCTCGCTACCATTTAATTTACACATAAATATTTTCAATAATACAAAAACATTCATATATTTGCAAAAATACAAAACCATGAACTATAAACATTACTTGATTGATTTACACTTCATACTACATACATATGTTGTTGGTCACTATGGTTTGATTGATAAAATATATCTTCTACAATTTACACACATGCGTTCACAACATATATTGAGTTTCGTGAAGACACACAAATCGTTACATGTTAATATGTTCTACATTAGTTCCTTACATTACTTCTCTTGGGGCTTGTTGGTCGTCAAATAGGACTTTTAAGAAGAGCATGAAATGGGGGACAAGAAGTCCCTCCTCTTTAATGGGAGAGGTTCCCTTATTCAAACGAACCTTTTTACAAATGTACAAAACATGATTTTTTGGTTAAACTTGGATATTACTTAAAGTGTTTTCTATGAAAATCATCAATTACAAAAGGACTGAGGAAAAGAGTATGGGAAAGAGCAGAAAGGCAACATGCAGTAATTATAGATATCGAGTAATTCCTTATGTATGCGAAGTCACAAGAAATTGAAACAAGATCATTTGTGTTGGATAAATAAGATGGTATTCGAGAGACACAAAGTTCTCGCAAATAACATCAACTAGAACACAAATTTTCTTAACATAAAACGATTCATTAATCAAGGACACAAAGTTCCTTCTTGGTTATACAAGATCACCAGTTTGCAAAGTTGAAGAGTATGCAATGGTGAGACTAAAAACTCGAGACAAATGATCTTCACAAAGAAAATAAATGAAAGCTTAGGAATAACTGGAGATCGAGATAGACAAAGAATGGAAAGTCCTTTCGTATTGATTTCTTTATGATATATTTACACTTTTTTGAAAATAAGCCAAGTTCTTCCTTTTTTTTAGAATGGCATAAGGAAGGCCATTATATAGCTTACAAATCGAGTTACTCTTCGTAACCGCTTCTTTAACGAAGAACGAGTTAAGGACCTCCAATCGCAATACCTTAACTTCTTACAAAGAAAACGGAAAAGAAAGGGAAGAGGAGAAAGAACAAGGAGAAGAAGACAGGTGGCCATCGAGAGGGATCCACCGACTTCAAAATCTGCGCCTGAATTCCTCTAACGCCTCGCCTATGTCTCGAAGTCTCATCCCGAAGATGACAAAGGTGTATGTCTTTGAAACAGAGATGACCAAAGTGTCTTGAAAAGTTCGCCCTTCACACTGTTCTTCGGTTCTCCCAAGCCTCCTCCAAGACTCTGATCTTCCCAGGATTTTGATAGATTATCCTTGACGTCATCGAAAACCTTATTCGCACTGAAGAAGATGTTCTAGCAAAATGATAGCAAGAAAGCGGTGTGAGAAATGAAAAAGAGGTCTGCGCCATTATATAGCCGTTGAGGAGAGAGAAAGGTGATCAATGCGCATTAAATTCATATCTATTAGCTTGAAAAATAACATATTCGGGTAGAGCGGGAGAAACTAAGTATGAATGGCATTTGGTTCACTAGGGACATGTGAGACGCGAATGCGAAACACGTGGTTCGGCGATTCGGGTGAAACAAGGAGAAGACGCACAAATGCATTTCTGGGACATTTGGGACGAAAACGCCGCCAAGTACGTGGTTGGTGTGTTTGGCCGAAAATGGAACAACTTGCACTTTTTGACTTGGGACATTTGGGACAAGAAGTTCGAAGTACGCGGTTCGGGGATTTGGTGAAAAGGTGACAATGAGTCCCAAAAGTTTGGGACATTTGGAATGCAAGTACGGAAGTACGCGGTTCAAGTTTTCGAAAATGGAACAACTCGCACAATTTGATTTGGGACATTTGGAACATGAAAGTGCGAAGTACGCGGTTCGGGTGTTTTGGCCGAAAATGGAACAGCTTCGCACAATAAGTTTTGGGACACTTGGGACGAAAAGTTCCGACGGGCCCAAAAATGGAACAACTTCGGGGATTTCGGCCGATCGGGGGAATGTGATCGCACTTTGGAACTGGGACACGCGGGACAAAAATGTCCGATGTGCCCAAAATACATACAAAATGACCCGTAAAACCGCAGACTTTTCTCAATTTCACGACTTCGGTACATTAGAGAAAACACTTAAACTGAAAATTTTAAATTTTTACTTTCATCGAGCAGGAATTTTGAGTGGACAACAAATGGTTCCTTCCGGGATGACTTGGCATAAATTCAAAGAATGAGACAATGAAAGAACTTAGAAAACTCGTGGAAGCAGACCAGTACCTTATCCATTGGGCAACGGAGTCAAAAAGCAGACCAATACAGAAGACAACACACCAAAACAGAAAAGGAAAGAAAAGCAAAACGCCGCATGCACATGAATATACAAGGACTCCCTAATCACCTAGGACTTGAACAACTTGAGATACTTCCCACTATAAGGAAGTGGGAGAGAAGAACCATCCATGTAATCAAGATAAAAGGAATTCTCACCAGCAAAGTGTCTGATCTTGAAAGGTCCGAGCCACAGGGAATCAAACTTTCCATGGCTGCCACGAGGTTCATGTCTTTTGTCCCATAACAGCACGGTGTCTCCAACTTGGAAATCTCTGAACCTAGCTTTCTTGTCAAATAGGACCTTTACCTTCTGCTGGTGAACAGATATCCTATCAGCAACCATCAATCTGTCCTCATTCAGTTTGTGCAGGTACATAATTCTCTTGTCCAAAGCATCTCTGAAACTAGTATCTTCAATGGCCTTCATTAGGTGCAAGGCTGGCAGTTCCACTGTCACTGGCAATTGAGCTTCTACTCCATATACCACTTGAAAAGGAGACATTCCAATAGCTCTCTTTGGTGTAATCCTGTCTGCCCAAAGAGCATCATAGAGCTTCTTGTGCCAGTTTCGTTGAGACTCATTTACTAACTTTCTTATAATAGTCACCAAATTTTTGTTAGTGGATTCTGCTTGCCCATTTCCCTGAGGGTAGTAATCTGAAGAGTGAGCCAAAGAAATGCCATACCCATAGTAGAAGTCCATTATCTCAGATGAAGAGAAATTCAAGCATTATCTGTTACAATCTTGTTAGGTACACCATACCTTACCAAGATGTTCTCTTTGATGAAGCTGCATACCACTTCAGAAGTAGTGCTCTTGACTGGAATAGCTTCCACCCATTTGGTGAAGTAGTCCGTGGCAGTTAGTACATGAGTGTGACCAGCACTAGAAGCAGGATTAAGTGTACCAATGAAGTCCAAACCCCACTGTTGAAATGGTTCCTCAATCACAACTGGCTTGAGAGGCAAAGAAGCCAATTTAGGTCTTCCCACAAAGGTCTGACAAGCCTCACATTTATCCACCCACTTGGATGCATCTCTGAACAAGGAAGGCCAGTAGTATCCTCCACGGAGTATCTTATGAGCTGTAACCATTGATGAATAGTGCCCTCTACATGCCCGATCATGAAAAGTTGAGAGCAACTTCCTCTCGTTGTTCCTTGTCCACACACTTTAAAAATCTCCCATCTAACCCCCACTTGAACAAAGCATTTTCCCACAATACATATCAGACCGACCTCAATTTAATGGTCCTCTTTTCTTTGCGTTAAATGAGAGGGCATTCCCATAGGTGAGAAAATGGGCGATGTCAAAGCATACCATTCATCAACCGAGCTAAGGAACAATCAAGTAGGTAGGTCAACTTTCTCCGATGAATTCATGCTTAGCTCCTTCAAAGAATGAGATCACAAAGGCCTTTTCCGTGAACCAGCTTGGTCGGTTTGATGTCAATGTCATACTCTTGGACCTTAGAAACCCGGGGCCTCTCTTGGATCCAAATTCTTGTTGTGTGAGAATTGACTTAACAGTTGTATCTGGAACCAAAGCACCATGGAATGAGAGTTGAGGATATAAAACGAAACTGCTTAACAGCTTTGACCACTGCAAAAGCATGCTTCTCCATCATGGTGTATTTCAACTCATGACCTTTCATAATATAGCTCATGAACGTGATTGGTAGCTCATGCTCATTAGAGTCTTCTTGAGTTAACATACAGCAGCCAAGGTATTATCTGTAGCATAGCAATAGATGATGAAATCTTTGCTGAAATCAGGACAGGCTAAAACAGGAGTTTTAGCGATAGCTCTCTTGATACCTTCAAAGGATTCCTTTCCTTCAGAAGACCAACCAAATGTTTGCTTCCCTTTCATCATCTAAGAAATATTCAAAGTTAACTCTGCAAAATCAGGGATGAATCTTCTCAAAAATTGATCTTACCGAAGAAGGAGTGCACGCCCTTTTTACTGGTTGGGAGAGGAATTTGCTGGATGGCTTGAACTCGTTCAGGATCAATCTTAATACCATCCTTGGAAACGATGTGCCCTAATAAATTTCCCTCAGTGACACAAAAGACAAACTTTTTAGGTTGAGAGAGATCCCATGCTCTCTCGCATCTCAGAATCGTCTCTGGGTGATCAAAATGATCCGCTCTTGTCTTGGAAAACACTGTCAGGTCATCAAGGTATATGACAATACACTTTCCTTTTAAGCTTCCAAAAGCCAGATCCATAGCCCTCTGGAAAGTGGCACCAGCATTAATAAGCCCAAAAGGCATTCTCTTGTAGGCAAAGGTGCCCCAAGGAGTAGTGAAAGCTGTTTTGTGTTGATCTACAGTATCAACCTCTACCTGATTATATCCTGAAAATCCATCAAGCATAGATAACATTTCAGATCCTGTACTGCTTGCAATACTTGATCCATCATAGGCAAAGGATAATTATCTTTCGAGAAGCCCGATTGTGTTCCGAAATCAACACAGATGCGGATCTCACCATTTTTCTTCCTAACAGGCACAATATTTGCAATCCATGTTGAATGGTGAATGGGAAAAATGATTTTAGCCTTCAACAACTTCTGAATTTCCTGAAAGATGGTGTCAGCTATTTTGGGATTATACTGCCTCTGTTTCTGCTTAAAAGGTTTAATTCCTGGTTTGAGAGGAATCGAGTGCTGCATATCTTTTGGTTTGAAAGCTTTCAAATCTTCATAAGAATAAGCAAGAACATCCTTATACCTCCTTAGAAGATCAATTGCTTTTTCCTCTCATCGCGTGCAACATTTTCCAATATTCACCACAATCTTATCATACTCACTGATCAATCTTGAGGCTCGTGGAGGCCTCGGTGGAAGCTCTAGACTTCACATACCTGTCATGTTTATCAAATAGTTCCTCTAAGCTTACCAATCCTTTAGGAATCTTGTATCCTTTGAGATTGAGGCATCCATCTTGATCTGTTTCTTCCCCTTGGGCGACTGTTTGGTCAAAGGGCACATTCTCACGAGGTAGGTTGTTACTTCCCTCAAAATACAGCTATTCGAAATTACCCTTGTGTTCCAGGAAGGAGAGCAAATGTTGATCATCATTGAAAACACCGCCGCTTATTGGTGTTGTTAGGTACACTAGGCCGATGGACCATTTCAATAGTGAACTTATCTGAGAGAAGTCGGGATGGGGAATCGAGCGACCGAGACAGCTAGTGAATCAGCTCTCATTGTTCTTTTCCTAGGTATTGCTTCGATAGAGAAAGCATCAAGGAATTCAATGGAATCCCAAACTTGATTCTCGTAATGTTTCAAACCTTCCATTTTTTACTTGAAAGAGGTTTCACCGCTTTACAATCAATTCTCGCATCACCACGAGCCGAAGATTCTTTACACCTTGTTCTTTGGCCACTTGCACCCAAGAATGAGAGCCTCGTACTCTGCTTTGTATTATTAGTATTTTCGAACTCGCAACTTAAATGAAAAAGGATGAAGGTTACCTTCAGTGACACCAAGCAGACACCGGCTCCGTAACCAGGCACCGAGGAACAACTTCCATCAAACTCTAAAATCCAAATACCATTAGGATCTTTAGATGACATTTCGGGAAGTTGGATTTCATCGGGGACATAATCATGTAGTTACCATGCCCCATATCCTCGTAGAGTATTTGTGCTTTAGGGTCATCCGTTTTCTGCACAATATACTCAGACTGCTTCTCAGGTAGCAACTTCTTCATTTGTCCATTAACAGGTACAAGGGCATGTGACCAATCCATTTGAATTTCTCCACCCACATCTTTACAGAAGTTCCTACTTAGCAACATTCCATATGAAGGAGGAATGTCTGCTACTAGGATGGTAGCCAAAACTTTCTTCTCAGTAAAGCAAAAGAAAAGCCACTTGTGCATCTTTAATCCTTCCAACCAGAGGCACTTCCTTACTCTCCATAGAGTAGCAAGATCCATAAGTACGAGTGAGGGTCAAGCCTAAGGCATGAGCTACTTTAGCTGGCATGACGTTATCTGAGGCTCCTGAGTCAATGACACACACCATCGAGCCTATGACCAGCTATGAGAAGTGTTACATAAAATGGTTTAATTTTGTCACCAAGCGAGGTGACAGCAGCTACCAGACTAGGCTGTGGTGCGAAAGAAGAAGGAGTAGGTAAAAGGCCTTTAGAGGTGGTCTTGGAATGGGAATTAACAAATTGAATCATCTTGGCAAAAGCTTTGGGATGGGTTTGATAGTACTCACTTTCCGAGATTTGGACCTTGGTCTTTTCGGGTGATCAACAATATCAAAGGATCTGTAAGTATGGACGGGCCATCATCATTCTAAGTACTTAGGCTTATCAACTTTAGGAGAAAAAGAAGAAGCAACTTTGGTAGTAGGATTGATAGGACTCACCTTTGGTGTGGATGAAGTAGGATAGGAGATCCTCTTTTGCAATCATGGGAATGGTCATTGATTGCTCCTTAGATTTCTTGATAGGTCAGTGTCACTTTCTCCTTCGACTTGTCTCGCTCTCGAGTCATGACAACGAATGATTCGCTATTCATGTTCGCTACTACTTCATCATAGTCATCTCTATCATTGATGCCCTCGGTGGTAAAGAAATTTACTCGAGATCCCTCAAGTTCCTCGCCTCGTCATCAAATTCTCTCGCAAACTCTTCGCAAGATTCGTTATCTTCATCATCATTTGGTTCTTCCACCTCGCAGTCGACGCATTAACAGGGGACTTTAACAGAGGTCCTTCAAGTGCTAATCTTGCTTGAGAAGTAGGCAAACAATTTCTCGGGCTGAAAATTCCTCCTTGGAACATCCGCATAAGGAGCGTCTTTGAGCCAATTGTTTCTTTATAAGCAATAAGATCATTTGCAAGTTTTCGAACTAATGGATCAAGATTAGGTCCAGGGGTGGAAGAGGAAGAAGCAAAGTGACTTAGATTTGGGAGGGTCTCTTCTCAACTTCCCGACATGATCAAGTCATCCTCGATACTAACAATGGAGAGTTTGATCCTCGACCAATGTCATGAGATTAGCCCTTCTTAGTGCATAACTAACTTTGGGCGATTGAGCATTTAGGAAGAAACATTTTTGAATTTGATCAACAGGTCGGGTAGGCTACGGAATTTTATTGATCAATTTGTTGAACCGGGCCACAAATTCTCTCATGGGCTCTTGTGAATCTTTCTTTATCTGAGAGATTTGGGCTAGCAAGGCATGTACATCTTCTGCCGGCTTGAAATGGTTTTCGAACTGAGTTCTCATTGTGTCCCAGTCGGTGATAGCGCCAGCCGGAAGGTGGTAGAACCAATCAGCAGCATTATCTTGTAACGTCTCAACGAACAGCCTTACGGAGACGTCTTCATATTCGACTCCCAGAACTCCACATGCAACAACGAAGGCTGCGATGTGTTCATCAGGATGCACTTTGCCATCGCCTTTGAATTTGGGGAAGTTCTTCCAGTTACCTCTAGGTAACTCATGCGCAAAGGCCGAGTAAGGGCCAGGGCCCGACACGATGACCCCATGGTAATGGGCGCCGCCATTCTTGGAAAAACAGCTTGGAGAGGGACCTGCAACACCAAGCCAAGAATCACGGCTCATAGATTAGGGCTATCTGGCTCTGAAGGAATACCACCCGTAGGAATTCTGTCTTGAGCAGGTGGAGTGCTTGTCGAACGAGTCCTTCTATTTCTTGTTGAAGGGAAAGGAAAACCCTGCTGCTCCAAAATCTGGAACTGAGAATCTTCAATACCAAGGGTCCTTCTCCCTCGAGTAAAACGCAGAGTCGCCAGATCAAAGGATGATCGAAATTACGAATCGAATATGATTTTCCCTAGCGGAGTCGCCAAAAACTGTTGGTCGTCAAATAGGACTTTTAAGAAGAGCAACAGTCAGGGGACAAGAAGTCCCTCCTCTTTAATGGGAGAGGTTCCCTTATTCAGAAACGAACCTATTTACAAATGTACAAAACATGATTTGTTGGTTAAACTTGGATATTACGAAAGTGTTTTCTATGAAGATCATCAATTACAAAAGGACTGAGGAAAAAGAGTATGGGAAAGAGCAGAAAGGCAACATGTAGAATTATAGATATCAGAGTAATTCTTTATGTATGCGAAGTCACAATAATTGAAACAAGATCATTTGTGTTGGATAAATAAGATGGAATTCAGAGACACAAAGTTCTGTAAATAACATCTGCTAGAACACAAAGTTTCTTAACATAACACAGATTCATTAATCAAGGACACAAAGTTCCTTCTTGGTTATACAAGATCACCAAGCTTGCAAAGTTGAAGAGTATGCAATCGGTGAGACTAACAAACTTGAGACAAATGATCTTCACAAAGAAAATAAATGAAAGCTTAGGAATAACGGAGATCAGATAGACAAAGAATGGAAAGTCCTTCTGTATTGATTTCTTTATGATATATTTACACTTTTCAGAAAATAAGCCAAGTTCTTCCTTTTTTTTAGAATGGCGTAAGGAAGGCCATTATATAGCTTACAAATCAGTTACTCTTCGTAACCGCTTCTTTAACCAAGAACAGTTAAGGACCGCCAATCGCAATACCTTAACTTCTTACAAAGAAAACGGAAAAAGAAAGGGAAGAAGAGAAAAGAACAAGGAGAAGAAGACAGGTGGCCAGTCACTGAGAGGGACCCACTGACTTCAGAATCCGCTGCCTGAATTTCTCTAACGCCTCAGCTATGTCTCAGAAGTCTCATCCTGAAGATGACAGTGTATGTCTTTGAAAACAGAGATGACCAGTGTCTTGAAAACTTCGTCCTTTTCCGTGCACTGCTCTTGATTCTCCCAAGCCCTCCAAGACTCTGATCTTCCCAGGATTTTGATAGATTATCCTTGACGTCATCGAAAACCTTATTCGCCAGCAAGATGTTCGAGCAAAAGATAGCAAGGAAGCAGTGTGAGAAATGCAAAAAGGGGGTCTGCCCGTTATATAGCCGTTGAGGAGAGAGAAAGGTGATCAATGCACATTAAATTCATATCTATTAGTTTGAAAAACAACATATTCGGCAGAGAGCGGGAGAAACTAAGTATGAATGGCATTTGGTTCACTAGGGACATGTGAGACGCGAATGCGCGAAACACGCGGCTTGGCCGATTCAAAGCGAAACAGGAGAAGACGCACAAATGCATTTCTGGGACATTTGGGATGAAAACGCGCAATCAATGGTTCGTTCTGAAAATGGAACAACTTGCACTTTTGACTTGGGACATTTGGGACAAGAAGTTCCAAGCACGCGGTTCGAGGATTTCGGCCGAAAATGGGTGACAATGAGTCGGAAAAGTTTGGGACATTTGGAATGCAAGTACGCGAAGTATGCGGTTCGGGCGTTTGGCCGAAAATGGAACAATTTCGCACAATTTGATTTGGGACATTTGGAACACGAAAGTGTGAAGTACAGTTCGGGTGTTTCGGTAGAAAATGGAACAGCTCGCACAATAAGTTTTGGGACACTTGGGATGAAAAGTTGACGGGCCCGAAAATGGAACAACTTCGGGATTTCGGCCAATGGGGAACAGAGCGCACTTGGAACTTGGGACACGCGGGACAAAATGTCCAACAGCCTGAAATACATACAAAAATGACCCAAAACTGCAGACTTTTCTCAATTTCACGACTTCAGACGTTAGAGAAAACACTTAAACTCGAAAATTTTAAATTTTTACTTTCATCGAGTAGGGAATTTTGAGTGGACAATGTGGCTATCCTCAACACTTATACATGTGATTTTATTTCAATTTCTTTCTTACTTCCTCATTACTCTTAATTACATATATTTTATATATGTTATTTTCAAACTAACAGGACTAACACATGTGTCATGTGTAGCATTGACATATCTTGCTTCATTCATGTGCTCTCTTACTACTTTTAATTTTATTACTATTTGACATTATTACTTGTTACCTCATATTTTTTTAGTTGTTTGTGTTACTACTTTTCTTCTTCTTTTTCAGATGTAGCCTAAGTTACTTTCTTGTCTTATGAAATCATGGGTGTACCATGTTTGTGGCTCTATACCTCATTGTTTGATATTTATCATCTTGTATGTGGCTTTAGTGCCTTTATTTTCTTGTGAAACCATGTTTTTCCCATGTTTTAGGAACTATGCTTTCATGTGACTCTTTTTTACATGATATTGCTCATGTTTTTCCACATGATCATTTCTTTGTCTCTATACTAGTTATTACTATCACTAATTTTGTTGTTATTGTTTCTATGGTTGTTTGTCTCTTTTTTCATTATGGTTTCCACCATGCACAACCCTTTTATAGGTACAAGTTCTCCAAGGTAGCCACCTCTTCAACATTCTATACTCTCCTACAAATTCTCATACACATTGTGCATGGGTACACATATATTCATTTGAGTTGCGTGTTCAATTTTTTTTTCACATGTGCCTCAAAAGAGGGGTCATCCATTAAACTATATTCTATACTTATAGGTAAAATTAAAGGTTTAGAAACATGTTTTCACAAGGAAAAATTAATTAGAAACAACTCCAAATATCAAAGTTTTGTAAAACCACATAAGTTAAAGACTATTACGTATCAAGGGTGAGAAATGTACTGACATTCTGTCCATACCATAAATTTTTACCCTAGGAAAAAAACACCAGCTTTTTCTACAATTTCAAATTTCTCATCATGGATACAAGTTTTTGGCATAATCTTAGACTTAGTTGACACAATTCATATTAGTTTACAGGGGGCATGAATATTTCACTCCTCCTCTACTTCAAGAACTTAGTTTTGGTTACAAAATAATAGTGTTTTTAGGGTATGGGTCTCCTTTTCCATTGATATTTCAGTATACTACATACTCTTACTCAATAGTATGGTACATGGAAAGAATATGAGGGTACTCATTCTCTTTATACCTCGTATCTATATATCTAAATATTGGGCCAAGATTCATCCGCATTGGTTTGGTCCATGGAGTTATGGAAAGTGTCGAAGTGGTTAAGCTCTTCGTAAGTAGTCTTTCCTATCCTCATTCAAAGGGGAAGATATTAAAGTTACTAAAAACTTTGATACATGATCTTCTTCCTTCACGGGTTTATTAATACCTTTCTCTTCTTCTCTCTCTACCTTCTATTTGGTGTTGGGATGTATTCACCCAATACTCTAGTTTATCCTTCAACACAATTAGGAACCTGATAATCCCTAATTCTTTGGCAAAGTTCAGCAACACAATCCAAATCTCCAAATAAAAGAAAGGAACAAGAAGATATCCTCTACAAAACAAACATGTCTACTCTTTCCATGTTTTACATCTCTTCATGTCACTTCATACAAGTCCAACTTATATATTTATAATTGAGCTATAATTCAATTTCTACTATAGAAATTTAATACACTTTTTATTACAATTTTAATCATGGAGTGTGCCAACACCAACACATTTGGACAATATAAACTACAAGAAAAAGAAAAGTATGTCTATACACAAATTTACATTTTCCTTTAAGCATGCAATTTTCATTTTATGCTTAAAGGGGGATGTAGATACTCAAATTTGGTAATTCACTCTTTGACAAAATCTAATTGGAATTGTGCTTCTTGGATAAGATAAACACTCACATCTTATTCTCATTCAATGCATGGTGTTATCGATTTCTAACTTTCTCATTTACACACACCTATGTGTTGATAAATATTGAATATTAATACATAATACCCGTTATTAAAATTTATTTTGTATTGTGTAACTTGTAGATTTCCTTTACCTCTTTCATGTCTAAAGTTATATAGTTCAGTCATGTTATATAATTCAATCATGGCCGAGTTGTACAAATCCTACACCGACACATTTTTCAACTCTTCTTTCAATGAAATATCATTTTTGGGTATTTTCATCCTATTGGGTCGGCCTTATCATAATAATTTACCTTTAAAACCCTATATAAACAAGTTAACATCACCTCATTTACTCTCCCTGACACTTTATTTCAAAATCATCTACAATACTCACAAAAGGTACTCAAGGCTCCCTAAATATTCCCAAAGGTGACACATATATATTAAGGAAACCACTACTATATTTCTAAAGCACTCAACCAGGTCAAGGAGTCTAGCTTCCCTCATTTCCAAGCACACCAAGTTCCTACTTCAAAGTCTTAACAAGATCACAATTTTATCAAGCATGATCAAAGTGGTTCAAGTTGCCAACTAGTTGCATTCATATATATGTTACATGTTTGGTGGAGCACTACCTGTGGTTTAATTCCTCTTTAGAGTAGTGCTGACGCATAAGTGCACAAATTGCACTTCAACTGAAACACTAACATTCTTGTAGGGTCTTCTACCCATGGTTAGGTTTTGACATGATCTAGTTGATTATAAATGATTTTGAGACTCTGTAAAAACTAGGGTTTGACAATAAAGTACATTTCAGCACGCCTAAAGGACCTAAAAAGTTGTAGAACTCAATTCTAAAGCAATCCAAGATCGTACATAAGGGGAAAGAATAGATTACACATCATGACTAATATATATTTTCCTAAATTAGGTAATTTCAAGTCATCATATTAGAAGTAAAGCATCTCCAGATTCTGCACTCCTAAATTCTTCAAAGATGTGTACCCATATCTCTTGTATCACTATGTGTAGCTAATTTTATCTTCCTCTTGTGTATTTGAGCTTGTTGCAAGTATTAATGTGTTATTCTAATGTTGTACAATTAATGTTGGAAGTTAATTAGTCAAAATAATCCCATGTAATGAACCTTACATTCCTTTTTATTGTTGTGAATTCCTAACAAAAAAACTTAAAAGGGGATAAACATAGAGTAGTGCATGTTCAATATATCTATATATCATCAAATAATTAAAACATATAATGAAAATGTTTTATCTATATTCAACAAGATACAACATAGATAAGATGATTTAAATAACAACACAAAAATCAATGTGCATAATTCATCCATAGTGACCTTAGACATAACATGACATGTCATGCCAATCATAAAGAAACATTATGTGAGAAGACATGGAAAACTTGATAAGTGTTATTTGTTATATTTTTTGTGTGAGTATATGCATGCAACAAGTAGTGATATAATATAAGTGTGTAAGAGTCAATTGATAGAAACAACTAATATGCATTTAATAATACATAACAAGTAATGCCATAATCACGTAATATAAAAACAATGTGTGTGAAGGAATGTGTAATAAATAATGATCTAATTTTTATTTTGTAACCATACAAGCCATGAGTAATATGTAATAAAAAATTATCTATCAGTTGAGATGCTAAAAACCAATGGGTAAGAAGAGATATCAACAAGTAATAATGTAGTGTAAATTTATAGGTCCTAGAACTAGAAACAAAGTCAAACAATGTGTGCCAAACAAATATAGAATAATCTACATCTTTTAACTGCTAGAAAATTAATACATTTTTGTTAATATTTGTTAGTGGACGGTTGAATAACTGTCTCCTCACAAAGCCTACCTCCCTATCGGCCTATATAAAGGCGTGCATTGTATCTTTTAAAATATAGCAATACATTCTTCTTTGCAGCGCCCATCATTGGTTTCAGAGCAGGTTATGCGTGGAGGAGGAGAGAGGACTGTCGTAATCCCGTTTTTGTTGAGCATGGTGAGTTTTTACTGCATGAAGGAGCAAAGTTGCCTGTCCCGCGTGGAGGAGATGGTGCTGCATGAAGGGAGCAAAGGCGTGAAGGAGGAGAGACGGAGCAAAGTCCAGTGCGTGCGCTGTGCGTGAAGGGAGTTACCTGTCCCGCGTGCTTGAGTGCCTGTCCAGCGAGTTGGAGTCCTGTTTTTGCTGCGCGTGAAGAAGACTGAGCCTGTCCCATTTCTTTTTCTTTGGCGTGCTCGAAGGAGAAGAAGACTGAGCATGTCCCATTTCTTTTGTTGTGCATGCCTGAAGGAGAAGAAGACTGAGCTTGTCCCATTTATTTTCTTTGTGCGTGCCTGAAGGAGAAGAAGACTGAGCCTGTCCCATTTCTTTGTTGGTTGACGTGGAGAGGAGACTCATTGCTGGAGCCCAGAGCAACTGTCCGTCCTCTACTCACGAAAGGAGACATTGCTAAGCAAGATTCGTGCTTGTGACTGCTACGTGTAAGCAAAGTCAGCAAATTGCAAAACTGTGTGTGGGTGTATGTCTCAGTTTTCAGATGCACAAAGCACCGCGAGCAATGCACCAAATATTTGGGCATTGAATGACAACGAGGACACCACTGGACTATTCTTTGCCTTGATCAACGAGCTACACAACACTGGTAACATTCTCTTTGACGAGATTGTGCGCCGAGGACTGTTGGAATACTTTTGGTTCGACGTTCGATGTCAAGCACGACGGATTCGTGCAGAACTTGAACGTGGTTATGATGCAGATGACGAACGCGAAATAGAACGCCCACAGGAGCGTCGGCGTCTCACTGCACGAGCCTATAGAGCCCATCTTCGGGACAGATTCCTTCAGTAAGCATTGTAGCCATTTTGAAAAATAAATAAATAAGATACATTTTTGAGTTTTTGAAAATGTCTGCTCCAAAAATATTGCTATCCGATGCCCAACTCTTGAAAGGGCCAAATTTCACCGCATGGAAAACCAAAATGCGGACGATTCTTCAATTCGAAGATCTTTGGGGGATTGTCTCTCAGCAAAGACACCAGAAGAGGTATGGACTGGTCGTAAACCTTCTATTCATCATTTAAGAGTTTTTGGTTGTACTGCATATATGCATGTTCCAGATAAGAGAAGGAAGAAGATCGATCCAAAGACACTGCCATGTCTTTTCTTGGGGTATAGTACTACCTCAAAGGCATATCGTCTCATGGATCCTGAGACGAAGAAGATCTACGAGAGTCGAGATGTGGTATGTGATGAGTCGTCCTTTGACTCCTTGCCACACAATGGAGATCCAGTACCGACCTCGTCACATAGATTGCTCACACATCCAGATGATGAGAAAGATGATTCTTCTCATAGAGAAGAAGAGCTGAGTGGAGACTTGTTCGTTGATCTTGGCACACTGGAAAACACATCTTCACATCAGCAGCACCAACGTCTGAAATGGGTCTAGAGTACTATCAGGGATGCACACCTGAACTCACTTCCTGGTACTTCTACGGGAGTTAGAACACGAAGTCAAGCTAGACATGAGGTAAATTTTGCACTCATGAGTTCAGTTGTTGAGAGCACCGAACCTGACACTGTTCGTGAGGCATTAGACCAACCACAGTGGAAACAGGCTATGGATGCTGAATATGATTCCCGATTCAGACCTCGGACGGACGTGGGAACTTGTCGACCGCTTCCGTAAGAAATCCATTGGCCTGCAAATGGATTTTCAAAACAAAATATAAGGCAGATGGTTCAATCGACAAACACAAAGCACGACTTGTTGCACTAAAGGGTTATGCTCAAAGAAGAAGGAATTGACTATGAGGAGACCTTTGCACCCACTGCGAAGATCAAAACCATCGAGTTGTATGTGTGGCAAAGACAAAATGGATGGAAACTTCAGCAGATGGATGTCAAGAGTGCTTTTCTAAATGGTGATCTAAAAGAAGAAGTGTACATGGCCCAACCTGAAGGGTTTGTAGACGAGCATCAACCACACAAGGTATGTCGTGCCCGATAAAGTCTCTTTATGGACTTAAACAAGCACCTAGGGCATGGTACATTAAAATTGATGATCACCTATTGCAGCATGGATTCACCCGTAGCCCCTTAGATTCAAATTTGTATATCAAGAAGGTAGGAACAGAGATTGTCATTCTCGGTTTTATACGTAGATGATCTTGTGATCACAGAAGTTCTCGACAATCTTGTAGATGATGTAAAGAATGATCTGAAGAAATCCTTTGACATGACTGATTTGGGGCTACTTCACTCACTATTGTCTTGGCTTAGAGATATGGTAAGAAGAATCATATCTTCGTCTCCTAGATGAAATATGCCAAGACACTCTGGAAAAGTATGGGATGTCAGATTGTAAACCAATGTCCACACCTATGGAAAAAGGTTTGCAATTATCTAGATTCCAAGATTCACCACAGGTAGATGGCACTCACTACAGGCAGCTTGTGGGGAGTCTCATTTACTTGACTTATACAACACTGATCTTTGCTTTGCGGTGAGCTATCTCGCCAGATTTATGCAGGAGCCGAAGAAATGTCATTGGATAGCAGCAAAGCATGTGTTGAGATATGTCCGAGGTGCAGCTTGACTTTGGTCTAGAGTATCGAATAACACTCGCTTCTTCTTAC
Organism: Taxus wallichiana var. yunnanensis; assembly: GCA_018340775.1. NCBI lineage: Eukaryota > Viridiplantae > Streptophyta > Pinopsida > Cupressales > Taxaceae > Taxus > Taxus wallichiana. The sequence goes on from CM031238.1 coordinate 85,891,255, forward strand.
AGGATATACAGACTCGGACTACGCAGGATCCGTTGATGACAGGAAATCCACTTCAGGATATGTTTTTCATCTCGGATCTGGACCTATCTCGTGGATCAAGCAAGAAGCAAACTGTTGTTGCTCTCTCATCCACTGAGGCTGAATACCACACTGCACGAGGAGCTGTGTGCGAAGCAATTTGGTTACGTCGCATTCTTGTAGATATAGGGATTCTTGAAGAGAAACCTCCCATCATTCACTGCGACAATCAAGGTGTGTTGAAGCTTGTGAAGAATCCTGTTTTCCATGAACGAACAAAGCATATTGAGGTTGAATGTCACTACATTCGTGAACAGGTATCAACCACCAAATTCAGCTCCTCAAGATCGCCCTACCGATTCTCGTCAGAGATATTCTCACCAAGCCTCTCGGCAAGGTGAAGTTTGATTTGTTTAGGGGGTACATTTGTAAGAGCAATGTATTAAGGGGGGGAATGTTAGAAAATTAATACATTTGTTAGTATTTGTTAGTGGACAGTTGAATAACCGTCTCTCCCACTGCCTCCCTATCGGCCTATATAAAGGCGTGCACTGTATCATTTAAAATATAGCAATACATTCTTTCTTTGCAGCGCCCATCATAATCAATGTGTATGATATGCAATGTGTAGGATAAAATGAATTTGAAATCTAAGTATGTCATAGTAATGTGTGTCTAATGACAATAACTCAAGAAAGAAATATGTCATAGGATGTTCAACATGTCAAAGATGTAACAAACAATGTGTTATAGGATGCTTGTTCCATTATAAGTACATAACAAGTGATGTATTGTAAGAATTAGGAGGAGTATGTCCCCCAATATGAAGTGATCATAAAGAAAACACGTTATGGAAATTACGCATGTACATATTTAGTATATGAGTAGACATGTTATAGAGTATAAAAGTATACCAAAAACACAACATACACCACACAAGTGTATAAAGAAAACATGGTATACATCATACTAGTATAGAGAAAGCATATCATATAAAATAAAATTGCATGGAGCAATCGAGTAAACAATATTACAACTCAAAAAAAGTGTCTAAAACAAATAAGATAGGTAATCATGTATAGTAATCACACAAGTGCACAAAGCAATGAATTTCATACAAAAATCAATGAACACAATACAAAAATTCATAGAGAAGTCAATTCAACCAATGACACACAACAATCAAAACATATAACACACACGCATAAAGAGAAATCAAATCAATCAATTTCCTAAAGAAGTTAAGGAAAACAACATGCAAGTGGATAGAGCAATCAAGTTAAACAATTTCATAGAGTAAATAATTGTTAGGATTTGAGTATTCTAATAAATACGGATTTAATCAACTTACATATTATATAATGTTACGATAAATATTTAAATAAACATTACATCATTACATAAGTAAATAAAAATACTCACAGAAATAAATAACACATGTGACACATTATTTATAGTAGAAACCCCAATAGCGTAAAAAATTACTTTCAAAATAACCTTTTACTTTGAGAACTTATTTTACATTCAAGTAAGATCACCTCCTCCTCTAAAACCCTATTTACCAAGGGTAAAACTAAATCACTTGATTTGTACACCTTTGATATATTTCCCAAATATATCAAATGATGACCTAAAATCCTTTTTATATAAGGTGATTGGGTATGTCTCTTGACCCACATTTTCAACCTAAAATGGTTGACACATACATTTAGGTTTATAATATTTAATATTAGAAATATAATAATTTCATGATATTAAATATTTAACTTGAAGTATATACTAGGTTAGCATATTTAATAATAGAAATATAAATATTTCATATTATTAAATATTAACCTATATATTAGTGATGGACCCATAAAAATTAAGGGTTTTCCAAACCACTTAATCATTATGTTCCAACACTCCCCCTTAATGTTAAGTGGGATAACATAACATATGTCAATAGATTACCGCCCATGGTACACTACATGATTTACAATCCTTAAACCATAAAGGTTTTAGGCTAGCATATCGTTGAAGGAATTATAACACCTTCATCATACTCAATTTATCTTTTGGTACAAAAGGATTTGGAATCCCAAAGATTATCCCATGATCATTAGCTAAGTATGATTTGTGAGTTTTACATGTTCTCACAGGTCTCATAAAAGGTTATTGAACCCAAGCATATAGGAGCCTTTTAAAACCAAGGACCTCCTTAACAACATGCTTCAGATCGATGTTTACCAATAAACTCAATAAAGACTAAAGAGTTTACTAAAGACTCGCCTTTAAGATCTTTCTACACTTCTTTCTAAAAATAAGCCGAGGAGGTATACATGCCCGAAGGTATTTTTATACTTGTCCGAAGGTATATATATTTTAAAACCAAGTTCCATTAGGAGGTGACATTTTCATGCACACTCCCCCTTAATGGAAACTCCAACAATCCAAGTTTTTCATGAAAGTGACAAAACTTTGTAGAACTCGGGGACTTTATGAAAATTTCAGCAACTCGCTCTTCAACCAACATAAACTTGAGATTTATCTCATCGCCTTTACACCTCATGGGTGAATCGATATGTATCTCAATGTTCTTCATCCTCTCGATGTTGAACTAGATTATTAATCAAGATTAATACAATCTCGACCACCACATAGAAGATAAATACTTACTTTAGCTTCCATATGTATCTCTACCAACAATGCCATGACCACATGACTTATTTACTTCTTCCATTGTACTTCTCAACCTCAAGAGAAGAAATGAAGACTTGGTTGATTGTATTTATTGTTCCAAGTAATAGTTCCACACCAAAAAATTGAACACATATCTAATATATTTCATAACACAACATTAGTATGGTTATAATCACAAAATCCATATAAGATAATATTTTCATTCTTAGTATAATGCAACCCATAATTGATTGTTCCTTTCAAATATCTACAATTTTTGCAAGATTCCAATGATCTCTAAAAAAGGTTCCTACATAAACCTTGAATTAATTTCTACCGTATAGAAATATTTGATCTAGTTATAGTTAGATAAATCAAACTATCAACTAACAATGTATATAATATATGATCAACCTTTTAATACGCAGATTTATGATCAATATTTATTCCAATTTCCATCAAGTAGAAAATGGTTTAAAATCAATCATAAGAAACTTTTTCAATACAATGGTTGTATATTGTGTTTTGAAAAATAACAATAGAATGAAATACAATCATATAAAGAACATGATGTGAGAGACTTAACTCATTCATTTCAAAGTATTACTTCAATTTTTCTTTAATCCTATGAATTAAATCAGAATTGTCTCCAAACATAAGCAAATCATCAACATATATACATATAATGATAATATGTGAGTCTTATTTCTTAATGAATATATCATTGTTAGAAGAAAAGTTAACAAAACTTAACAGTTTAAAGAAGGAAACAATTTTCGCATACCAAGCTCTAAGAGTTTGTTTTAAACCATACAAGGATTTATCAACTTACGACATTTTCTTTACTATTTTCTTCAAATCCTTTAGGTTGAAATATGTAAAGTTATTCTTTTAAATCGCAATTCAAAAAAGTATTTTTATTATCCATTTAGTAGATTTCCACCCAAATTGAGCGGCAATTATAAATAAGGCTCTAACAATACTCATTTTAGCTACAAGAGAAAATGTCTCAACATAATCAATAGTAAGTTTCTAAGTGAAACCTCTAAAGAACAAGTCTAGATTTTGTTAATACTATCATCATCATTATATTTTACTTTGTATATCCACCTAGACCCTATAATACTTGCAGTTCAGTTCATACAAGGTAATTAATGCATGATACATATGATGGCTTTCGGTCATTTTCCTAAGGTTAATAAGGTTTGAACTTTCTAACATAGATTGAGCCCAATTTAATTTCTTATCTAGAAGATAAGAGTTATAGAAATATCTATAACATCAAAACATCATAATGACCATTTACTAAATCATAATCAAAACCACCATTTAGAAGCATTTAATGAAGCAACTTCAAGAGAAGAATACAACACATGTAAACCTTTCACTAGATTATATCTAAACATTTCATATATCTTCGATAATTAACATGTCCTAACCTTTCATGACATAGTTTTAACCTAAATGTCAGAAGTTGGCATTAGGATCCGTGTTTTGTTAAGAAAGAAATAATGGACGTCATTATTTTCCTAAACTTATAAAACACACCCCATTATAATATATAATGTACCACAGAGTTAGATACATATTTATCGATAATAGACCAACACTTTTAATAGAATCGATGTAAATTTTTATAGATCTAAAGAAACTATTTGATCATAACTAATTTTGTCATTACAATGCATACTAATTAACCTTCCATGATCAAAATAATAACCCACAATATAAAAGGCTCAGATTATACCTCGATTTATATAAAAATATTTTTGACCATATCAAGTGAAGAAGAGACCCTAAGAATGCATAAAAACTTCAAATTTCGAAAAAAAAAAATGTAGACAAAAATCCATCCAGGTTTGAATTTGATGTCTAAATGACCGTCATAATGACTTATGTTTTTGGTCTATCGTGACGGTCATTTGACCGTCAATTTTAAACAATAAAAGTTTCCTAGAACCTACAAGCGTAAATTTGACGCCTAAATGACCGTCATATTGTCCGATGTTTGGTCTATCGTGATGGTCATTTCGACCATCAAATTTAATGAAGCCAAAACTTGCTATATATTTTTAGAATGTGAAATTCTAGAATTTCTTCTCTCGTATAATATTAGGAGGTTATATTTTAACACATTATAATAATCTATTATAATTTATAATGTAAACATATATACACTTTTTTAAAAAAAAGAGGTATATAGTTTATAGAATGTAAATAAAAAACAACATATAGTTCATGAAAATTATAAACTATAGTATTTTTTTTTAATAAAAAACACATAACCCTTATTAAAGGGGTTTAAAGGACATATACCAAAGTTAAAATAATTTTACCAAGTGCAAGTAAATTTATGAGAGTATAGATTAACTCGTATATTTTACGAGGGGACAAGTAATTTCACCCAACCAATGAAATAAATTGAAATCTCTATTTTCATGAACCTTGTCTCCTCCCTTCATTTACTCTTAATTTTACCCGTATGCATTTAAAACTATGGAAAGATTGCAAAATATTTTATATTTAATTCTCGTAAGTTAAAAACTTTAAAACTTTTATGTGACTATAAATACCAATATTTTAATAAATATTTACCACACTTCACATGGGCTAATTAATAAACTAGATTTTTTTATTAAAAAAAAATCTCTATTTATCTTATATGGATAATATAAATGGTTAGGGAAACATTTTAGGTTTTATTTAATAATTATTAAGATTTAAAAAGCAATACCTTATGGCCAAACAATAAACACGGCCCCCTTCCCAAAAAAAATAAGCATTTAGTTTAAAAAAACATATATAGACCAAATCTAATAAAATTTATATCTTAAGTAGTTTAAACTAACCATATATATAAAATATGATTCAAACTTAGGTTTGTTTCTTTTTTTAAAACTAGATATGCCTAGATTTATAAGTTAAGTTTAAATATGATTTAAACTTAGGCTTAGAATATGGTCTGTTGACTCTTCTCTCAATCACATGTAATTTTAATATGTTATTTCATATAGTAATAAATCCTTTCCTTTTTAAAGTATGTGATTTTCACGCAGTAAATATTTGAAATCCCTTTCACCGTGCACACATCAATATCTAAACAAACATTAATTCTATATAATTTATAAAATGTAAATGAAAGTAAGAATCATATCATATTATATCTCCCCCAAAAATAGGGATTTAAAATTGAAAACCCTAAATTTTTTTACCAAAATAAATTGGGAAAAAGAAGGAGACCAGATACTTTTAAATACCCTTTCAGGTTGGTTGAAAAAATTCGTAAAAATTAAATAAATAAAATACACAACATTTGATCTTAATTTATTTAATTTACCTTGCTCTGATACCATGTTAGGATTTGAGGATTCTAATAAATATGGATTTAATCAACTTACATATTATATAATGTTACAATAAATATTTAAATAAACATTACATCATAACATAAGTAAATAAAGAAATACTCACAAGAAACAAATAAAACAGGTGACACATTATTTATAGTGGAAAACCTCAATAGGGTAAAAACCACTTTCAAAATAACCTTTTACTTCAGAGAACTTATTTTACATCCAGTAAGATCATCTCCTCCTTTAAAACCCTATTTACCAAGGGTAAAACTAAATCACTTGATTTGCACACCTTTGATATATTTTCCGAATATATCAAATGAGGACCTAAAGTCCTTTTTATATAAGGTGATTAGGTATGTCTCCGACTCACCTTTTCAACCTAAAATGATTCGACGACACATACACTTAGGTTTATAATATTTAATATTAGAAATATAATCATTTCATGATATTAAATATTTAACCTAAAGTATATACCTAGGTTAACATATTTAATAATAGAAATATAAATATTTCATATTATTAAATATTAACCTATATATTAGTGATGGACCCACATATATTAAGGGTTGGCTGCACCACTTAATCATTATGTTCTAATTCAGTAATGGTATACATAATCAATGGTGTAAACAAGCAATGTAGTGTGAGAAATCAATTTTGTAAACAAGTAAAGAAATTATGTAAACAAGTAATGTAGCCAAAATAGGATCCCATGGCTAATAGTAGAAAAATAGTAAAAGTACTAAAAAAGTAGGCATGGACCATAGTCTAGTTGGCTTTTATAGCCAAGCAATATGATAATTAGATAAAGTGTGGTAAAACACATGCCGTAACTAGTAAAGTAGTATAGTGTATGTAATTACTTAGTGTAGAGAGATGTGATCATGATAAATTTGTTTAAATAGATGCTCGTAGTGTAGGTATACCCCTAACGTGGTAGAAATCCACCAATATATAAGGTTTTAAGAATTTATAAGGTGTGAAATATGTGATCAAAATAAGCTCAAGACGTAAGATGCCCCTCTATATGGATATGCCCGTAGGGCGCGTGTTGGAACTCAAAATTTCACCGTCCTAGATCAAGATGAACTAGGATTTTGAGGCAACATGGAACTATCTCCAAGTTGTGGGACCTTGCGTGCTTGAGACAAACCTCCGGAGAAGGCCGGTTCCTCTACTTATTTTTACTGCTAAAACAAATCCTACGAAGGAAATGCAACTACCTATCACTACTCTAAGATTCCAAGGGACTAGAGTTAGAAGGAGATGCATAAGGGAAATCCTAAGCTAAAATGGTGGTGATAACACTAGAAAGAGGGTTGATCACTCTCCACAAGGGGAAGGATGGAGAGAAACATGGGAGAGAGGATGAACAAGCATGCCAAAGACAAGAACCACGTGGACTCGGCCTTCCCACTAATCGACAACACATGAAAATGAAAATTGCAAGGAAGAAAACACATAGCATGCTAGAAATGTGAACAGAGAGGCAAGACATAATATGAATGAGAAAAGGGTACATAAGTGCCAAAAACCTTATTTATTACTTAAGGGATACAAGTCATTTACATTCATGGTAGAAGGTGAGAATCCATTGCACAGACCAAGTTCACGGTTTAAAAATCATGGTAAGTTAGCCACCATTTTGGCATGATGCTATTACAATAAAGAGGGATACGTTTCAATGAGAAGAGCTATGCTATTTAGAAAAGAAGAAGGATAGAAAAGAAGGAGAAACAAGAGGGAAAATCAGATTTGAAATCCAACCACCAACAACCAGTAATGAATTCATATGACTCCACCTGCAATGATGTCGATGCACTTCATTATATCATTTGGCGTGTAGAAGAAGAAAGAAGGCCGAATATGAATGAAATCTAGTGGTTAAGTTGATTATATATCTACATTAATGATCTGAGTGACGTTTCCCTATTTTCCACTTACTAAATCCCACAAAAATACGCTTTTGAATAGTCCAATGTGTAGCCCACATCAACAAATTTAAAATAAAACCAAGTGTGTGCATGTCGATCCTCAGTAGAGAAATTTATTGAATCAATCAAGGATTTCAATGACACGTGGCACACACTAATCAGATGAAGGATCAACCAATCTTGTTCATTACTTTATTATTTCTATTGTGTGTCGCACTCTATTTAGATGTAAGGATTCAACACCCAATTTGTGTGCTTTAATAGGTTGTGTGTAGTACACTCAAATATGAAGGGTTGCCATGTGGCACATGTGGATCGGCATAGAAGATTGCGCAAGATGTGCGCATGAGAGAAAGGGGTGAGAATGCAGAAGACATGAGCACAAAAGAGACGTGCGCAGAGGTGGAAGAAAGATTCATTTATGTAAAGTGTACAAGTATGTAAGTGGGGTGTGGGAATTTGTTGAGAAATGCATGAGAACAGAAGGGAAAGGGCACGTAAACCAAGCTAGAAAGGAAGGAAACGTGGTAGCACGCAAGTTCAAAGGCTTAAATATGCAAGGGAAGAATGTGGTCAAGGAAAGTGAGCAAGAGGAAATACGCGGAGATCAAGAGGAAGGGCACACACGGGACTTAGCCAATTTGGGGAGAAAGTTTTAAGCATGCAAGTGGTTGGTAGAAAGGGTGCGTAATGTTTTTGGAATAAAAGCAAGCATACAAGAGGAAGGAATGGAAGTGGAAATAAAAAGAGATAGAAGAATAAAAGGGAAAGAGGAAGCATATGGAGCATGCGTAGGAGGAATCGAAGGAAGAGGAAACATAAATAATTAATAAGGGTGCACGAGGGAATGCGAGAGAATTACAACCGAGAAAATTGTACCGAGGGAACCACTAGAGTGCGAAAATCCTACAATATTTGGAATTGAGTTAGGGATGAATATGTAAGTTGTCAAAATAACTAGGGGAGTTATTTTAGACAATATTTTGGTGACTTTGGGGCCATCTACTTGCTAGATGAAGAGACTAGTAGCCTTAGAAGCATCCATTGGGCATGGAGTTAGCCTCGAAAAACCTAAAATGCTGATCTCAGAATTTGAAGAAATACCCCAAAGTCACTTGAAGCACTTATCTAAACTCGAACAAACTGCTACTCTCATGTGAAGATGTTCTAATTGGAATTATGAGAGTGGAAAACTATGTGCGGGCTGTTAGAACCGCCTTTCTGAAAATTAAACGGCCATCCTAGGAAGAAACAAAAGGAGGCACAAAAAGCGCGTGGAAGGAAAGAACACAACGCTAGAAGGAGCGCTCTAAACAATGAGACACGTGCAACTATATATAAAATATGAAAATCATACATGTTCTAAGTGGAAACATGTAGAGTGTGTACAAGCACTTGTTTTACTAAAATCAAACCTAAACTAACCTATACTAACTAGAAGCAAAGGAAGCTCAAATAAAACCTGCAATAAGAAGGGAGAAGTAGCTACCTTTCCTCACAAATTGAGACCATGTAACTGATTTGGTGTTGAACATGGTCCTTAACCAAATTGAAAACTATCTTGCATATGGGTTTCACCCTTTTAAAGTATCAACAAAAAATAAAAAAATACCTCCTTTAGTTACTTTGCATTTTGATTTGGGAAGCATTGTTGTTGACCTTTGGTGTGCTAAAGATCTACCTCACTTCTAAAATGAGCATGACTGGTGGCAACTCTGTCTTTGGATCTAGACTAGCCAAATATATTATGGAGCATGACTTGATCCTTGTGATTTCCCATTTTCTTGAGGTTCAATCCCACATATGGGATCATCATGCAAACTTTCCTCCTGAAGGTGACTATTTATAGGTTGGATTCTCATGCTATTCTACCTTGGAAAACAATTCTTCTTCCAAGAAATTAACGCTCAAAACTATGACCTCTCGAATCTAACCGACTTCCTTTTAAAGCATATGCCCTCTTTTTCTTGCTTTCTGCATGATCTCATCTTCCCAATCAGAGTCACACCATTCTTCAATAGTTCTATAGTCTTCGAACATGATGATATTGGTTGGGGATGATGCATCGGTAAGGGACTATTCATTTACAACATAGATAAATAGAGGGGAATTAAAAGAAAATAGGAGGATGGACATGGAGGGAACACATGTGAGAGGAATGGAAGTGTGCACAAAAGGAATGATGATAGATAAATGAAGGTGAGATGGAAGGGGATCAGGGGGAGAAGTGGAAATCTCAATGAGGGAAGTAGAAAACTAGGAACATAGACAATAGGATGAGATGGTGTACATTGGGGAGGAGGAATGGGATGTATATAGGATAGTAGTGTACGGTCTCCCCATTGATGTGGTTTCCTAACACTATATTCATGAGATTCATTAACTTAGCCCACTTTGTGATTTGAGGGAACATCTCAAAAATAAAATCCATCTCCTGTCAAGGCTAAACCAGCTTGTTTTAGGGCCAACCCATGGATAAGGGACCCTAAAACCAATCATGATGATCTTTATTAAACATGTGATCCTAAGTTACACCATGCCCATCTCCATTTCTTGAATCTTCCTCTGAAAATCAACATCCCTCATGAAGTTTCCACCATCATCTGCATAACCCTATTCTTCATAAAAATTTTGGTTAGGAAAATAACCATATGGGTCAATAGGGTTATATACATATTCATGATGATGGGGCTCATAAAACTAATTAGAGGAGGATTTTGAAAATGTGGGGATGGAGAAGAATGGTTTCCATTGTAAATAAGAATCCCAAGAAGGAAATGAAGTCATGATTGCACAACTTGATGAAAGAGGAAAATGGAAAATGGAAAGCAAGGAAATGGATGAAGAATGAAGGAGAAGGTATGTAAATGAGATAATGGGTGGATTGAATCAGTGGAGTTTCTAGATGTGCTTAGAACAACCTCCAAATGCTATATATCTACCAAGAAAACACCAACTTGGTAGATAAAATAATAGGGGAACTCTTTCGCACGTGTTATCGGGTTACGCACTAACTTATGCTCAATTTTTGATTGATGCATGCACACGCTTGTGAATGTCTACCTTGCGTGTGTGATTTCACTATCATTTTTCTCTTATCTTTCTGATGACAGTGCAGCACGCAGATCGCTAAAATAAGTAGATATGGATGTTGGAGTCGTCGATGTGTTGAAATATGCCTCCAGAGGCCGTAAATCAACAAGAAAACATCAAAATTGTTGGGATGAAGATGTATATCTCTTCAAACTTGTCCCACCAGGTGTGCCAAAAACCTTTAGAGCTCAAAATTACACCCATCCTAAATCAAGATGAACTTGGATTTTGAGGCAACATAGGGTTGTCTCTAAGTTTTGGGACCTTACCCGCTTGAGATGACCTCCGGAGAAAGTTGGTTCCTCTACCTATTTCTACTACTAAAACTACTCCTACGAAGGAATTGTAAGAACTACCTATCTCGATTCTAATGTTCCAAGGGACCAGAGTTAGAAGGAGATGCATAAGGGAAATCCTAAGCTAAAAGGGCGGTGATAACACTAGAATAGGGGTTGATTTCTATCCACAGGGGAAGGAAGGATAGAAAACGTGGGAGAGAAGATGAACATGCACACCATAGACAAGAACCATGAAGACTCATCCATCCTTTCAAGTTGACAATACATGAAAATGAAAACTACAAGGAAAAAAACACACAACATGCCAGAAATGTGAACAGAGAGGCAAGACACAATAGAAATGAGAAAAGGGTAGACAAAAGTGCCACAAAACCTGATTTATTGCTTAAGGGATGCATAATCATTTACATTCATGGAAGAAGGTGAGAATACATTGCGAGACCAAGTTCATGGTCCTGAAAATCATGGGAAGCCGGCCACCATTTTGGAATGATGTCATTATAACAAAGAGGGATCCATTTCAATGAGAAGAGTTATGATATTTATAGAAGGAGAGAAAAAGAGAAAGAAGAGAGAAGCTTGGATTTTAAATCCAACCAACAACAACCAAAAATGAAATCTAAATGAAATCATGGTTGTTGAGTCGATTAGATGTCTACATCAATGATCTGAGTGACATTTCTCTATTTTCCACCTACCAAATCCCACAAAAATCCACTTTTGAATATTCCAACATGTAGCCCACATCAACAGATTTAAAATAAGACTAGGCACGTGCATGTCGAGCCTTATAGCAAAATTTATTATGATCTCGAAGATCTCAGCAGCAGTGTAAAATAAACACACAATGACACATGGTACACGTTGATCGATTGAAGAATCAACTAACTTTTTATTATTTTGTTGTTTTTACCATGTGTTATGCACTAGTTCGTTAGGATTCAATGCCCAATTGGTGCGCTTTAATAGATTGTGTGTAGTACACTCAAATATGAAGGGTTTCCACATGGCACGATGACTAGCGTAAAAGATTGCGCAAGGCATGCACATGAGAGCAAGGGGCGCGAGAATGCGAGAATAATGGCACGAAAAAAGAGACATGCAGAGAGGTGGAAGAAAGATGCATATCTTTAAAGGGTATAAGTATGTAAGTGGGGTGTGGGAATTTATTGAGGAATGCATGAAAATATAAGGAAAGGATGCATGGACCAAGCTAGAAATGTGTAGAGAAAACACAAGGAAATGCATGGAGCTCAAGAGGAAGGGCATGCATGGGAATTACCCAATTTGGGGGCAAGTATACATGGTTACGTAGAAGGGTGCACGAGGTTGATAGAATGAAAGTGAGCACACAAGAGGAAGGCACGAAGGGGAAATGGACAGAGATAGAAGAATAAAGGGGAAAGAGGAAGCATACAAAGCATGCTCGGGGAAGGAACTAAGGGAAGAGGAAAAAAAAGGAAGTAGGAAGGGTGCACAAGGGCATGTGAGAGAATTCGTGAACGAAGAAAATTGTGCCAAGGGAACCGCCATAATACGCATAACCTACAATATTTGGACTTGAGCCGGGATGGATATGTAAGTTGTCAAAATAACTAGGGAGTTATTTTGGACAACAGTGGTAATATGTATAATGTTCATGGGTTTTAACTATGTAATGTGTTCTATGAATCATGGGTGTACTTGGTAGTGTAGAACATTAAATCGAACAATTAAAAGGCTCAAATATAGGCAAGGACCAAACACGTCATGTGTAGGTCTTGATTTTCTATTTTATATTGTTATGGTGTTTTTTTCATTTTTGAATAAGATGTATGAAATGTAAATGTGAGACTAATAGCCCAAGGTTAGTGAAAAATAGGAAAAAGGTAAGGTGTGGTATTAGGTAAGTATTTCCCCCTCAATAATAAAATCATACATATGATAATTTTTTACATCATCGGGTAGTGATAGGGTCTTGGGCCCATTATTCCCACAAGAATCGCGTCGACTCATGAGAATGTACCTGCATCCTTAGATAATGATGGGGTCTTGGGTAAATTTTTTATTCAATAATCACATTAGACATGTGATTATGTGTGTTGCAACATCGAGTAACTACCTAATTAAGAACTACGGGAGAAAGTGTCAAGCAATTTATATAAGTGTTATAACACACACGAACATGTGTGCAAAGTGTTTTTACAAGTTGTTATTTGAAATACAATGTAATGCAATTGAGTGGGTGATCACATAGAGGACATGTATTAAGTTTAGGCGGATCATCACACACATTAAATCATATTTATTTAATTATAATCGAGGTCGAGGATTGTGCAATGACCATTTGTTGTAACTTTATTAATATGTCCACTAGTAATACATGTAATGTTTTATGTGGCATAATCGATTTTATATGTTAATTATGCTAGCCATTGGTGTTATATAATAATTAGATATTTTAAAAGAGTGAACACGATTGTTATAATTGTATAAGGAGTATGACTACCAAAGAATAGTTCGGCCCTAATGTAACCCTCTACTAATCATGTCAACCATAAAAATAAAGGATGGTTTAGTTTGTAATATATGTTGATAGTGTATTCTCTATACTATGGATCATCATGTATGCTGAAAATCTCATCACATGTGCCAATTTAGGAAACTTAAAACATGTGGTCCTTGGGCATGATAGGAATTGAATTTATAATGAGTGTGGTTTCCATATCATAAAGAAGACCCATACTCACGGAATTGTTGATTTATTCTTGTAATGTTTTGTAAAAATCAATATGATGATCTCTAATATGATGATAATGGAAAAAGTGTTTACCATCACCTTGGTTAACTAGGTTTTTTGAGTGATGTTGTATTAATGGGTACACAATCCACTTTTTCTTGAGCAATAGTTGAGCAATATTTGTGGTCATTTTCTAACTTTAGGATGATTTTTTTGGTTGTTGAGGATGAGTTATAATGGTTGGTACTCTAGGTGTATGGGATGTGATATGTGGCTTGATACTAGTAGTAATTTCTATGAGAAATGGCATGACATGTGTTTTTACATATTTGAGCAAAACATCACTAAGAACCATTGGTGTGTCACAAGGAGGTAAAGAAGTATCTAAGTTGGATCTACTCGATGGAGGAACTCATGTTGTTGTTTTGAGAGAACAAATATGTTTCGACTCAATCTTAGTGTTAGGAGAATAACTCTCAAACATGGCCTCTCATGTTATATGACTTAAAGATATTTCTCCTGAAGGATCCAAAACTAAGAGCATGAAAATAATGTATAAATATTGGAGTAAACCATGACTAAAGATATAAAATTTGTAATAATTGATTCATTGGAATGGGAGTGTGGATGATTTTGTATTAAATTGCTCAATGTAATTAGAGACACTTTTTCTAGATTTTGAAAGAATTCAAAAAGTAGTTTGAAGTAACGGTGATTGCATGTGTCATGGGTGAAAAAATGAGTAAATAGGACTTTCTTAGTTTCTTTGCATGTGGTAATAGATGAAAATGGTAATGAAAAGAACCATTTATCAACCTCATTTTTTATAGATCTTGGGAAGATATTTAATAATATTGCATCATTTTCAAGGTACAGTTTTAAATCATCCTCAAGCCTTTGGATCTAATAACCACAATCAACATCTAATTGATGACGCTAAGAAGAAGATATATTGCTATGTTGATTGAATACAAGATGCACCACGCCTTTATATGGCAGATAGGAAGACTGTGCGTGAGGGAGACAGCTTATACGGTTATCAAAACCGATCACTAGTAAATACTAACACACATGTATTAGTTATCTAACATTCCCCCCCTTAATACATTGCTCTTACAAATGTACCCCCTAAATAAATCAAACTTCACCGCCGAGAGAGGCTTGGTGAGAATATCTCGCAACTGAGAATCGTAGGGCAAGATCGAGCTGAATTTGGTGGTTCAAGACTGCTCACGAATGTAGTGACATTCGACCTCAATATGCTTTGTTCTGCTCATGGAAAACAGGATTCTTCACAAGCTTCAACACACCTTGATTGTCGCAGTTGAATGATGGGAGGTTTCTCTTCAGAATCCCTATATCTCGCAAGAATGCGACGTAACCAAATTACTTCGCACACAGCCTCCTCGTGCAACACGGTATTCAGCCTCAAGTGGATGAGAGAGCAACAACTTTGCTTTTGCCGATCCACGAGATAGGTCCAGATCCGAGATGAAAACATATATCCTCAAGTGGATTTCCGTCATCAACGGATCTCGCATAGTCCGAGTCCAGATATCCCTCGTAAGAAGAACCGAGTGTTCTTTCGATACCTGCACTCAAAGTCAATCTGTACTCTGACATATCTCAACACATGCTTTCACTGCTATCCAATGACATTTCTTCGGCTCCCGCATAAATCTGGGAGAGATAGCTCACCGCAAAGCAAAGATCTCTGGTCCGGTATAAGTCAAGTAAATGAGACTCCCCACAAGCCGCCCGTAGTGAGTGCCATCTACCCGTGGTGAATCCTCGAATCTAGATAGTTGCAAACCTTTTCCATAGGTGTGGAATTGGTTTACAATCCGACATCCCATACTTTTTTCAGAGTGTCTTGGCATATTTCATCCGGGGAGACGAAGATATGATTCTTCTTCCGCCATATCTCTAAGCCAAGATAATAGTGAAGTAGCCCCAAATCAGTCATGTCAAAGTATTTCTTCGATCATTCTTTACATCATCTACAAGATTGTCGAACTTCCCGTGATCACAAGATCATCTACGACAAAACCGTAATGACAATCTCTGCTCCTACCTTCTCGATATACAAATTTGTATCCGAGGGGCTACGAGTGAATCCATGCTGCAATAGGTGATCATCTATTTTTATGTACCATGCCCTAGGTGCATGTTTAAGTCCATAAAGAGACTTTATTCGACGACATACCTTGTGTGGTTGATGCTCGTCTACAAACCCTTCAAAGTGTTGGGCCATGTACACTTCTTCTTCGCAGATCACCATTTAGAAAAGCACTTGACATCCATCTCGCTGAAGTTTCCATCCATTTTGTGCTGCCAAAGGCACATACAACTCGATGGTTTTGATCTTCGCAAATGGGTGCAAAGGTCTCGCCATAGTCAATTCCCTTCTTGGCACGAGCATAACCCTTCGCAACAAGTCGTGCTTTGTGTTTGTCGATCAACCATCTCGCCTTATATTTTGTTTTGAAAATCCATTTGCAGCCAATGGATTTCTTACCGGAGGCAGATCGACAAGTTCCCACGTCCGATTCTCGAATCGGGAATCATATTCAAAGATCCATAGCTTGTTTCCACCGTGGTTGGTCTAATGCCTCACGAACAAAGTGTCGTCGTTGGGTGCTCTCAACAACTGAACTCATGAGTGCAAAATTTACCTCATGTCTAGCTTGACTTCGTGTTCTAACTCCCGTAGAAGTACCAGGAAGTGAGTTCAGGTGTGCATCCCTGATAGTACTGACCCATTTCGGACGTTGGCGCGCATTGATGTGAAGATGTGTTTTCCAAAGGTGCCAAGATCAACGAACAAATCTCCACTCGCCTCTTCTCTCTCTCGAGAAGAATCATCTTGCTCATCATCTGGATGTGTGAGCAATCTATGTGACGAGGTCGGTACTGGATCTCCATTGTGTGGCAAGGAGTCAAAGGACGACTCATCACATACCACATCTCGACTCTCGTAGATCTTCTTCGCCTCGGGATCCATGAGACGATATGCCTTTGAGGTAGTACTATACCCCAAGAAAAGACATGGCGTTGTCTTTGGATCGATCTTCTTCCTTCTTTATTATCTAGAACATGCATATATGCAAAGACAACCAAAAACTCTTAAATGATGAATAGAAGGTTTACGACTACCCATACCTCTTCCTGTCTTGTTCTGCTTCGCAAGATCTTGTGGGTGCCCGGTTGAGTAAATACATCGCTGCCCTGGATCGCTTCGCCTAAAATCGATCCTCCAACTTGGCGGTCGAGAGCATACAACGAGCCATCTCCATGATAGTCCTCGTTGTGGGCGCTCGGAAATCCTGCTGTTGGGGCGATAGGAGCAGCCAAATGTTATTGAATGCCATGCCGTCTGTGTATGCTAAGAACTTCTTTGACACAAATTCCCCTCGATCCGAGCGAGGAGAAGAAGAGGCTTCCTGCATCGCCCGGTGGCTTCATTGCGGGTAGAAGGTTTGAAAATTTGCAAGTGCCTCACTCTTCTTCCGAAGGAAATATACCCACATTTTCCGTGAGTAATCATCAATGATGAGCTGAAAGTACACAAAACCTTGAAAGCTAGTCGGCAGGGTCCGCACAGACGGGTGTGAACGACCGAAGATGCTCAGAATGATAAGAGCTCGCTTGAATGGACCTCTATGTTGTTTGCCCGCAAGACAGCCTGAGCAAACAGGTAAGGAATGGGAGAGTGGAGGAAGCCCTCTTACCATTTCCTTCGCACTGAGTTGATGCAGAGCCCCGGCAGAAAGATGACCATATCTAAAGTGCCAAAGTGCAGTGGACTCTGCCGTTGATGCAGAGAGAGCAATGCTAGATGAAGTGACCGCATCCAGTGCAAATAGACGGCCCTTCAGAAATGCTTGAGCAATGACTGACTCTCCCTGGGAAATGATGCAGGACTTGACCCCTTTTTCAACAAAGAATTCAACCTGCATTCTATGGTTAAGAAGTTGACTTACAGACAAAAGATTTGAAGTCAAACCTGGAACATAGAGCACCTTTGTCAGTGTACATCTTCGTGTTCCAAGAGGAATGATGACATCACCAATCCCTGCTGCAATATACTCTTGATTGTCTGCAATGGTGATCCGATCTCCAGTGGGCCGGTCACTCAGAGTATGGAACAACTTCTTGCTGCTGGGCCATGTGTTTCACGGCACTGAATCAATCAACCAGACATCTTCTGACGGCTGCGAAGTCTGTGAGACTAGAACAATGTCAGAATGAGTTGTATCTGGTACCTCTTCATCTGAGGTGGCTTCCTGCTGAGCAGCAATGTGGCCCTTCTGCCTCTGATTACGAGCATGCCATCGGGATTTCTTAGAATATCCGCGCCGAAGTGCTCTCTTCGCGTAATTTCCATACTGCGACATCATCGTTGTAATAACAGTTCAGCCGTGGTGCGTATCCGTGGAGCAAATGTGGCACCACCGATCCGCCTTGTGATTATGCTGCTTCTGGGGTGGCTGCTGTGGTGGCCGCTGTGATGATGGCTGCTGAGCATGCTGCTTCTGATTGGGGGCTGATTGCCCTTTCCGAGGCTTATGTTTTTGCCTCGTGATGAGAGCCTTGTCTTCGAAGGCTTCTTGTACATTTTGCATGGCTTCTTCCTGTTGGAGATAATTCACCAGGGTTGCAAAACTCACCTCCTGTTGAGTAATTGTCAACGTGGTGATCAGTGTCCGAAACCGTGACGGAAGAGCTCGCAGGGTGAGTGGGACAAGCAACTTGTCGTCCACTGGTTCTCCAAGTGCAGAGAGTTCTGCACGTAACTCAGCTACACGCCGCAAGAAGGCTTCTACTGATTCGCCTTCATGCATACTCATCGTATGAAGCTTTGTCTGAAGTTGCAACTTTGTCGTCAGATTCTTAGCTTCGTAGATGGTACACAATGTGCTCCAAGCCTGAGAAGAAGCAGTTGCTTCTCGAATGTATGGCTGCACCTCATCAGAAAGACTGAGGGTGATGAGCATGAGTGCTTTCGCATCAGCCTTTTCATATTTTTCCAACAGATCATCGTCTGCAGGAGGGGCGTCTTTGCCAGAGACAATCCCCCAAAGATCTTCGAATTGAAGAATCGTCCGCATTTTGGTTTTCCATGCGGCGAAATTTGGCCCTTTCAAGAGTTGGGCATCTGATAGCAATATTTTTGGAGCAGACATTTTTGCAATTTGCCGACTTTGCTTACACGTAGCTACACAAGCACGGATCTTGCTTAAAGATGTCTCCTTTCGTGAGAGTAGAGGACGGACAGCTTGCTCCAAAGAATGAGTCTTTCTCTCGAATCTCCACGACAAGACAAACGGGATAGTTTCAGCTCCACCACGCCGCACGCACAAAGAATTGGGTGGTCTCGGTCTCCACAACAAAGAAATGGTGGTCTCAGTCTCCTCGCAAACGCGGGACAGGCACACTCCTCCTTCACGCAGGAGACAGATGTGCTCGATCTCCTCTCAAAGAAAAGAAATGGCAATCGGCTCGCTTTTCTTCTCCTTTCTCCTTCAGTGCACTCCTTCAAATGCCAGACTTTGCTCTTCACGCAATGGGACACGCAGGGACAGGCAACTTCCTTCACACACAAGCACAATGCTCCAGCACTTCCACGTGACTTTGCTCCAATCTCCCACGCACAGCACAGCGTTTTCTTCGTGAGCGGGACAGGCACTTCCTTCACGCACAGCAGCAAAGAAATGCTCCAGGCACTTCCACGCGGGAACAGGCAACTTTGCACCCTCCTCACGCACCAGCAAAAACGTTTTCTTCACGCACCAGACCAACAGGCACACTCCTTCACGCATTCACGGGCAACTGCACCAGCAAGCAACGTTTTTCCTTCACGTACCTCCTTTACGCGGGACCTCGGCCTCTTTCTTCACGCCTTCTCACGCACAGCAAAGATGAAAACGGGTCTTCTCACGCACAGCACTTCTTCAAAGCGCACGCACAAAGACAAGAAATGGCGTTTCCAAAGACGCTATGACAGAAAGAGAGAAATCGAGTCTCCTTCACGCACAGAAAATAAAAACGGGTCTCCTCGCCTCCTCACGCACGCACAAAACGCATGACTAGGAACTCACGCGGAGTCTCGCTCTCTTCCTCTCTTCCTTCATGCATACGTGCTCTTCTCACGGCTCCCGTGGTCTCTCAGTGGTCTTCTTTCACGCACAACCACGCTCCGATACCAATGATGGAACGCAGGTACTTGAAGAAGATATAGTTTGCTATGTTGATTGTAAATAGGAAGATGCAGGGAGACGCCTTTATATAGTAGATAGGAAGACTGTGCGTTAGGGAGATACGTTTATAAAGTGGTAAGGCGCATAATATATACTAGTGGTCACTTTATCATGGCCATTAGGAGTTGCAAGGTACTTGTTCAAAATAGAAGCCTAAAGTCAATAAAAAATACCGCAGTGTATTTCTCATATTTGCATGAGGCATTTCAAGTTTAGTATTAAATGATTCCATTTTTTTATTTCTCTTGCATTCAGACATGGGGCTTTTGTGTTTCTGTGGAGCAGGGGAAGAGTGTATTTCTCACAATAATCTATGCTATTAAATGATACATCAAACAACATTTATAAGATTGGGAGAAACATATTAATTTTAAAAATTCTAACAATGTTAAAGTAATGTAAATGTAGGGACAATGTATATATTGAGCAACAATGGAAGATAGCATTTGTAATATGTCTTTGAAATGTATGACTGATAGAATGTAACATATGGTAAAGAAATAAGAGGGAAAAGTAGTCATATGAAATCCTGTACAACAATCAGTTAAGGAGGATATTGGCTTGTTTAATTTTGAAATTGTTTAAAGTGATGCATACTAATAAAACACAGTTTCAAAGTTGATTAAGTGCATGATTAAAAATAGAAATATAGAGGCAACACATTTGGACATGCTAGCCAAAAACTCCAATGTCATCAACCATTGCAAGCTACATTCAGTATGTAATGCAAATGTTTTCTTTGCAAATAATGCTAGATACATATGCATGTTACAAAATTCTTGGTATACATATCTAAAGGCTTAGAGAGCTATACATTGTATGTAGGTTCTTATTTATGTGATGGTTTTATACTTGACATGCATAGAATTAGGAAGCATGTGGCATTCATTTGTAATTTTTTGTATTAAGTATGATTTTCCTGTGCCAGTTGTGCCTTGGACTATCATGTAGAGGGGTGATAAGGTGGGCTTTGCAGATGCATGTTTGATTATTATTTGGAGTGCTCGACATTATTCTACCGATAAATTGTAGGCATTTTTAATATGGGGATTTATGGTTAGAATGGTTTTATTGGTGATATGGGTAGCTTATATGAAATCTAGGCTTGATTCTCATAGTGTGTTTTTCACCAAGTAGTTTGTGGCCAACTGTGAGTAAGATAAAATCCATGCTTGCCAATTAGTTTTAGGTCACTATTGTTGAGGGTTCCTATTAGGTATAGGCATGAGAACAATTCCCACTTGTCCATATGTAGTAGTTTTGTTTTTGACATGTCTACTTTAAAGCTAGTTGTATCAGTGTTGTAGTTAGTAGGAGGTGCACGTTCTATACGCCAACGCGTTGATATGTCGGTAGGAATAGATCCCAGTTATGGGTTAAGGTTTCTTTGCATATGCTTATGTCATCTAGAATATTACGAAAGGGTTTGTATAGCAAGAGCTTTGTGAAACAAAAGTCCTCGTATCCTATCGGCCCAATAATACGAGTGATTGCAGTGTGGGGAAATAATATAACAACTACCTTTTTATCTCTATTTCCATTGATTTATTTTTCGTTGTTTATGATATGACCATGATCTTGCACATTCTATCAAGTTTTAGGGTTCTAAGAATGTTTTTTTGTCGTGTATGCAAAAATAAATGTTGAAAGTAATCCTTGTAGTGGCTAGCATTGCAAAATATACTTTTTTAATCCACAGAGAGAGTTATAAATGTATGGCTACATACTGATATCGATATTTTTAGTAACATGTGGCATGTTTCATGTGCACCTATAGCTTGGTTAGTATTTTTTTAGGAAAATAGCTTAGTGTATGCAGTCTTCACAGTGCTTTGAGTTTCATTGGTATTTTCTATCTTTACTAACATGTGGTGGTTTTTCGGTCTGCCTTAGCTATGTTTGTAGCTATATATTTCAAAATTGAATGGTCTCTCCTAGAGGAGAAATATTACGCTATGAATGGGCCATTAGGAGTTGGGAATGTAATGCAAGGTACCTGTTTGGTGTTTGTAGTTTTGTAAAGTTGGTTGTAAAAAAATATTGCAGTGGTTTACATTTCATATAAAGAGGCACGACAAGTTTAGTAATTGCTTTACATTGCCAATACATATTATGTGTAATGAAGTTTAGTATTAAATGATTCCATTTTTTAATTTCTCTTGCATTGCAGGTGCTTTTGTGTTTCTATGTGGAACAGGGGAAGAGTGTATTGCTCAGAATAATCTATGCTACAGATACAAACAACGGTATGGGATTGGGAGAAACATATTAATTTTAAAAATTCTAACAATGTTAAAGTAATGTAAATGTAGGGACAATGTATATATTGAGCAGCAATGGAAGATAGCATTTGTAATATGTCTTTGAAATGTATGACTGATAGACTGTAACATATGGTAAAGAAATAAGAGGGAAAAGTAGTCATATGAAATCTTGTACAACAATCAGTTAAGGAGGATATTGGCTTGTTTAATTTTGAAATTGTTTAAAGTGATGCATACTAATAAACACAGTTTCAAAGTTGATTAAGTGCATGATTAAAAATAGAAATATAGAGGCGACACATTTGGACATGCTAGCCAGAAACTCCAATGTCATCAACCATTGCAAGCTACATTCAGTATGTAATGCAAATGTTTTCTTTGCAGAGAATGGTAGATATATATGCACGTTACAAAATTCTTGGTATACATATCTAAAGCTTAGAGAGATATACATTGTATGTAGGTTCTTATTTATGTGATGGTTTTATACTGACATGCATAGAATTAGGAAGCATGTGGTGTTCATTTGTAATTTTTTGTATTAAGTATGATTTTCCCGTGCCAGTTATGCCTTGGACTATCATGTAGAGGGGTGATAAGGTGGGCTTTGCAGATGCATGTTTGATTATTATTTGGAGTGCTCAACGTTATTCTACCGATAAATTGTAGGCATTTGTAATATGGGGATTTATGGTTAGAATGGTTGTATTGGTGATATGGGTAGCTTCTATGAAATATAGGCTTGATTCTTGTAATGTGTTGTTCGCCAAGCAGTTTGTTGCCAACTGTGAGTAAGATAAAATCCACGCTTACCAATTAGTTTTAGGTCACTATTGTTGAGGGTTCCTATTAGGTATAGGTGCGAGAACAGTTCCCACTCGTCCATATGTAGTAGTTTTGTTTTTGACATGTCTACTTTAAAGCTAGTTGTATCAGTGTTGTAGTTAGTACGAGGTGCACGTTCTATATGCCAATGCTGACAAAAGTCCTTGTATCCTATTGACCCAATAGGACGAGTGATTGCATGTGTGGGAAATAATATAACAACTACTTTTTTATCTCTATTTCCAATGATTTATTTTCCATTGTTTATGATATGACCATGATCTTGCACATTCTATCAAGTTGTAGGGTTTTAAAAATGTTTGTCTTATCGTGTACGAAAAATAAATGTTGAAAGTAATCCTTGTAGTGGCTAGTGTTGTAGAATATACTTTTTTTAACCCATAGAGAGAGTTATAAATGTATGACTACATACTAATAGCGATATTTTCAGTAACATGTGGCATGTTTCTGTGCACCTATAGCTTGGTCAGTATTTGTTTCGGAAAATAGCTTACTGTATGTAGTCTTCACAGTGCTTTGACTTTTAGTGGTATTTTCTATCCTTACTAACATGTGGTGGTTTTTCGGTCTGCCTTAGCTATGTTTGTAGCTATATATTTCAAAATTGAATGGTCTGAAACAACTGGTTGGAACATTATGAGTTGGAGTATAGTACGGTTCCCCATGTATGTTTTGGCATAGTGTGGAGATGTTTTGAATAGGCCAAGGGAATTTGTACTTACAATATATTTTCCATCCTTTCTTTCTTAGGCATGTAGATGCAATGCACATCGTATGGTATTATACATGGTTAACCATTTCTTCATTTAATGTGTGTCGGTGAAAAAGGTGTGTCCCACGCAAATCTGGTATGTACATGATCAATTGGCTGCCTCACCGATGCCTTTGTTTACGAAAAGTAACATACCTTTTCAAAATATGAGCACATTTCATTCTATTGATGGCGAGGAGGCCTCAAGCTATCCAAAATTTTGACAGTTTTTATTTGCCTTCCCCCTGAATAACTGGATCTTGCTTACGTATCGGCCAATTGAAAATAACCAGTTATACACAATTCAGAAAATCCAAATGCTTTAAAACCAAATACATAGAAATTTAACTAAAACCTTACTTGATATAAAGTGACATAGGAAATTGGAGCAAACAACTACCTAATAGGCTCGAGCAAGTTGTTGCGATGTCGAGGCTTCTTTTGGTTTCATGAGAGAGTTCCTTCGGTGTCTCATGGTTTTGAAAGCCCCACCCATGTTAGTATTAACATCATCCTTCCAATCAAGAAATACTCAATAAATAGAATCAACCTGCGCAAGATGAAGTATCAGGGGAGCAGATTTCTGCTTTGCGATGACTGATCCACACACCTTCCGTCGGTATTTGTCGATGGCCTTCACGTATTATTCACTTACATGAGGGTGGCAATTCGTCATATACGCGCAGTTTCAAGCGCCAGACCACACACATTAGTTTGAGACTGTGTAAACAAGGCAGTAGAGGCCGTGAGGTAGAGGTGGTCGGTGAGGTAGGAGGCCAACAAACAGAAATGGAAAGAAATGAAACATGGTGCAAAAGGATGATGGGACAACCAAAGCGTCATGCATGCTGCTGGCAGGTGTAAGAGTGGCACACTGGCAGTAACTAAATTTATTTGGAAGAGAAAAAATGAAACATCTCAAATAGGAGAGCATCATCATAAAACACCTCGAACAGTAGACACACCTTAGGGTTGCTCCTGAAAGAGCAAGTCTACGCCTGAAGGGTCATTAATGGAAAGGGGTATTGGTGGAAGTGATAGGAGTAGACCGAAATCAGTAAATGGAGATATTTCATTTCTTTTTTCCACTCAACCAGATTTGAAGACATAATTTATGTATTTAAATCCTATGAATACGTGATCTTGTGTCTTGAATAGGCATCCAAAATTACATTCTAGTACAAGGATGGCCAAGGTTGAGGTGCTACGTTGTTTCATATTTTCTTTAATTGTCATTGGCATACCTTTTTTCATGGCTGCTACAGAAATATATAAACACATTTGACCTGCAATGATCATTGGTTGTTTATTTGTTTTGTTCAAATAATTTCAGGCTTGCAGTTTATGATTTCAATATATAACCTCTTATGGACCCCAAATCAAACTCATTAAAAAAGTGTATAAACCTATGTAACTCTACAATGCTCTAGTCAGCGCACCTATTAAGTTAAACATATATACGTTTTTGTGGAGATTGTATGCACAATAAGTGAATAAAGTGACCAGAAACAACAATGCTTCCTCTTCCATCATTTGCACCGAAAAAACCATGGTTCCGATTTCATTCAACCATGCAGCCTGCACATTCAATGGTTTTCCCCACCCATAATGATTTTTCATCCATGCAGCTCGCCACGTTTGTACCACAGAGCCCTGCAAATTGTAGAAGCAAAGCCATAAACCCACTGTCAGGAGATTCCATTGTCCGTGCAATACCAATGGACAAGAAGTTTCCAAAATAAGTGGGATCAATGACGCCTTTACACCAACTTGGAATACTAAATGGAAAATCAATTACATTACAGAAACTCTCCAAAAGCTGAAGTGCCAATTTTTTTATTGATGTCTGCAAGGTCGCAAGACCTGAGTTGATCTCAAGGGAATAAGAATGGATTACACAATTTTTTGTGGAATAAATACCACGGAACGAGCTTCCAAGATGGGGGTAGCATTCACATATTTGAATGCATGGGTTTGTATGGTTGAGTCAAGGAGCTTGCGAAGGGATACCATGTCATTAAACTGAGGAAGGTCAAGCCGGTGAAGTCATAAGCCAAGCTTAATGTAAAATGAAGGGCATCTAATCGTGCAGTGCAAATTCCATTACCTCAAACAGAGATTTGGATGCTTTGATAAATGTTTCAAAAGTTGACCTGCTCTGAATCCAGCCACTGTGACATTATTGTCCGCACTTATGGTGGAACCCAGTTTCTTTCAGGTCTTTCATCATCTTTCCCGTAAAACGGATGTTTGAGTAAACCAGATCTGTTTTGTGAGCCAACAGTTTCTGTTTATCCTCTTCCATCCTCAGTGTTGTTTCATTTCTACTGATTTTTTTGTCATGCTATGCTCTGTTGTGCAGGGTAGGCTTCGAAACTGGGTGGCCTCTGCTACATTCTGCCCACGATTTCATGAAGTGCCAACTACTCAGATCCCATTTCGAGAGGCTGAAACGGAGTGCATGTAGCGACAGGTGGTGGGATGAGAAAAATGCTGACAGACATGGATGACAGGCAGCTCGAAGCAGGAGGGCGTCGTCGTAAACATCAATTGTGTAAATATGAAATAAGTTCATATTATAAAAAAATAAAAATAGAAATATAGATCTTAAGTCGTGTCTACATAATAATAACAAATTGCGGTAATATAGACGATCTAACTAAAAAAGTACAAATTAGAATTAGAGAGGATAGATTGAGATAAGTGATAGTAATTGATAATGTGCAAGAAGGATGTGTAAAATATTGTCACGCTATCTTGAAAATCTAGAAGTGTACTTTTGTAAGTAAGACAAAGTCACTGTTTGAGATAAAGTCACCTAGTTGAGTTTGTCCTATATGGATGACTTTTTATTCATGGTTGTGATCTATATATTACTTTTAACATTGTGTTCTTTTATGTATGTAGCTTCACTTTTTTTGGTTTCATTTTCATGATCACAATTGTGCAACTAACTATGACTTATTCTTCTTCTTCTTTTCTCGGGGATCTAAAAAGGGGTTAGTCTCTTTTGGGTTGAGCAAAACCCACACACCTATTTATCAATACTCCAAAGAGGCATCAAACCCTCATAATTCCCACTTGATGTATATGTGCAAGTTGTGTATCACAACATGTTTGGTAATGAATACTCTAATAGAACCTCACGAGTATAATGCCAATATGGACACCTAAAAATTACTATTATAATTAGTTTTGATTTTGTTTATCATTTTAATGAGATTCATTTGAATTAGTTTTGTGACATATTTTTTTGGTTAAATGATTTTTTTAAAGACATCTTCTATTTTTATTTGGAAATGCCAGTTAGAGTGTAGTTCATTGGATGTGTACTTAATTAAGTTAAAATCATTATCCATTCATCCCCAAGAGGTGGGGTACCATTTCTAAGTATATATGATTGAATTTAGTCTTATTTTAGGCCATTTCTATTTTTAGGAGAGTTTGGGGCACTTAGTTTGCCTAGTTTGACTAGTATGCATGTGTCACTTAAACTAATAACGACTTCTTGCATGTTGACCATATATTATTAATGGATGATACTTGTCATCTTGATTCTATTTTTAGTCATATTTATTTGAATTTAGTTAACTTCTGAGTTATATATTTTATTAGTATTCTTTCACTTGTCATGTAGAAATAGACAAGTTTAGCTATAATGGCTATACTAGTCTTGTTTGTTAAATAATTCAATATGCAACCGTGGGGAAATTTTTCACAATGGTAATATTTTTGCATTGATTTTATCTATGATTTTATTTACAGGTATTTAAAAATAAAACCATAAATATTGAGCAGTATTATTTTAAGTTATTCAATGCATATTTTGTCATCAATCTCACTTACAACAATACTAGTTTAATAGCTAGTTATTATTGGGCAAGATTATATAATCGTTAGATTCATTTAAAGGGTATTTTAGATATTATTTACACTCTATAAACATATCAAAAACATCCGAACCTCCATAACTTCACAATGATATTTGATGTGCAAGATGTAGCTTTGTAAATTGGCCTAGGAAGCCTTGTGTGATGCGTGCAAACTTAGAGTTGGCTGAATATGTTTGAGACATTGATATAACGATTGGGTGTGTTTTTTTATCTCCTACGTACTTCAAATATGTAAGAGGTGATTCCCTTACAAGGGGTTATGTGAGTGTTATTTTATATTTGACTATTGCATTTAGGTTTTGCACTCAGTGACATTATACCAACTTGGATATTTTGTGAATTTGAAAATTTAACCATTAGATATTTCGAGGATGAATTCATTGGTTCATGAAAATGTAGCCTTAGTAGCTTTATCTATCACATCCAAAATTTTCTAGGTGAAATTCGCAATCCAAACTCGATTAGAGATGGTGGCTAGATGTCTAAAAATGTGTTCTATACTCTAAGAATGGGATTTTGACTAGTTAGAGGTAACTAACAAGTGTGACCTAGTGGATGATAGTGTTAATTAAGAAAGGGATGTATAAGTAGTCAATTTACTAAAAATGATGTATGGGATGAGATAAATGTCAAGGATTAATTGTTAGATGTTATAGGTCCATATTTAGGTGTCTACAAATAAATTTAGAAGGCTGCAAGCATATCCCTAATATATGATCTCAAGGTGGCCTAAAAAAACTTGTAAACACATCTCCAAGCTAAGACTTTGAGAATTATTGAATCTTGTAATCATATCCGTAATCTATTATTTCAAGGTCAATATTCCTAATAAACAACCTTAAGTATTATGAAGCTTTGTAAGAATGTTTATACCCTACAACTTTAATCCATATTAACATTTGTTGGCATAGTCATGATACTCCGAAACCTATGGCATCTTATTAAAGTTACCTCTCTCATTTTTAAGGAGCATGTTGTTGTAAGACATAAAACTAAGCTAACATCATTAACTTCCACTTACCACTAAAATAGACCCTTCCCTTCCTATATAATGAGAAAATTTCATGGCACAACTCCAAGACCTCAAGATGACCAATATTAGAGTCTATGAAAGGTTCATAAGAGGTGTGAAATGGTTGGTGCTATTTTCTTAGCATGTCACTAATTTTCCATAGAGTTGATGGCTACTTGAATATGCAAGACTTGAAAATGTCTTGGTGTCCCCGAGATTTCACCCTAAAATCTGGGACTACCCCTTTAAAAAAATTCGTTCTTTTCAAAGTAACGGGTCGTTTTGTGTTTGTTTTCCTGTAGTTGTTTGCATTGCTCTAAGGTATCCCTAGAGAGTCATAAAATCCAAATTCACCAAATACCCACATGCTAAAACTCACTCTATCCCTTCGTAAGTTTTGTCTGAGAGAATTTTATTTATTTATTTATTAAATAAATAAAGTTCTTTTAAAAATAGATTGAGCTAAAATTGGAGGATTTAGGTTATATAAATCACTTCACCCCATCATTATTACCATAGAACATTCACCTGGGGGAAGAATTTTTGCAGATTAGCTAATTAGAGAATTTTTTTGAGCAATTGCCCACAATTTTTTTTTTGTTTTATTTCTTTTTGTTTGTGTTTTGGTTTGTTTTCTTTGGAAATTCCCGTAGCCTATTCATTCTTCTTGCCAAATCTTTCCCTAGGCCTAGGGTTTTGAAAAGCTATCTAGTATTTTTAATTACTAATCTATCTAAAGGTGATCAGAGCTCAGGATTCTTTCAGAAGATTGCAAGAAGTCACTTGGTCCAAAAAGGTGCAAAAATGGATTTTGTGAAAATAATAAAAATATTTCCATCAATGCATAGAGCTTGAAAAATATGCACTTTTAGAGAAAACGATACCCAAAACGGAGCTACATAATGAAAGTTATGGCACATGCAAGTCTTCACTTTGCTACATCTTCCCGAACCCTTTCCAAAAATGGAAAATTTTATTCTTTACTTGGGTTCTCTTCACCAAAAATCCAAAAAAGGAAAGAAATGCGTCTTCATGCCGGTCATAGTTTTCAAAGTCCATTTCAAAGTCTCTTGTCCAATTCTCATGCAATTCTCACAATGCAAGTCACACTTTTGGAAAAGAGCTATCTTTCATGCAAGTCACACTTTTTGGAATAAATAGAGCTAAGCTGCAATGGGAATTTTGGTAGTGGTAAGCAAGCGGGAATTTCTTACCTGCTATGCAGGGTACTTTTTCCCATGAAGTCAAAGTCACTTAAGTTGCAATGGGAATATTAGAGGTGGTAGGAAAACGAGAATTTATTACCTGCCTTGCAGGGTAAAAATTCCCATTATAAAAGAAAAATCACTTAAAGCACCAATGGGAATTTCTTACCGCCTTGCAGGTAAAAATTTCCATGATGAAAGTCAAATAACTTAAGTGGAAGAGGGGATTTTGGAACTGCATGCAGGTGGAAATTCCCACCAAGTTGACTTTCCTATTTTTAGCATCTACCCATGCCAAAAAGTGTGACCCACCTTGGCATTAAACAATGCATCTAATGTTATTTATTAATGGATTTTTCATCTAATTTTGGCGCCATGTATGGAAGGAAAATCAATGCAAAAGGACAAGCTAAAGAGAAGTCAATGATGCATGCTAAAAAATAAAAATAAATTATTAAAAAGCAAACGAAGCATGCATATTTGGGCGGCCAAATTGGATGAATAGACTTGACTTTTAATTAATTAAATTGCGAGAAATAGAGAAGAAAATTATTAAAAATAAGAAATCATAAATCTATATAAGCATGGGATGCCATAAAGGGGAAGCACTTATTTCTTTTGATAAAGATTGCAGCCCGAGACATGTTTGGCACCAAAGGAAGGAGGATGTTGCATTAATAAATATTTTCCACCGTCGGGAAGCTTCAAGTTTTGGCTCCTAGGGTTGGAATAGCCTCATTTTTATCATTCTAAGTGTCTGCATGTTGGTATATATGCCTGAGTGAATTAAATAATATTTTTCTTGATTTGCATGTAAGAAAAACCTCAAATTTTAGGGCAGCAGACTTTATATGCAGATTTTGGTGATAAAAATCAAGTATTCATGCCATGGAATCCATCTTTATTTGAATAAATTACAGGTATTGATCACATGTGCTCAAATCAATGTTAGGTACATTGAATATATCTTCCAAATAAGAATAAATTGTCAGATCTATACAAATTGATCCAATTACAAGGATTCTTGACAGAATTAAAAGAAAAAGAGCTCAGACAAAGATTGTTTCAGCCATGTTGAAGCATGATGAAAGAGAAGGGTCAGCAGAATCATGCATAACTTCCAAGATCACCGAAATCAATGATACAAACATGGGCCCTAAAATTATCACTGATTTGATTGAGAGATCCAAGGCCATTGGTAGATCCAACTCTCATAATTGCAAAGGCTTCTAGAAAAAATTCATTCTCTTGTTTCTAGCGTAACTCGTGTAGAATTCTCAGTGCATGGAAAATTCCTCTCAGGAGCTTGTGCATGTGCTACCAATCTTCCAGTTGAAGCCTTCATTGAATTTACTTGTACTTTCCTTCACCCAGAGTGCTTTCTAGAATTTTTAATTGCTCATCTACAATTAAAAATAAAAGATGATGAGTTTTGTCTCGAATTGTTATAGCAAGCATTTTATTAGTGCATGTCTTTGAAGAAGAATTGTAAAAGATTCAAGGATAAAAGAGGAAGATAGGTCAAAGACAATAACCACAAGAAAATCACAAGCTTAGTTACTTCCATATCCAGTTTGGTGAGAATCAAAGGCGTAAGAGGCAACCGCATGTAGAATATGGAAAAAGAACAACATTGGTAGTGTAACATCTTTCTTCCAATTTCTTCTCCTTTTTTCTCTTGTTTTCTCCGAAAAATTAATTGAGTAATCAATTCAATTATAAAACTTAAGTGATTTGTTTAAAAGTCGTTGCTTCAAGTTAGGAAGAAGTCAATCACTTGGAAATAGGTGGCAGACATGCAAAATAGAAGGTTCTATTTTCAGTTATAAATCATGCATGTCATGCAAAGAGGAATTCTAGGAGGAAGATTGCCAGCTGCTTCCCTTTTCATAGCTTCCACATGCGGGAATTCATTTAAAGCTTCCTATTTGTAATTGCCCTCTATACACTATAAATAGAGAAAGAGCCTACGGGATAAAGGATCATAATTTGTAATCAACATTCTTATGTTCCGGACTTTGATCCGAAACCCTTGATAGCTTTTCAAAGCTAAGGAATAGAGAAGAGACAGATTTCCAGAGAACTTTGTGTCAACGGTGCATTTTTTCTTATTTCCTTTTAGATCTATGCATAAACTTTGTGTTGTCTTAGATCCTGAAACTTCCATTTTATTCAAATTCTTCATTCCAAGATCTATTTGTTTCGTCTATGTGCATGTGACCAACTGTTTCAACTATTGGTTAGATTGCACATCTCCTTTCCATCTTCTCGTATTTAATTATTTCCCCTTCGCACACATTTATTACAGTTTCTTACTTACTTGCTTGCAAAATTGCCTAGCTATGGTTCATGAGCTACACAATTAAAGTAAAACCAACCGATAGATATTAGGAAATATAATTGTGAAATCTTACACGGGAGCCTCATCGGTAAATGAGGAGATTTATCTCATGATCGCCTAGGTTTTTTTGTGCAAGAAAATCTAGCGAACAAGTCTCCAAACCCTCCACTAAATGCATGGAATAATATTAAAATCATTGTATATCTAGCTATTTGTGTGCCCATTCTTTAGTAAGTGTTGGTATAAAAGTAGTTTTAAAAATTGTGTTATTTTTTAATTACAAACAATACATAATATCAATTTAATGGCCACATTTTTGAAAGAAAAGTTAAGAAAAAAATCAAAATTTGACAACAATGAATGAATTTATGTATCGTTTTCTTAAAATCCTAAATTTATGTTTGGTTCTACAATAACAAGGAAATTTGATGAAGAGAGCAATGTCGGACATATATTTAAAGGCACATGTGATTAGAGGAAGGAAAAAATCAATTAAGAGGCGTAAAACAAATAAGGGAAGGTCAAACATTGGATAAGGAAAAATAACAAATATACTCATTCATCCCACAACTAATCAATCATTATGTTGGTGGGAAATCTACTTTGATTGTGGCACCACTATCACGATCTTTTGGTTTTATATATTGTCATAGACCAAACCTACCAACTATTTCCAAATAATGCTGGAATAAATTTTTAAATGAATAGAGATTTTAAAGTTTTATAAGTAATTTGAAATCATTAAAGATTTAAATGAGTGCGTTCTAAATCCTAGCATACCGTACTCATGAAATCCTATAAAGTTATTAATTATAGTAAGCCCTTTTTATGTATTTCAAATTCATTAACATCTCTTCCATATTGTACCACTAGATATACAAACACAAGTTGGATGTACAATGATTTTAATGGATGACATTAGAAAAATAAAAGTTCATTTGAAGTAGAGTAGGTTTGGAACCATAAATAATCAAGCAGAAATTTTTTCCACTATAACTACGAGGAATTATGACCTAATTTTCTATGTTTCTTAGAAGGGTTTACACATGGTTCTAGTATAGAGACATTAAGAGATTCTTATAAACTATCTTAAATTGGATTCCAACATTTCCTTTTGATACCCCAAAAGTATCCAAGTGAAAATTAAAAAAACAAATTTTTTTAGAATCCCAAGATCTAAGAAAATTTCTATTTTTTTCTCAAAAAAACAAAACTAAGATTAGGCATAATGAAACAATATTTCCAAAGTAAGATCGTTATTTTTTATTCACCTTTATCTTTATAAAATAGGTGACCTAAATCTACTTCCAATAATTATTTGAAGCATCTCCAAAAACTATTACAAATATCCCTTTCTTTACACAACTTAGGAGGGTGAGAGAGGCTTGAAAATTGATGACATAAAAGTCTTTTTTTAATTTAGATTGTATGTGACGACCAAAAATTTCAAACAATCATAGACAGTTACAAGCTGAAATTTTAGTAGATCGCGTATTATTTGAATATTCTTAGGGACCCACACACTCTTGTGGAAAATGAATCTTGTACAATATTAGAGGCATGTGCTTATTGATCTCTGCTTATACAATATTAGAGGCATGTGCTTATTGATCTCTATTATAAATATGGGAAGCATTATTAGTTGTTTAATTACTTGAATATTCTTAATCACCCCAAATATCTATCTAGTAGTATGGTAAATTATAGTTCATTCAAAATTAATGGAATAAATCCTCTCTTAACAAGTGTGAAAAAATTTCACTACTTCCAATTCAAAATTTGTTAATAATATTTTAGGTGCTTATAAATTATAATTTATACAAGCTAGTTTCTATAGTGTGAATTTCTTCCTTCACATAAATATTAATAATATTTACATTTATGTGAAGGAAGAGACTAACACCATTGAAATTGGCATACGAGACATGCACATGCACACATTATAGTTTACAACCAAGTAAAATACTATTTGACAACAAATTTTGAATTGATAGGCACGGTTATGCTGAAATTAAACACTTGTTAAGAGAGGATTTATTCCACTAATTTTGTATGGACTATAATTTACCATATTGCTTGATATATACGTTGGGTGATTAAGAATATTCAAGTAATTAAACAACTAATAATGATTCCCATATTTGTAATAAAGGTAAATAAGCAAAGGCCTCCGGTATTGACTAAGATTCATTTTCCACAAATTCATGGTCACCGTATTTCTCAATTTCAATTTTTTGGGTCATAACAATGATTGAATTCTTCCACAAAATCTACTTCGTGATTTTTCCATCCATTCATATTGACCTCCACCATAGGCATTATTTTACAACAATAACAATAGTTGTTATGATATTACCTTTCTTATAAGCCAACAACTAAATTTATTGTCAATATAGCCATGTATATATCGAAGTTGGCTATTATTTATAATTATTGTTGAGAGCAAAAACATACACCCACATACACACAATACTTATGAATCAATAAAATCTTAAGTTTAAAACATTACACATATTTGGATTGCAGGAAGCATGACAACATTTTAAGATTAAAATTACTAGCTTAATTTTTATATATATAAATAACTCTCTTCGCAATAAATATTAATCACTAGTTCTCTATGCACTCATATAAACTAGGTAGAGGATATGATTAGGGTTTGGAGAGTAGTTAACTTGTAGAACAAGTCTACTTAAGATAAGATTCTACTAGCCATAGAAGAAGTAAATAAAGTCAATAAATTGATCGATACTCTTCTTTATTAATATTATGCGTGAGACATGTTTGCATCAATTAATGCATTATCCACATATTATATTATAATGAATATTATGAGTGCATCTTAAAACCATAAAATGTTTTCTATGATTAATTATATACACTAATACCCCCTTAATTTGTACTTTGATAAAGGAAAGATAGAGGAATCACGAACTATCCCCCGTTAAGGACACCTTCCTTCACTCCCAAAATTTTCCTAAATTTGAACAAACTAGGCCTTAAGAATGGGCTTTCTCAAGACGTCTATAACCTAATTAGTATTTCAACAAAACTTAAGATCAACAACCTTGTCCTATATCAATTTCTAAATATAATACCTATGAATCTTAATGAGTTTGTATTGGTTTTCCATTCGGTTGTGAGACATGTGGATAACACTCTAGTTATCACACAAAAACATTGTGGGTTAGGTTTGTAGAAATCTAAACTTAGAAAGCATGCATCAAAACCACATTGACTCATTATTGAGACCCAAAATTTAGGAGTTCAAAAATGAAATATGACCATTATATTAATAAAAAACAAGTTGTAATATTTATAGGCATTTGACAACTGATTTATACATTATAAGTATCACAAGATCAAAATCATAGATAATGTTAATACGGCCCTAAACAAAGTGACGATAATATATAATAGTTAACTCCATTATCACAATTTAATCTAATCCTAATCAAATCTACACTAAACAACATATTCATTATAGTGATTTATTGAGATATAATGATAAAGTGACCTTATTTATCTAATCTCTAACATTCCCCCTTAATTCGACATGGTCCAAGTGAACAAGAGAGAGAGATTTTCTCAATGCCTCAAAATTTTCATGTGTAAGTGACTTGGTGAAGGCATCTACACGTTATTTTTTGTGTTGTGTTTTTTTACATTCTTGCATATGAAGTGAATTTGGACATCAATGTGCTTGGTGTGCTTATGAAATACTTGGATTGTGAAAAATTTTAATTACACATTTTTTTGTTAAAATTCAAGATGGTAGGATGCTTTTATGGAACACCCAAACCTTCAAGTATGCAACGTAACCATATCTCTTCACAAATAGCTCCTTTTGTACTATGATATTCTACTTTAGTAGAAGAATGGGAAACACAATTTTGCTTCTTTCCCCCCATGATATCAATCACATCCTAAGGAGAAGACATAAAATGATGTGCCCTTTTTGTTATCTATACTTCCTATATGATCGAATCAGATAACTTGTCAAGAAGAATTAGTCATACTTTTTGTAATCTAGGCCAAAGTCAATTATTCCTTTGATGTACCATAATATCCACTTCGCTACTTTCCAATGATTAAATTTTGGATCTTACATGAATTTGGATAGATAGGTCATTACATAGTTGATGTATGGCATATTATAGGTTAAATAAATGAGATTTTCGTTCAAATTTCGATAGAGAGTTGCATTCACTTGAGGCGATGGATACGTTTGACACAACGGAAGCCTTGCCTCCATAAGTGGGGCAATAGGTTTGTAGTCCACCATCTTTAATGTCAATCATTATCTTGGAATACCTCATCTAAGTAAAAATGTGGCTCTTATTTTTACCATTCTTCTAATCCAAGATAATACTTGAAAGCAACCCGAGATATGCTATGTTGAATGATCACTTAAGATATGTTTTGTTTCTTAAATCATAGTCACTAAACTAGTAGTGATTACAAGATCATAAACATAGACCACTATAATCACCAACTCCCCTTGATTTTTGAGGTAGATATTGAGATCATAGGGATTCCTCTTAAATCCTAATAAATTGTGATGTATCATGCTCAAGGTGCTTGTTTTGACCATAAAATGATTCTACAAGATTATAAATATTTTTCTTGGTTTGGTGTGATAAAAATTTCTAGTTGATTCATGTAGACATCTTCATGAATATCTACATTAAGAAAGACATTTTCCACATCCTTTTAGTGTACTTTCCATATGAATTATGTAGCTAAAGTAAATATCATATTGACTATCTTGATCTTAGCCACAAGAGAAAATGTATCATCATAGTCAATGCCTTATTTTAAAGTATATCCCTTTACAATGAGAATTTAGTAGTACTTATCAATATTTCCGTCTTTCTTGTACTTGGTCCCGATAACCCATTTGAATCTAATTGGCTTCTTCATTGGTGGAATATCTACAAAATTTCATGCATTTTTCTTCACTAGTGATTGGTATTCAACCTCTATGGCTTATTTCCAAGGTTTTTAATCAAAATATTCTTAAACAAAATAGGTCTCATTTGGTTAAATAACTCTACTCATTAGGGAGAAATTGACTTCTTTTTGAGTTTTTTTCTCATGAGTCATTGGTCCAAAAATATGTTTTTGGGACTCCATATAACTTAGCACCTCTTATCACATTTGAACGCCACCTTAACATATGTTGAGTTGTGGGTTTTAGAGCTTTTTCAACACCATCATTCCCATAACTACGGTCACCATGTTCTTCATCTTATGATTAGATCACACATTTGTTTTATGTATTTTTATATGCGAGTTTGTGGAAGGTAATTATGAAATACCTCTCTCATCAAACTCAACATCCTTACTTATGAATATTTTCTTTATTTTGGATTCACTAGTATATATCTCATTAAGTACTCATTTTAGTCAAACAATATGTACGGTGTGGAATTGTTGCACAATTTTATAATTTTATATTTGAGAACTATCATGTGTGATTTACTTCCAAAAACATGAAGATGAGTAATAAATGGTTTGTTAGCTAACTATGCTTCTTGTGAAGTCATGTTATCAAGAAAAAAATTCAATGACGTGTTAAGTATATATACTATTATTTTTATTGCTTCTACCCAATATATCATGTCCAAACCTTCATCCTCGATCATACAACATGCACCATTTCCAAGATATTATGGTTTCGCCTTTCCATAACACCATTCTAACATGGAGTGCATAGTGCGAGTCAATAATCGTGAATTCCATGTTCTTTCAAACATGATAAAAATGCATTCTTGGTGAATTCCCCCTTGATTTAGTCAAATTTCTTTGATATTCTAACCAATTTGATTTTTAATAAGAGTTTTAAACTCCTTAAATTCTTATATGGCCCAATATTTTGTCTTAAGCATGTAAATGCACATTTTACATAAATATTCATCGAAGAAGAGATGAAAATAATGATGACCACAATAAGGGGTAAGCATTTTTCCATAAAGATTAATATTAAACAAGTCTAATCTTTCTATATATTTCTTGTGATTCTTTGGAAATGGTGGACGTTTTCTTACCCCTATTAGAACTCTAGAGGGCCCTAATATCTATATTTGCACTCCCTCACCGATGGAATCTCTATAGGAAGAGGGTGAGGGGGTGAGCATTGTGAGCCAATCAATTGATTCATCATTCAAGGGCCCATCGATATGTAATGTCCCCATTTTTGGAAGACCCTTAGCCTTTATTTTTCTTGTGGGCTTTGGGATGTGCAAGGAAATTATATTAAATAATTAAATATTATTGTGCGGAGAGTGATTTTTATCATTTGACATTATAAAGAAATAAATATTAAATTATTTAAATATGTAGATTATTTAATTTAATCCCCAAAATGTAAAATTAAATGGGGAATTAATTGAATAAATATTTCGGTGGCATTTATTGTTAAAATCACCTTTGGAAAGGGACGCCACACCTAGGGAAAATAAACTACTTTTATTCAATGATTTCCCTCTCCTAAGGATTTCGAATTTTGTGCCTCCTTGCTTATAAAAGTAGTGCTAGGATCATTCCGAGACTTATGTTATGATGAGATTTATTTGATACTCCATACTTGGAGTTGGGATGCATGCCCATTAATTCTCTCTGTCTCTCTCTCTCTCTCTCTCTCTCTCTCTCTCTCTGTTTGTCTCTCTCTTACGTGGGAGTTATTGGAGCTAGTTACGATGTTAAATTGAAGAATTTTGGTATGCTTGAAAATCTATTTGATCTCCATTTTTAGCAACTTGTTTGTGGAGTTTTGGAATTAATTTGGATGCAAATTTAATTAGTTAATTTTGTGAATTTATAGTTGGTTTTTGTGGCATCAAATAGAGAATTTATTGCAAATCAACTTTAGTATATTGGTTCCCAATTCCGGTGATTCCTTTTATTATATTTGTGAGCTGTTTGTATGCAATTCTGAGTGTGGTGTGACCAACATTTAGCATAATTTCATGTCCAATATGGCAGCGATTCCTTCTGTTATGTGTGTGCACTGATTTGGGTGATTTTCTAAGTGAATCGACCAAGATCCATGCATACTTAGTGTCCTTGCTCAAGTGGTTCCTTGTAAGACAAGTTTGGCGCAAAACCTGGGTATGTTTTGATTGGTTGTAGATGATTTTTAATTGTTGTGTGTTTGTCTAAAAATTTGTGAATTCTTTGGAGTGCATATTGAATGTTTGATGCAAGAATAGAGTGATATATATCCTGCAAAGTGATTGCTACTATTTTGATAACTCCAGTGACTGCAATTGGATGTGTATGGTCTGATTTTTAATAAACTATACTGTTGTTGCTTCCTTGAAATCAGCGACCCAGTTGGAGTGAATTTTAATTATTTAAATGCATGGAATTGTGAGGTTGTAGCTTCTACAGGACAACGACTTCTTCTACTTGGTTTGTGGACTGATTTGGAGTGGTTCGACTAATCTTGTGCATGGTTTTTTAGTCTCTTCATTGCAGCGATCAGCCTGGGCATGATTGGGAATGATTTTGGGTGTATTTGTTGTTCTTTCCTTAAAAACAAATAGAGTTGTTATTCCTCTAACCAGTGACTTTCTCGGATTGATAATTTAATACTCTCATGCATTTGTATTGAGTTATATGTATAGTGACTTTGTAATGTTGGTTTGTTAGTCACAATGACTTCATATGGTGTGCTAGGATCTGATTTGAGGTTTGTAGTAGATTACTAGTCCTTCCCGTGAGCCAACAACTTATTTGAAAGTAAATACTAAAGGATATTAATGCATATTTGAGCTCCATTTGTTCAGAAGATTGGTGGTAGGTGATGCAAGATAAATTGAATCCTTCTCGCAGCGATCCACATGTGGCTTGTATAAATAATCATATTCTGATATATGAGCATGGTTCGGTTGAGGTTTTGGCATGATAAGAGGTAATTTGGAGGTCTAGTAACAACAAGATTTATGAGGAGAATAATTTGATCCGTATTCCTTCGTTTTCACCTATCTTGTATCAGTCCATGCATAAAAATATGATCAGATTGTATCGTGTTTCAAAGTGGCTTCCATAGATGTAGTGGGTTGTCTTTTGTATTGATTTAGGAGAATACAATGATCAAATTTTAATTGCGGTAGTATACATTCATGA
Source organism: Taxus wallichiana var. yunnanensis (assembly GCA_018340775.1). NCBI lineage: Eukaryota > Viridiplantae > Streptophyta > Pinopsida > Cupressales > Taxaceae > Taxus > Taxus wallichiana. Next base: position 85,932,043 of record CM031238.1, read on the forward strand.
CATTGTGAAATTTAGTTGATAAGTTACGGTCATTAAACCCTTATCCTTGGGTTTATTGAGTCATCCACTTAATCTGTAAAAGTAGTTTTGGTGAGTTTTTCTATTTGCATTTGATCAGTGTTAAAGATTTGGTTGATTGCCTAATTTCTATTGATCCCAGAGTTGAGACATTACGGTGGTATCAAATCTACTTTCCTCTCGCACTGTGAGGTTGTTGCATACAGGGAAAGAAGATGAATCTTTTGGAGGATGTGATCAAATCAAGCTTCAAAGAACTTCAAAATAACATGGCAGCCATGATGAAGGATATCATAGATCCAAGCAAAATCCATCACAAAGAAGAACAACCAAATAAGGGTAAGCCAATTTATCATGTTGACTTCTTTGAGACTTTGCAACAAGAGTATGCATCTTTGAGCTTGGCCACAAAGGAACTCTTGACTTTTCAAGGGTATTGTCAGCTTCGAGGTGTTAAGAAAGGTTTCCACCATATGCAGCCCCAAGAGGACACTAAACAAGGTAAAGTTCCTTCATTAGTTGAGAATGCTTCTTCTAATATTTGCATGAGTGGAATGACAGAAAGAGAATCAAAAGGAAAGATTCATGGAGCTACAAGGTTGCATGAATAAGCAACATGAGGGCACCCAAAGGATTGAAAAAGAAGGTAAAAATTATTTGTTGGGTAAAAAGGTCTCTTTGTATCCTAACAATTGCATACATGGTGTGTTAAAAGAAAGGGGTTTTGATGAGGAGAATGAGGAAGGAAAAGGTGTTGCACCTAACTCAGAAATGTTGAGTTTAGAAGAATTTGGGGACAACCCAAGGTATGTTATTTCGCATTTAATTTCACCTTCCATGATGAGCTTTTATAATCCTAATTATAGGCATGATAGAAACAAGGGTATGAAGAGGTATGTAAATCCAAGGATAGAGGCTCGGTTATATGCATGCATAAGAAATGGGAAGCTCGATAGTGCTTTGAAGAAAGATGTGTCTAATCTTGTTGATTCTCTTGTTTCTTCTCACCAATGGGCAAAGTAAAATTCAGTCATTCACTTTGGGAAGCTCAAGGCACAAGTGGTAATCATGAAGGCCTTCCAAAATGAGGGAATTACATGGACCACATATTACATGGTAAGAAATTCACTTTTAGTTTTGGTGCAACAGTTATATTCAGTAATTTTCAACTCTTGTGGATTGAGCATGGCTCAAATTTCAATCATGGTGAGGGATTTTACCTAGGTGATGTCACCCCTCAAAGGTATGAATTCATTAATAAATTTGGTCTAGATTATTAGAAATCATCTAACATAATATCATAAAAAACAGAATATAAAATTCATCCAGGACAATTTATTCATTGATAGAGAGTTACATATATAGATCAATTAACCCCTACAATGGTGGAGTCAAACATGATCTTCAATCCCTACAATCTCTCAAACTTATCCCTAAGATATCTCTAGCTAATCTCTAGGATATCTCTCACACTAAAATAGCTATGTGAGTTGTTCTCACAACTCACCAATAATAAAACTATTACAACTATATTATTAATATGAGTTATATAAACTCATTATTAATAATATTACAATTTATTTAATAATGTTACACAATATTTTGGTAACATTCACTCCCCTATTGTTAACATTATTAATTCCCAATATACACTCCCCTAATGTTGACATGGTAAAAAAACATTCACATGCTTATTTGCAGTATGCTCGCCCATGTGGCATGCCCAACTTGGCTCATGACCTTGATCAAAAGAAAGGCTCTCTCCTTCCATGGTTTTAAACAGGTTTACCACAAACCTTGACGTGACAGGAACCATCAACTTTCCACCTCATGTGGTTTTCTGGATCTCCCACAAACCTTTTCAAGATCCAAAACCGAATTACATTGGTTTTTCTAATCTTATGCAATGTTCTTATATCAAGAGAAAATGTAGGAAATATTCCTCACACAAGATCTCACTTATTACAATAGTTGAACAGATATGATTCATCTTTTCTTATTTGTAGAAAGTAAACACACAACTGAAAAATGAATTCACCATAGCAAAATGTGGCCCCGTCATTGGTGATTGACAAGAGGCACTGATCACCTCCTTCCTCCGTTTCCTCCATCCTCCATGTAGATGATACTTATTTAGTAAAGAAAATCTTCAGAATTATAACCGTTGTCATCATTCATTGGTTCTTCCTTATCATAATATTTTTCTTCATCAACAGCCATGACATTCTCTTGTAGTTTCCCATCAAGTAGGTCTTGAGCTCTCAATTTACAATTTACAACCATATGACCAAGTTGTTTACAATAGTAGTAGATAAATCGCTTCTTTGAATCCTTGGAAGTTGATCCTTGCTTGGAAGAATATTTAAATCTTCTTTTAACAAATGATTTTTCATCTTTATTTTTTCCATACAACACACTTTCTTCTGGATCAATATTCTTATTTTCTTCATCTATCAATGAAGAAATTAGATCTTCTAGGCTAGGATTTATTTTGCTTAGTGTAAAAACCATGTTGGAATAACTAGTAGGCATGTTATTTAGTAATACAAATTTTGCATCATCATCAGACACATCTACTTTTATCCCTACTAATTGATTTAAAATGGAGTGAAACTTACTTATGTGTTGCACCATGTTGTCACTTTCCTCCATCTTGAGTCCAAACAATTTCTGTTTGAGAGATATTGTTGCGTTTCATTTGGGATCCAAAATTTTTGTTGATGTAGTCCATATGAAATTTGAAATTTTTGATAAGTCTATATGATGCAAGTAAGCATCAGATAATCCTAGGCCAATAATTGTTGTATCTTTTCGATCCTTGCTTTCCCATTTGGTGGCTTCATCTGCATCAGTTGGTTTTGGTATTTTACCATCAGCAATTTCCCACAATTCTTTGTTAATTAACAATAATTGGGTTCAAACTTGTCAGGTATGGAAATATTTACCTTCAAACTTTTCAATATGACTTAATTTTTCCATTATGGGTGTTGAACTCAGTTGAAAATGCACCCTTACAATAAACTAAAAAAATGAAAGTAAAATTTTATGAAATTTTATTTTGATTGACAACAGATAGCATATGATCAATGCAAAGAGCTCGAAAAAACACACTTTAAAAAAAAACATCTTAATCTGAGTTACCAGCAGAAATTTATGGCAACTACAAATTTTAAATCCAACATCTTTCTAGACCCCTTTCCAAAAATGGAATTTTTTTCCTTGTTTTTTTTTCACTAAATCCAAAAAATGAAAAAAACAGATAACTAGAGTTGTAACTCACGATTTTTCGTTCATGCATACAAACAACTTCACCGCTCAAGGAACTCACTTTCCACGATTGGATGATTTGTCAAGGAACTCACATCGCAGATCTGGGCACGTCCATGTGTAAATTCAGGCGTAAATGGGTGAAGTCCAAAACAAAAAACATGGATGAATGGAAATGCACAAGTCCACACTTCAAAAAACTCAATTGCACAGTGATGAATGCAAATTTGTTAGCCAAGCGCAGAAGTATGGAACAAAACACGAGCTTACATGTAAAGATAACCTCCAGTCATGCATGTAGTAACAAAGACTTGGATCCTTCACAAATATGTATGGAATGCTTGACTCTCATTGCTGGTCACAAGAACCCTGGTGCTTTGATACCAAATAATAAATTTGGTCTAGATTATTAGAAATAATCTAACACAATATCATAAAAACACATAATATAAAATTCATCTGGGACAATTTATTCATTGATAGAGAGTTACATATATAGATCAATTAACCCCTACAATGGTGGAGTCAAACATGATCTTCAATCCCTACAATCTCTCAAACTTATCCCTAAGATATCTCTAGCTAATCTCTAGGATATCTCTCATAAAATAGTTACGTGAGTTGTTCTCACAACTCACCAATAATAAAACTATTACAACTATATTATTAATATGAGTTATATAAACTCGTTATTAATAATATTACGATTATTTAATAATGTTACACAATATTTTGGTAACATGTCATTATTCACAATCCGAGGCCCATTTAGAGTCATTTCTTGCACTTTATCTTGTTGTTATGAAATCTTTACATGATGGGCTGCCACTTGGATATTTGATTCTTGTGTTTTCAAAGGAAAATTTGGTGAAGGAGATGTGTGGGATGGATCTTGTTGACATTGCTTGCATGACTACAAATTTTGGGGCTTCTACAAAGAGTTTGAAGGAGAAGAAGGGCCATGGTATAAGGTCTTCACATGATCTGTATTCTATGATTTTCATGGCAGCTAAGGAAGAAGAACAAGGGGCAGCCGAGCATGGGAGGAGTGACCTTCTAAATGACTTGGTAAGTGATAAGGTAAAGCTCAATCATGTGTTGCCTATCATTTTACATGCAAATGAGATTGGAAGATGATGTAACTTCCATTAAACTCAAATGTCACTTTAGGGTTAATATCGAAGAAAACACATAAGGATACCGTCATGAATTCTATCATCATGAGGGTATGTCATTCCTTCACATGTTTGATGTTTTTGATGTCTTGCACATTGGGATCAAATATTTTACTTTCCTTATGCCATGTTGATTTGCAACTTCTAGCTTTTGAAAGAAGTATTGGGAGCATAAAGTTTATCCTGGAATATAAGTAAGGGGGATGTCATCTTGCTTCCCAAGCAAGAAAAAATAGGTGCACATTGAGTGCTTGCTATAAAATGACAAGAAACTTGAATATGTATTGTTGGAGTTGGCTCCCATGCAAGATAAGATTGTTGTATCCACTATTTTCAGTTTGATAGCTTTTAAAATTGCTGCCCACACACGGGAATTGATATTGGGATGATGTCATGGAATACTAACAATTTCTGCCCCATCATTTTGGTACCTAACATCATCATGATCAGTCCATTAATTCCTTTTACAGTTCAGATTTTTGATATGTATATGATGATATGGTTATTGGTGTTTGATTGTAACTCATGCATGGCTGATTGGGAAAGGCTAAGTCTGATTTTTGAAGAGAAATGACATGATTACAACAGTGTATGGGGTTGCATAGCTGATTTTGGGGGCAACCCATGCATGAAAGAAAGTTGGGCACCATCCAAGCCATGGAGATACCAAGAAGAAGCAAGAAAAGTGTTCTTCAACACTCATTTTTCTAATTGGTTTGTTTCATGTGCAGGTTTGAGAAATAAATTGCAGCAGTTTACACTCCTAACTTTTAGGAGGACGAAGCAGCCCAAGATATTACAAACTCTACTCCATCCGAGTGGCATAGGAGCTCGGGCTTTTTTGAGTATTACACTTTCGATAAAGCACACATAAAGCTTGCTATTGCTTGAGGGCAAATGATCTTGGGAAGGAGGACTATAATGTTACCATTTTTGAAGACCCTTAGCCTATTTTTCCCCGTGGGCTTTGGGATGTGCAAGGGGAAAATTATATTAAATAATTAAATATTATTGCCTGGAGAGTGATTTTTATCATTTGACATTATAAAGCAATAATTATTTAATTATTTAAATATGTAGATTATTTAATTTAATTCCTAAAATGAACAATTAAATGGAGAATTAATTAAATAAATATCTAGGTGAATTTTATTGTTAAAATCACCCTTCGAAAGGGGAAGCCACACCTAAGGAAAATAAACTACTTTTATTCAATGATTTTGGGATTTCAAATTTTGTACCTCCTTGCTTATAAAAGGAGTGTTAGGATTATTGTGAGACTTATGTTGTGATGAGATTTATTTGATACTCCATGATTGGAGTTGGGATGCATGCCCATTAATTTTCTCTCTCTCCCTCTCTTGGGTGGGAGTTATTGGAGTTGGTTATGATGTTGAATTGTAGAATTTTTGTATGCTTGCAAATCTATTTGATCTCCAGTTTTAGCGACTTGTTTGTGGAGTTTTGGAATTAATTTGGATGCAAATTTAATTAGCTGATTGTGTGAATTTATAGTTGGTTTTCTGTGGCATCAAATAGAGAATTTATTGCAAATTGACTTTGGTATATTGGTTCCCAATTCCAGCGATTCCTTTTATTATATTTGTGAGCTATTTGTATGCAATTCTGAGTGTGGTGCGAGCAACATTTAGCATAATTTCATGTCCAATATGGTAGTGATTCCTTATGTTATGTGTGTGCACTAATTTGGGTAATTTTCTAAGTGAATCGACCAAGATCCATGCATACTTAGTGTCCTTACTCAAGAGGTTCCTTGTAAGACAAGTTTGGCACAAAACTTGGGTATGTTTTGATTGGTTGTGGATGATTTTAACTACTATGTTTGTCTAAAAATTTGTGATTTCTTTGGAGTGCATATTGAATTTTGATGCAAAAATAGAGTGATATATATCTGCAAAGTGATTGCTATTTGTTTTGATAAATCCAACGACTACAATTGGATGTGTATGGTCTTATTTTTGAATAAAATATACTATTGTTTCTTCCTTGAAATCAACAAACCCAGCTAAGAGTCAATTTTAATTATTTAAATGCATGGAATTGTGAGGTAATAGCTTCTACATGAAAATGACTTCTTCTACTTGGTTTGTGGACTGATTTGGAGTATTAAGTGAAGTGGTTCGACTAATATTGTGCATGGTTGGATTTTTAGTCTCTTCATTGTCAGCTAGGGCATGATTGGGAATGATTTGGGGTGTGTTTGTTGTTATTTCCTTTCCCAAAAATAGAGTTGTTCTTCCTCTAACCAGAAAATTTCTTGGATTGATAATTTAATTCTCATGCATGTGTATTGAGTTATATGTACAACGAATTTGTAATGCTAGTTTGTTAGTCACATTTACTTCATATGGTGTGCTAGGATCTGATTTGAGGTTTGTAGTAGGTTACTAGTCCTTCATGCGAGCCAACAACTTATTTGAAAGTAAATATTGAAGGATATTAATGCATATTTGAGCTCCATGTGTCCAGGAGATTGGTGGTAGGTGATGCGGGATAAATTGAAGCCTTCTCGTAATGATCCACATTTGGCTTGTCTAAATAATCATACTTTGATATCCGAGCATAGTTCGGTTGAGGTTTTTGCATGATAAGAGGCAATTTGGAGGTAAGGTAACAACAAGCTTTATGAGTAGAATAATCTGATCTGTATGCATTCTTTATCACCTATCTTGCATCAGTCCATGCATAAAACATATGATCAGATTGTATAAGTGTTTCAGTGGCTTCCATAGATGCAGTGGTTTTTTTTTGCATTTAGGAGAATACAGTGATCAGATTTTAATTGCAGCAGTATACATTCATGACATTGTGGAATTTAGTTGATGAGTTAAGGCCATTAAACCCTTATCCTTGGGTTTATTGAGTCATTTACTCAACCGGTACAAGTAGTTTTGATCGATTTTTGTATTTGCATTTGATCTAAGTGTTGAAGAGTTTTTTGATTGCCTAATTTCTATTGATCTGGGAGTTAGGACATTACATGATACAAAGAGGCTAGGCATCTTGAGAAGAAATCTATTTTTCCTTTAGTGGTGGAAATATTGTAACAATTTTATTTTGGTTAACTAAAGATAAGTATCTAAAACTTAGGTGCCCATATCTATGATGTCACAATTTTGTCGAGTATGAATCCTTAGCTATGAGTTATTGATTAATGTATAACACGGTCAAGTTAACACATCTTTCCTATTCCATATGCACGTGTAAAAATTTAGAATTTTTTTGCCTTATCTCGTATGAGGTACACTTTCTTTCCAATGTTACAGATTAAATTCAACTATAAGGTTGTTATTCAATAGTTGATTGACCAAGAGAATATTTTTAGCAATCCTTGGAACATAGAGGTCTCTTAGGATTTTTCGGTCATGCTTTCATGTGGAAGTTTGATATTCCCAATTCCTTGCACTTTGTAGGAAGCTTCATCACCCAATGAAATATGATTTTGGTGGGTCGAGAACTTAAACTTGAGAATCAACCCTTTCTTGTAGTCATGTGTTGGGTGGCTCCTGAGTGAAAAAACTAAATGGAGTTCTATGATGTTGATTATTCATTTGATTTTGCAACATATAAGAGATCCTTAGCGGGAGGTATCTTTTATGATGATCTTGTTATTTCTTCTTCCATTTTCCTTTTTCTATCTATTAGAATTCTTCCACTTGTTAGATGATGATTGTTGATTTTTCTTCTTACTAGAATATTTGTTGGTTGGGCCATTATAAAAATAATCTTTTACATCATGCCATTCTCCACAAATGGGGAACTTTTTCTTGTTAGGCGAGCCTTATGAATTATGCTTTTTCTCTTGCTTCTTGGTGAAATTCTCCTTGTTATTACCTAAATAATTAGAAACAAGTGCATGGTATTCATCATTTGTAGATTGTGCATGGATTCCTCTTGTTGCACTTGTTCATGTTGACTAACTATTTAAATGTTTTTTTTTCTCCATGAGATTTAGTTTGGTCATGAACACTCTATATGAAGGTGATAGTCATCTTAAGACAATGTGTATGAGAGAGGTATATGTCAAAGGTTCACTTGATGTTAGGAGTGAGATCCTTAAGGTTAAAATATGCTTCAAAAAGTCTTCAACTATCTCCCTTATCTTGATTTTGAGATCATATGCAATTGAATTGAGAGATGTAGGACTATATTCCAGTTCTATTCTTTAGATACTCTCTTGATTTTTTTCCCAAGTTTCTTTGGAAGATGTTGTATCTTATATATGTTGTTGTACATCATGCATTACTTCAAATATGATGACAAGGTTTACTTTTTGGTTTTCTTATCAAACTTTGTTTTTGGTGAATGTCGGTGTCATTTTAGGTAAGAGGACCAACATTATTCTAGATATCTTCATACTCCAAATAAGTTTTGATTTTATTTTCCATGTTGCATATTTGTCTCCATGTAAGAGCTATGAATTTGGTAGGAAGAAGTTAAGAACATTTTCCATGTTGTGTACAAATTTGAGGGAGATGGATTGGTATCTTATCAATCCAAAATGATTCCTTATATATATATATATATATATATATATATATATATATATATATATATATATATATATATAGTCAGTATGATATACGAAACCTCTTAATATGTGTGTTCGTACATGAGAGACATTACCGCACATGAGAGTAGAGTGGTACATGGTACATATATAATATGTGAAAGGGATTCATTGACTAATGAAACTTGCTTCGTGTTAAAGACCATACATGAGGGTCATGGAAAATGGGAAATGAAGGTAATGGATATGAGTGCAAAGGTGTCCTTATTCTTTGCCAATGATTTAAAGGGAAGATTTCATAAACATCGTTGTTGCATCTATAGTTGGTGTTAGATGTAATAGTTCAAGCATGACAACTTTACATGCGTGAACCAAAGGCACCATAGATACTTAATTTTCTTGATATCAAAGATATTGTGTTTTGTTTACAAAATTTAAATTTTTGGTGCGAAATTGACAATAATTTATCAAATATTTACAAAATTATGATATAAGTTTTAATGCGAAAAAAACTCCTTGTAACCCTAAAAATTGTTTTTTTGTTTTCGGCCAAATAATGCCTTATAGCCTCCCCTTTTGAGCTTGCATGAAATAATTCCCCCATTTTTGTAATTTTTGAAAAAATACCACTTTTGTGAATTTTGCAAAAACATTGTTTGTGCCCTTATACCCCCTTTTAGTTTTACAAAAATTGAATGTTCCCATTCAATTAAAAATGCATTTTTTTGTTTAGTTATGAGACCCCCTTTTTAATCTTTTGAGTAAAAAATAGTGGGGAGGGTTAAACCCCTCGGCCTCCTATCCCAATGTCTTAATTTTTTCCCACTTAGTTGTTTGTTAAGTTTTTTGATCCTATATATAATGACATATGTTTTTCTTGAAGTCTTAAAAGACCAATTAAAGGGGTCAAGGTAGGTCGAACTAATAACCTACCCCTTTTTAAGTGCCTCATCCACCACATGTAGGCTAGGAGGAAAGTTTTTATTTATTGATAAAAGGTATTGGAGGTACCTTACCCAAGTAAATGCGGTGGCTCAATAACCAAGAAAATAGGAAAAACAAAGTGGCTAACAGAAGAAGGGGCCACTCCTCAGCCAATAGAAAAAAACAAACTATAAACTAGGCGGGGCCATCTGCACAACAAGAAAGCCCTACTATGAGAAAAATTGTCAAAATGCGGCACCACAACAACAAGAAAATAGTAATAAAATAGCTGCAATCGACCAACAAAAACACAAATTCTAATTCGAGTCCTAATTCTAATTCGACCAATAAAAACGTTTGTAGCAATCCGGATATCTTGGTTCATTTTCAAGGCCGAAGTGATGTTTGGGTCCTAGTTCGAGTCCTTGAACTTTCTGGAGAGCTTGTTATTCTTCCATGCGAAGTCATGATCTCGATAATGTCACATATTTTCCTTATGTGCACTTGCATCAAGTCAAGAACCACTCTGTGAATGGCCAGAAGATTGTTGTGTTTCTCCTCCAAGGTGTTGGAGCTTATTAACGAGGTTATCTAATTTCCTCCACCCCTACTGAAATTAGATAACAAGAAGATTCCGCTAGATTAATATAATTGGTTATGAGAATCTCAAAATAATACGAGAGGAGCAAACCTTGGTAATATGAGGAAAGAATTAGTAAAATCATGGTGAAAGAATGAAGGAAAGCGACTCGTACGAGTCAAAACCAAGCTAGGGATGAGTCGAAAAGAAAAAAATGAGTCACATAAGGCACCACGTGTCAGGTTGGCACAATTCCAAAGAGTGAGAGGAAAATGTGAAACTCCAAACACCCGTGGGACTTCCATGTGGAGTTAGAGGCCGGGGCCTACCGAGGAAAGGCTCCTTGTATTAATAATACAACGAGTTGACAAAGCAAAGTAAAAGAACACTGTGGAAGTTTCCATATGTCATCTCGGCGCAATTTCAAAAGCCAAGAAAAGTGGAAGACCCTAGAGATGCGCTTGGCCTCCACGTGGAGCTCGGCATGGATAGACTCCAAACCCAACACCCGACCCCAAAGTTCAAATGAGCATAAATTTTGACCTAGAACTCGATTTTCACAAAGCTCTTGACATCCTCTATGTCACGAAACAAAATTTATTATTTTTAGCAAGGATAGGTGGGTGAAAATAAAAGAAACATATCCAGCTCAATAAATTAAATACTCAAGTCCGTGAAATGCAAGAAATCCTGGAAAACTCAAAATAGATGCTCACACTAAGAAGACCATAAGTTTTGCAATTCTCAATGGATTTTAACAAAAATTGTCTCGTTGGAATCGTGACTCAGTACAAACTCACAAAAATCAAGAAATGAAGAAACCAATTAAGCTTTGATAGCTATATTTAAGGAAAAAAATCCCGGTGTCAAAGAAGCAATTGGGAAGTGGTTGCAAATACAATTAATGAGCATGGCCATCACTTTATTTAGTTGCAGGTCCTGGAACAAGGAAGGAGTCTTTTATAAGCAAGGTTCCATTGATCGTACTCATTTATTACATCTTGCAAGTGGTTGGAAAAGTAGTTTCAGATTTTGACTCTTCTCTCTTTCTCATTCTATATGTTGTTGTCAGAGAGAGATACATAGAAGGAGATATACTTTAGGAGTTAGTCAGTTTTTCTTCTCTGTCTCAGTTCCTCTTCTATAAAAGGTAGGGGCATGGAGCTCTAGCCTTCTTTCTGGGTTTTGTAATAGATTTTTACCTCTTTTCTATTGTAATATTGTGCACAATTTTTGAGTAATCTAATATGCCATGTGGTGCATTTTTTCCACCCTTTGCATATCTTTGTTATCTCTGATTGCCTTTATTTTCACATAGAAACCGTGCACATCTGCAATTTTATTACTATCTTAGAAGTTATGCTTAATTAGTTTGAAGCTATTTTTCTATGTGATCTTCTCTGGTCTGTGGTGCTTTTCGTCCACCCTTTTCAGTGGCTCACCTTTTCTATATTTAAATCAGATGGGTTCTTGATTAAACTCCTTCTTTTTTGGCGCATCGCTTCTATTAGTTTTTGTGCTATTTTTATTTTCTTTGACCCTCATCTCACACCATAGAGAAGAGCTAGCTTCTTTAAAATTTGGAGGTCACCTTAGGGCGCACGTCCCACTAACCTAACATTTCCTACGACTCTAATGGTTCATTTGCAAGGATAATCATCAACATAACCATATTATTAACTTCCTCTTTCATCTTGGGAACAGAGTCATCAAGCTGATTTTTTAATGTCGATTTAATGCAAATCCACATTGTCTTCTAAAGTTTTCAAAGTCTCACCTTGAAGTTTTAACTTATCATATTAAGGATCCTTATCACTAACCATAACATCAATAGGAACACTAGTACCCCATAAATTCTTTTCCCTTGCTACTCCTAATAATCCTTTTGGGAGGTGGCTCATTTGAAGTATCACGGTAGATAGGGTTCTTAGTGAGAATTCGGAGGCATTGAGCGGGAGATGGGGCAATTTGGGGGAAGGATCACTAGAAAAAAAAATTAGAATGGTATCTTGGTGAATGAGATAAATGAATCCTTTATGTAAAGGCATAGTTATTTTATGGCCCTAAACCTCCTCAATTGACTTTTCCATGTAATGCAGAATGTAGTAAGACAAACTCACCTTAGCCTCCCAATGGAAATGGTTTAAAAGCACCAAGTGACGAAGCGAACTATGGAAAACTTGCCCTCCAACGTGACATATATAACCATCATATCAGATACATCATCAAATAGCTTTGGAAATTTATCACAAAAATCCCTTCCTTTTTGATTTCTAAGCTTTCCCCATCATCGAGGAAGAGTGTAACATTCCCATTTTAAAACTTTAAAAACAAGGGAACTTTTTTGTACACATAATGTTCTTTGTTCTAAATAAACATAATTTATAACACACATTCCATGCCAATCAATCTCATAATGAGATAACCATATGTAGTTGTAAATCAATAGGTGAACTACCGATCTCTCATTTCATGACTCGGTTTGTAACCGATCTCTCATGTTTAACTTAAAGTCTTGAATAATTTGTGTATACTATGTATACTCGGTTCTCTTACCCTGTTTTGGAGTGCTTGAGTGTTTTGTTCAAGAAACCTATCTAAATATTTGTTACTAATATTCATTCGAAATCACATTTCTTAAACTAGGTGACATAAGACAACGTAACCTTAAATAGCTTGCGATACTTTGGCCAAAGATTTCCAACATCTGTTCATGTTACTATTCCTAGATGGTATACACATCTAATCGAATACGTCCTTCACCCCACTCATCATATCTAGAATGGTCTTTACCGACTTCTATCAGGCACTTGTCCAGGTTTAACCCTAACAAAGGTTAATGACATAGTTTGGTATAGGGAACCACTCATGCGTAGTTACCTAAGTCATTGAGAGTCACTTCTTATGCTAAATCATATCGCTAACTTTGACCTAGAGAGAAACTAAGTTCAATCCCGGGATGAGTAGATCTAGATGAACCAATTTGAAGGGTGTTCAAAACTGTCATCAATGAAACAATGTATCCTCGTGAAGACCGTAGTCTTCTCGAAGGTCTGGTCTGCCGATTGGCGTGTGCCAACATTCGACAAAACTAATCATCAAGAAGTACCCACATCAAGAAGAGGTCCTTAACACTTAATTAACTTTGGATTAAGATTCAAATTACAACAACCTTGCATATCCCTAAATCCAACAACCCTTAATTTTTTTATCCTTATTTTAGTTGATTACATAATAAGGAACTTCATTAACTTAAGATTGATTTTATGTTCATTAACTTTTTGCTTAATGTGCAGTTAATTGAAAATAGAAAAAGCATTCATCATAAGGTTTATTTAACGTAACTCAACCGTTCATAGGAGGTGTAAGAACTGAAACGGAGTTCTATTTGAGTAGACTTCATAGAAATGAATTCTAAATGATAATGAACTCATACACCATTCACTTAGTTTATATCCTTTTGAGAGGATAAGAGCCTTCCTCTTTAAGGTTAATTGATAGGGTTTATTATACCCTTTTTCATTTCATACATCTTCATAATTAAATTACATTTTAATTATCATCCCTTAATAAACCATACTATTTTAGGTAAAAGAACATCAATACATGCAGCTTAGTAAGTTGCATTCAAGTAAGGGAAATTGTACTATTTCCCATTCATCCAATTCATTAAATGACAACATAAATAAGGATCCAATCAGATATGAATGATAACAACAAGATAGGATTACAAATTTCCTTCATATAATGCACAAGAGAAATGACATAATAAGTTTATCAATTTCAAATCTTTTTCATTTCATCATGGTAAAATACATCTTTTACAAGAATATGCATTTCAGACATATTTCATGTCAAAAAACATCAAGATCATTAAAGATTACAACTTTCCTTCCTTCAATACATCTCAATAATGAATCAAAATTCTCTATAAAAGATCCAGACTTTAAATCAACCAATACATCATATAATTTATTGCCTTCCTTTATCACTTACGAATTCCATCTGTAAAAATTGCTAGCACGGGTCAGTTCATTGAACTGAGCATGATAAGCACTAAGCATTAAAACGAAGTTCCTTCAACTAATTGTTTCATAAAACCAACTCTGCTTTTATGAAATAGAAAGGCTGAGTAGACAATAAATCATAAGTTATAACAACCATAAAATAATAACAATTAATCAACCTGAATTAACATTTAAGAAAAGATCATGATATAATTAGTAATCTACAACATAATATCAGATAAGTAATGTTCCAACAAATTACTTATCTATATCAAATAAAAGTAACTAATAATTATTTCCTTCATAATTCAATCTAAATTTGAAATACATAACTAACTTCACTATTTATCTAAAATAGAGTTACTTCGTAAGCAAGAACCTTCTAACTCAGCTTTACAAAATTTCATAAAAAGACAACTACAGCCAAGTTCATTCTCGCTTCATAAAGGTTTTAGGATGAATCATCTAACAACATAATTAAATAAGAGTTTCACATTTCATATGTGACATCCTAAATCCAAAACCAAGACATAGCCTAAGTTCTCAAGTTAGGCCTCACATTAACATTAGAAAAGTATTCATTCAATAAACAACATCTCACACCAATCACTATAACAGATATTAAACACCCTTAATACAAGTTAAGTGAATAAGAAAGTAGTAACAACAACTACATAATTGCATTCATAAAATTAATGCAATTGAATCAATTAAATCTAGAACAAGAAGGAATAAGGAAGCTGAGAATAATCAGTTTAAAACTTCCTTTCTAATTCGGTTAAACCGAATTTCCAATCGCATCTCGTAAAAGAGAACACAAAACATAAACTTCTCGGTTTCCAAAGGAGGCGGCGATGAACTTTAACTCTAATAATAAAAGAGAAAGAAGTAAATCAACATGTTCAAAAGTGGATTCTTTCACAAGTAAAGAAATTCGAAAGAGGACTGGTATAAACCCGGTTGTATCCTCCCTTGAATCTTTTAAACGTAGACTTCATGCTCGAGCCATTACACTAAATCATGCAACCGCAAAATGCAAGTTGGTTTCTAAAGTAAGGTTCACCCAACACTAAACAAAAGCATTACAAAGTATCATTATCCTCATCAAGATATGCAACAACAAAATGACAAAACATCAAAGCAGAAGGTAACATCCTTCCGCAATCATCAAAAATTGTCAAAGTTTCGATCGGAGGAACCATAATCTGTCCATTCCTACAAGACAATAGTGTAATACTTGATAAGAAAGACTCACAATCACATCCTCACAGAGGTGAGGGAAAATATCCCTTGAATGGACAAAGAAGAATTCATCTAGAATTTATTTCAAAAAGATACAACCAAAAGGATGACGAGACTTAGCTCTTGGTGCACAAGTAAGCCCACGAGATGATTAAATTCCTTTTATTACATTTCTAGGTACAGAGGCTCAACTATAAACATCTACAAAATTCGAAAGCACATTATTTTCTTCCAACTTACATAGAATTAAAGAAATAGGGAATTCAAGAAACCTTTCATACTAAGCTGGTTGGTTAGTTCTAGGTCACGTATGTCACTCAGTGATAGAGCTCCAAATATATTGTATATATTGCTATATAAAATGATACAAAGCTCATGCCTTTTATAGAAGGCTGAGAGGGAGGGAGCCGTGAAAGAAACAATTAATACAGGTTGTTTGTTATTGCTTGTTAAAGAACAGTTTCATAAGCTGTTCTTTAACAAGCAATAACAAACAACTGTATTAATTCGCTAACATTCCCCCCCTTAATACATTGCTCTTACAAATGTACCCCCTAAACAAATCAAACTTCACCTTGCCGAGAGGCTTGGTGAGAATATCTGCAACCTGAAAATCAATAGGGCAGTACTGGAGCTGAATTTGGTGGTTCAAGACCTGTTCACGAATGTAGTGACATTCGACCTCAATATGCTTTGTTCATTCATGGAAAACAGGATTCTTCACAAGCTTCAACACACCTTGATTGTCGTAGTGAATGATGGGAGGTTTCTCTTCAGGAATCCCTATATCTGTAAGAATGCGACGTAACCAAATTGCTTCGCACTGCTCCTCGTGCGGCAAGTATTCAGCCTCGGTGGATGAGAGAGCAACAACAATTTGCTTCTTGTTGATCCATGAGATAGGTCGAGATCCGAGATGAAAACATACCCTGAAGTGGATTTCTGTCATCAATGGATCCTGCATAGTCCGAAGTCTGTATATCCCTGTAAGAAGAGCTGAGTGTTCTTCTAATACTCCAGACAAAGTCAATTGTACCTCAGACATATCTCAACACATGCTTTGCTTGCTATCCAATGACATTTCTTCGGCTCTGCATAAATTTGGCGAGATAGCTCACTGCAAAGCAAAGATCTGGTCTAGTATAAGTCAAGTAAATGAGACTCCCCACAAGCTACCTTGTAGTGAGTGCCATCTACTATTGTTGAATCACGGAATCTAGATAATTGCAAACCTTTTTCCATAGGTGTGGACATTGGTTTACAATCGACATCCCATACTTTTCAGGACCGTCTTGGCATATTTCATCCGGGAGACAAAGATATGATTCTTCTTTTTCCATATCTCTAAGCCAAGACAATAGTGAAGTAGCCCCAAATCGGTCATGTCGAAGGATTTCTTCAGATCATTCTTTACATCATCCACAAGATTGTCAGAACTTCCTGTGATCACAATATCATCTATGTACAAAACCAGAATGACAATCTCTGTTCCTACCTTCTTGATATAAAAATTTGTATCTGAGGGGCTACGAGTGAATCCATGCTGCAATAGGTGATCATCAATTTTTATATACCATGCCCTAGGTGCTTGTTTGAGTCCATAAAGAGACTTTATCAGACGACATACCTTTCTCGTGGTTGATGCTCGTCTACAAACCCTTCGAGTTGGGCCATGTACACTTCTTCTTGTAGATCACCGTTTAGAAAAGCACTCTTGACATCCATCTCGCTGAAGTTTCCATCCATTTTGTCTGCCGCACATACAACTCGATGGTTTTGATCTTCGCGGTGGGTGCAAAGGTCTCGTCATAGTAAATTCCTTCTTGCTGAGCATAACCCTTTGCAACAAGTCGTGCTTTGTGTTTGTCAATTGAACCATCTGCCTTATATTTTGTTTTGAAAATCCATTTGTAGCCAATGGATTTCTTACCGAAGCGAGATCGACAAGTTCCCACGTCTGATTCTGAATCAGGGAATCATATTCAGCATCCATAGCCTGTTTCCACTGTGGTTGGTCTAATGCCTCACGAACAGTGTCAGGTTCGGTGCTCTCAACAACTGAACTCATGAGTGCAAAATTTACCTCATGTCTAGCTTGACTTCATGTTCTAACTCCCGTAGAAGTACCAAGAAGTGAGTTCAGGTGTGCATCCCTGATAGTACTCTGGACCCATTTCGGATGTTGGTGCTGCTGATGTGAAGATGTGTTTTCCAGTGTGCTAAGATCAACGAACAAGTCTCCACTTAGCTCTTCTTCTCTCTGAGAAGAATCATCTTGCTCATCATCTGGATGTGTGAGCAATCTATGTGACGAGGTCGGTACTAGATCTCCATTGTGTGGCAGGGAGTCAAAGGATGACTCATCACATACCACATCTCGACTCTCGTAGATCTTCTTCGTCTCAGGATCCATGAGACGATATGCCTTTGAGGTAGTACTATACCCCAAGAAAAGACATGGCAGTGTCTTTGGATCGATCTTCTTCCTTCTCTTATCTGGAACATGCATATATGCAGTACAACCAAAAAATCTCAAATGATGAATAGAAGGTTTACGACCAGTCCATACCTCTTCCGGTGTCTTGTTCTGCAAGATCTTCATGGGTGCCCGGTTGAGTAGATACTGCTTGCTTATGCAGGTACATGCGCCTTAAAATCGATCCTCCAACTTGGCAATCGAGAGCATACTGACGAGCCATCTCCATGATCTGTTGTGGCGCACGGAAATCATTCGTTGGGGCGTGTAGGGTGCAGTCAAATGTTGCTGAATGCCATGTTGCTTCAGGTATGCTAAGAACTTCTTTGACACAAATTCCCCCCCTCGATCTGAGCGGAGGAGAAGAAGAGGCTTCCCAGACTGCCTAGTGGCTTGCTGGTAGAAGGTCTGGAAATTTGCAAGTGCCTCACTCTTCTTCCGAAGGAAATATACCCACATTTTTCGTGAGTAATCATCAATGATGAGCTGAAAGTACGCAAAACCTTGGAAGCTAGCTAGCAGGGTCTGCAGATCGGTGTGAACGACCTGAAGATGCTCTGTAGAATGATAAGAGCTCTGTTTGAATGGACCTCTATGTTGTTTTCCCGCAAGACATCCTGAGAAAACAGGTAAGGAATGGGAGAGTGGAGGAAGCCCTCTTACCATTTCCTTCGCACTGAGTTGATGCAGAGCCCCGGCAGAAAGATGACCATATCGAAAGTGCCAAAGTGCAGTGGACTCTGCCGTTGATGCAGAGAGAGCAACGCTAGATGAAGTGACCGCATCCAGTGCAAATAGATGGCCCTTCAGAAATGCTTGAGCAATGACTGACTCTCCCTGGGAAATGATGCAGGACTTGACCCCTTTTTCAACAAAGAATTCAACCTGCATTCTATGGTTAAGAAGTTGACTTACAGACAAAATATTTGAAGTCAAACCTGGAACATATAGCACCTTTGTGAGTGTACATCTTCGTGTTCCAAGAGGAATGATGACATCACCAATCCCTGCTGCAATATACTCTTGATTGTCTGCAATGGTGATCCGATCTCCAGTGGGTTGGTCACTTAGAGTATGGAACAACTTCTTGTTGCCATTCATGTGTTTGCTGGTGCTCGAATCAATCAACCAGACATCTTCTGATGGCTGTGAAGTCTGTGAGACTAGAACAATGTCAGAATGAGTCGTATCTGGTACCTCTTCATCGGAGGTGGCATCCTGCTTTGAAAGCGATAATGTGGCCCTTTTACGCTCTCGATTACGAGCATGCCATCGTGATTTCTTGGAATATCCTCGGCCAGAAGTGCTCTCTTTGCCATAGTTTCCATACTTGCGACCGTTGTAATAATGATAGCGATCATGTGCGTATCCGTAGAGCAAATGTGGCACCACCGATCCGCCTTGTGATTATCTTTATGCAGGGTGGCCGCTATGGTGGCCTGTGAAGATGGCTCGCGAGGATCTTGCTTCGATTCTCGGGGGCTGATTTCCTTTCCGAGGCTTATGTTTTTGCCTCGTGATGAGAGCCTTGTCTTGAAGGCTTCTTGTACATTTTCATGGCTTTTTCTTCTTTGGAGATAATTCACGGGGTTGCAAAAATCACCTCCTATTGAGTGATTGTCAACGTGGTGATTAGTGTCCGAAACCGTGAAGGAAGAGCTCGCGGGGTGAACGGGACTAGCAACTTTTCGTCCAGCTTTGGTTCACCGAGTGCGAGAGAGTTACGCACGTAACTCGGCTACACACCACAAGAAAGCTTCTCCGATTCACCATCATGCATACTCATCGTATGAAGCTTTGTATGAAGTTACAATTTTGTCATCAGATTCTTAGCTTCGTAGATGGTACACAATGTGCTCCATCCCTGAGAAGAAGCGGTTGCTTCCCGAATGTATGGCTGCACCTCATCAGAAAGACTCAGGGTGATGAGCATTAGCGCTTTCGCATCAGCCTTTTCATATTTTTCCAACAGATCAGCGTACGTGGGAGGGGCATCTTTCTTGCAGAGACAATCCCCAATGATCTTCGAATTGAAGAATCGTCGCATTTTGGTTTTCCATGCGGCGAAATTTGGCCCTTTCAAGAGTTGGGCATCGGATAGCAATATTTTTGGAGCAAACATTTTCAAAAACTCAAAAATGTATTTTATTTATTTATTTATTTTTCAAAAATGGCTACAATGCTTACTGAAGGAATCTATCCCGAAGATGGGCTCTATAGGCTCGTGCAGTGAGACGCCGATGCTCCTGTGGGCGTTCTATTTCGTGTTCATCATCTACATCATAACCATGTTCAAGTTCTGCACGAATCCGTTGTGCTTGACATCGAACGTCGAACCAAAAATATTCCAACAGTCCTCGGCGCACAATCTCGTCAAAGAGAATGTTCCCAGTGTTGTGTAGCTCGTTGATCAAGGAAAAGAACAGCCCAGTGGTGTCTTCGTTGTCATTCAATGCCCAAATATTTGGTGCATTACTTGTGGTGCTTTGTGCATCAGAAATTTGTGACATACGCGCACACACTGTTTTGAAATTTGTAGGCTTTCTTCACTTGCACAGTTTTAATGGAGCAAAGAAGAACAAAACAGTCTCCTTCCACGTGGGTAGAGGACGGACAGTTGCTCTGGGCTCCAGCAAAGAACAGCAAACAACAAAGACGCACCAGCAATGAGTCTCCTCTCTGAATCTCCACGCATAGCCACGCACTCTCCTCCTTCCACGCAGGTAGAGGACGCACCAGCAATGAACTCCAGGTACAGGTTCACTGGTTTGCAAAGATATCACGTTCTTGCTGCTCCTCCACGCTAAGCATAGCCAAAATGGACACTTCCACGCATGCAGACAACCAAAATGGCGGGGAATGCGAGTCTCCTCTTCAACGCCAGTCGCAAAACGGACAGGGAACCACGCCGGTCGTAAAGCAGGAGCAGGAACCACGCAAAGACGCAAAATGGACAGGTTCCACGCATAGCACGCAACCTTGCTTCCTCCAGCGCTAGTCGCCGCTCGATACCAATGATAGAGCACCAAATATAATGTATATATTGCTATATCAAATGATACAGAGCTCACGCCTTTATATAGGCTGAGAGGGAGGGAGCCGTGAAAGAAATGGTTACAAAACTGTTCTTTAACAAGCAATAACAAACAACTGTATTAATTCGCTAACATCAACATCTCATGAACGCATTCAACAAATCTTCACAAAATTGTGAAAGCAAGGTTTAAACAAGTTTACTCCAACAAGTTACCTAGTGGTTTACCCAGAAAGAACGGGTAAGATAAATCAACAACATCTAATTCACCA
The DNA here is from genome assembly GCA_018340775.1 of Taxus wallichiana var. yunnanensis. Lineage (NCBI taxonomy): Eukaryota > Viridiplantae > Streptophyta > Pinopsida > Cupressales > Taxaceae > Taxus > Taxus wallichiana. The sequence continues at coordinate 85,953,569 of CM031238.1, forward strand.
AGTGAAAAAGACAGCAAGATCAACCTCAAACAAGTTCAAATAGAGCTACCTAGTATACACAACATCAACTTAGACAAGCCATCTTTTGAAATATCCACAACGTAACAGGGTTTCATCTATCAAACCATTAGTGTCATTTTCCAAGTGTTTATAGAAAACCCGAAACATATAGAGTTCAGAAAAGGAGTGAACTCATTCGTTGTTATATTCAAACATGACAGTTCCAAATCTTAGTATCCAAATAACTATTAACACATAGTTTCAATAAAAGGATCAAGATTCGAACAACAAGATTTTACAGAAAAGAGGTAAGGGAATAAATAAAACATTCATTCTTGTTTTAGTACAAGTTTGAATCCACTAATATCGAGAATCAAAACACTCTCATTCACTCATTTATTGCCTTGATACAAGTTTGAGTTCACACAACTACGAATCAAAATGTATTAATACGGTTCCAAAAAGAGTAACAAAACTTTGTGAATCCGAAGGCGACATAGAATGGTATTCTTTTCCCTTTTATTAAAAATTACATACAACCAAGTTCGGAGCTTAAAGCAACAATGTATTTACATAAGCCTTATGGGTGAACATGAAGTCTAAAAATATATTTGATGTTATTCAAATTCCACCAAAACAAAGGTAAGACTCACCATTAATTTCAACAGGAAACGACCCATTTCCTATTCTATCAAGAAGAGAATTCTTCCTGAGAAAAACACAAATAATAATTAAGCAAGAATGCAAACAACTATCTCAAAATAAGAAACCCATTTGTTTCACGAGATCGAGTTTTTATGAAGACATTTAGAGAAAAGCATAACAACTTAATGGATAGAGCCTATCATGCCTGATAGTGCTTCTATCGATTCGAAGAAGATTTCCAGCCGAGCCTCCAAAACTCTTTCTTCTCCAAATGAAGTCAACAACCAAAAACTTCCTTCTCAAATGCCTCTTATACTTCCATTGGATCAAAAATAGTCCAAGGGAGTTAAAAATAGTAACAAACTGAAAATAGAACTACTGGTTTGAAGAACCAGATAGCTCCATGTAGAGCAAAAATCGAAATGCATGAAAGACCAAACAACCCCAACAAATCTACTCACATGGTTTCCAAGGTGGTTTTCTCACCAAAACCGATGACCATAAATGCCATTAATTTTCACTTTCTCGCCTATATCTCCACGCCACCACCATCTAAAGTTGGTGAGTCCAATTTCCACCATAGCATGCATCACTTAACTCTAGTGATGGTTCCACATAGGATTCTACCAAAATTTCCATGCCTTTGCCAAAGCGGCACTACTCTCCAAGTAAATTCAAAATCAAATCACATTAATGACTTAGGAACCGTCATCATGCCTTCAACTTTCCATATGACCCCTTAGGTCCCCTTCCATCCTTTCATTAGTTTAGGATATATATCATTAGCTTAGGATATGACCTTAGGTTAGTTTATAAAATATTTACCTTAGGTTATCTTAATATTGCCTTAGGTAACAATTCACCATAGATTAAGCCACCCATAGTGATCTAGTATTATATAATAGGTTAGAATTAAACCTATAGCTACCTTAGGTTATCTCCAAATCCCCCACTTTCTAAACATACAACTTAGGTTAGGATGCAACCAGATTAAAGTAGACATAGACATAAGGTAGGTCCATTTCACCTTAGGTTAGAATCCCATTAGGATAGATCTTAAAGATCTAGGACTTACATTTTACCTTCCATACTCCTAAAGGATAATTCTATCCTCTTTATGCCATTCGGCGTCTAGAGAAATTAACAAGAAGATCCAAGGCACACTACTTACGTAGAGAATGCAAACACGAACTTCAAGAAGATCAAATAAATTGTGTACCTTTAAGGACTCATTCTTTTATTTCCTTCAACCTCTGAATGTCAGTTTTCCATATAGATTAGGTAATAAGAATTAAATCATACCTTAGATCAATGGAATTGATCCAAGGTTTCATTATCATAAAGAGATAAATTTGAAAACAACATTACAGTTTACAACTTACCTATCTCAAGAAGATTGGATTTCTTGCAAGAATTTTTTTTTGGAAAAATGAATCCAAGAACATAAATAACTTATCCATGGCAACCATGATTTCTAGCGAGTCAAAAGAATAAACCTTCTCTGGAAAAATCACATGTCAATGCTTACTGATGCAAAAAGAGGAAAAGATAATAGTTTGTCAATGATGTTACATACTTCCCTCCTAAAAAGAATCATCATCCAGATGATTAACTTATTTAAACCATTTGCATCAAGGACAATCAATTCATTAAATTTCTTTTCACATGTTCAAAGTAGAACCGGGTTTTAAAATTCTCAAAAATCAGCATTCAAATATTTGCTTAATTCAAATAATGAAATATCTTTCAATTTCGCTAGATTTATCATCATAAAAGAATAAAATCACAAATTTTATCAATCAACATAATTAATTATGTTCAAACAAATATGGAAAATCAGTTTTCATATCTTCTAGATTTTCCCAAGTTGCACTTTCCTCATTAAACTGATCCCACTAGACCTTACATTGACTTATTTCACGATTTCTTAAGTGTAACTAGTGAGTTTCAGCACTCATATGGGTTTAACCATGATTATTCCTAGGTCTTGGACCTACAAGGAATTCCAATTTAACACATGTGATAAATCTGAAATGTATTTCTTAAGCAAAGAAATATGGAAAACATCATGCATTCGTGACAAAGTAGGAGGTAATGCTAAACGATAAGCTATAGGGTTGATTACTTCAACAATTTCAAAAGGTCCCACATAATGAGGTGATAACTTGGCAACCTTTCCAAAATTTATAGAACTCTTTTTCAGTTTTACCGAAGAAAGAACTTCTCACCAAGTTCAAATTTCCTATCAACCTGCTTCAAGTCAGCATAACTCTTTTGCCTATTTGTTGCTTCTTTCAAGTGTTCACGAATCATTTTAACTTTTTGTTCCATTTCCGTAAGGATTTTAGGTCCAATTACCTCTCTATCCTCAATGTTGTCCCAACTAACAGGGGTTCTACATTTCCTTCCGTATAATGCTTCGAAAGGTGTCATCTTTAGAGAGGCGTGATATGTGTTATTGTATGCAAACTCAACTAATGGAAGGTACTCTTCCCACTTATACTATTGATCCATGCAATACATTCGTAACATATCCTCTAAAACTTGATTAACTCTTTCAGTTTGTCCATTTGTTTCCAGATGATACGTGAGAACTGAAATTGGGTTAGTTCCTAGAGCTACGTTAAGTTTTTTCCAAAACCTTGAAGTCATTCTAGGATCTCTATCATATATGATTAATTCAAGTACTCCATGTAATCTGAAAATCTCATGTATAAATCTTTTTTTCTAAAATAGGTGAATCATCCTTAAGATTACCAGCAATAAAATGTGCTACTTTTGTTAGTTTATCAACAACAACCAAAATAACATCATGTTTATTTCTTGACATAGGAAACCCTTGTACAAAATCCATGCTTATCACTTGCCATTTGTCTTTGCGGTATCTTTGTGAGGATCTGATAAACCAACTGGATGCATATGTTCAGCTTTAACACGTTGACATTCTAAGCAATGTGTCACAAACTCAATAACATCCTTTTTCATCCCTTTCCAGAAATATTGTTGTTTTATATCAGCAAGCATCTTTGTAATACCAGGGTGTCCAAAAAAGGTGAATTGTGAAATTTAGCTAATAATTTCTTTCTTAAATCATTTAGCAAAGGTATGTATACCTTGTTTTCAAATTGTAAGATTCCTTCATTATCAAAGTGAAAACCTTTATATCTCACATCATTTGGATCTACAGCAAGTGTTGTTTTTACTTGTTAAAAAATAAGAATCGATTTCATAACACTTTTTACCTCATCCTTAAACTGAGTTCTCAATGTTATAAGAGCATAAATGTGCTTCCTACGACTTAGAGCATCAGTTACCCTATTTTCTTTGCCTTTAATGTAACTTATGTCAAAATCATATTGAGATAAAAATTCTAACCATCTTCGTTGTCTTGCATTGATTTGGCGGAGTAAAAATATAGTTCAGCCCAAGATGATCAATTTTTAGTTCAAATGGTTTACCAAGAAAATAATGCCTCAAACTTGAAGTGTATGAACAATGGCAACAAGCTCTAGATCATGTGGAGCATAATTTAGCTCATGTAACTTAAGTTGTCTACTTTCATAAGCTATGACATGATCATTTTGTAACAGGATACCTCCAAGACCTTCCTTGGATGCATCCGTTACAACGATAATGTCTCCATTAAGGTCGTGTACATCCAAAATAGGTGTTGAAGTTAACTGATCCTTCAAAGTTTTAAATGTAGATTCACATTTCTCATTCCACACAAATTTCTTATCCTTTTTCTGCAATGAAGTTATTGGTGCAACAACTTTGGAAAAATCTTTAACAAATTTCCTATAGTAACCAGCAAGACCCATGAAGCTTCTAACTTCATGTACATTCTTTAGTGCAGGCCACTCAGTTATAACTACAATTTTAGAAGGATCTACAGCTATTCCATTCTTTCTTATAACATGACCCAAATAGTGCACTTTCGTGTCATAGAAAGAACATTTAGATAACTTACCAAATAACCATCTTTTTCTCAAGATTTCTAAAACTATCTTCAAATGCTCATGGTGTTCCTCAATACTTTTAGAGTATATGAGAATATCATCCAAGAATACAAGCAAAAATTTGTCCAAGTATTCTTGAAAAATATTGTTCATTAAATTCATAAAAGTTGCGAGAGTGCATTTGTTAATCCAAAAGGTAAAAGCGTGAACTCATAATGTCCATACCTTGTCCTAAAATTTGTTTTATGAATGTCCTCATCTTTAATCATGAATCGATGATATCTAGATCGAAGATCTATCTTAGAATATACCGATGCACCACACATCTGATCAAACGGATCAACAATTCTAGGAAGTGGATATCTGTTCTTAATCGTTGCCTTGTTTAACATTCGTAATCAATACACAATCTAAGTGTTCTATTTTTATTTTTCACAAAAATTACTAGTGCTCCCCAAGGTGAAACACTGAGTCCTATCAAACCTTTAGAAAAATTTCTTTGCAACTATTCCTTAAGCTCTACTAATTCAATAGTAGTCATCGATATGGTGCCTTAGAAATAGGCTCATTTCAGGTTTGATTTCAATTGTGAAGTCAAATTCCCTTTTGGGTGGAAGGCCCGGTAATTCTTCCGGAAACACATCACTTTGTAGTTTCATAACACCGAGTTAACGTTCTAAGAAATCACTATTTTCTTGGTATATTTAGAAATGTTTATTGCATATAAGGTATAGCCCTTATTTTTGGCCTTTTTAAGTTGCATAGCTGACAATTTCCTAACTAAAATTTCATGTTTTACACCCTAAATGTCTATTGTTTTCTCGGAGTCATCTAAACAACTAATTTGTTTTTCAAAATAGTCAACTTTTTCTTTATGCTCAGCTAGCCAATTAACACCTATGATTACATCATAAGACTCCAAAGGAGCAACATAAAGATCAAATTTGGTAGAAAAACTAGGTAGGTCAAGGACTCGCCCAAAAAGACACATACTAAGCGTATGAACAACATTATTCCCATAATGTACAACCCATGATTTGTCCATTTTTCCAACTTTTCTTTTTAATTTCGATGCTAATTTACTAGAAATTAAACATTCAATAGCTCTCATATCAAAAATAATAGTTCTGGAGGTATGCCAAATTACATTACCCGAAACTTCAATGGGTGTGACTTACTTTTCAGCCTATTTGTCGGCTCTTTGCAGCGTGTATCTTGTCTTTGTTGATTACGGTCATCCTTTTCAAAGGACATTGGTTTGTGTAATGATCTTTTCCCTGATTATAACAGCCTCCTACATGTCCCTTTTTAGGCTCAAATTTATTTCTAGCCTTAAAGTTATCATTCTGACCTCCATAGGACTTTGTCTTTATTCTTGTTCTTCACAAAGTTATTGCATACATTAGCGGTAGGCTTATTTGTTGTTGTTTTCTTATTATTATTAGCTGAAAACTTACTTTTCATACCAAAATTCTTCCATGGTCCTTTCTTAGGTGCAATAAATGATGAAGAGGAGTTTGAAACTTTCTTTCTTACTTACTCTTTATGAGCAAAAATTGTCTTTAATTTTGTTCTTTCCTTATGGATTTTTCAACAAACCCTTCCATAGTTGTTGGGTTGTGAACATCCACCTCTCCTCCTATAATGGGATTCAATCTCATGATAAATTTCGTATCCTGAACTTTTCGTCGGTTTGATCTTGAGGTACATACTTAAGGAGTTTAGTAGACCACTCCGAGTACTTTGTTCTGATTAATTTTCCTTGGGCTAAGTTCTAAAATTCTGTCATTTTCTTATCATAGTAAAGTTGTGGCAGCCAAATTTTCCTAAAATAACTTTTAAATTGATCCCAAGTAATATTAGTTTCATCATTATTCAACTCAGCCTACGTCTGTTCCACCATGAAGATGCTTCATGGAAAAGCCGATATGCTCCCCATATTACCTTTGTTTCCTCTGAGAAGTTCCTTATTGCAAAGTACTTCTCCATTTTGTTGAGCCAATTCTCAACCTCATCTCCCAATGTGGTGCCATCAAACTTAGGTGGACTTATCCTTTTTATATCATTAGTGAGTTCGATTGTCGGCCTTGCCTTTTTGTTTTCTACGGCTGATCTCGGCATGTTCACATTGTTATTATCAACACCTAAATTTCCCAAATTAGTGTTGTCCACAGGAGGTGGCTAATTGTTATTACCAAAATCTTCTTCCTCCTCATTTCCCATTACTTGTTTTTCAAGTACATCCAAATTATCTCTTTGTCCAATAGGGAAGTAAGGATCTCATCAATTTTTTGGGTAGTTGCTGCTTCATCACCTGGTGGTGGGTTGTTTGCAACATTTCCTCTTGTTCTAACCATTTTCTGTTAACAAGAAAATTTAAGTTTTATTATATTATGGACACAATAGGTCAAAGAGATGCTGACCTTTAGCTCACGATACCAAGATGTAACATTCCCATTTTAAAACTTTAGAAACAAGGGAATTTTTTTGTACACATAATGTTCTCTGTTCTAAATAAACATAATTTAGAACACACATTCCATGCCAATCAATCTCATACCGAGATAACCAAATACAACTATAAATGACTCGGTGAACTACCGATCTCTCATTTCATGACTCGATTTCTAACCAATATCTCATGTTTAACTTAAAGTATTGAATACTTTGTGTATACTATGTATACTCGGTTCTCTTACCCTGTTATGGAGTACCGAGTGTTCTCTTTAAGAAACCTATCGAATATTTGTTACTAATATTCATATGACATCACATTTCTTAAACTAGGTGACATAGGACAACATAACCAAGAACTTGCGATACTTTGGCCAAAGATTTCCAACATATTGTTCATGTTATTATTCGTAGATGGCATACACGTCTAATTGGAATATGTCCTTCACCCGACTCATATGTTATCTAGAATGGTCTTTACTAACTTCTATCAGTCCACTTGTCCAAGGTTTAACCCTAACCCAGGTTAATGACATAGTTTGGTATAGGGAACCACTCGCAATGACCTAGGGTATATGGGCATACTCAATTGACCTAAGTCGGATGAATGTGCCTAGTTACCCTAAGTCATTGAGAGTCACTTCCTATGCTAAATCATATCGCTAACCTTACCTAGAGAGAAACTAAGTTCAAGTCTAGGTTGAGTAGATCTAGATGAACCAATGTTGAAGGGTGTTGCAAAATGACATGTCAACTGCAACATTTGTATTCTCGTAAAGACCCTAGTCTTCATGAAGGTAGAGTTACGTAGTTGGCATGTGCCAACATCCAGCATGAGAAATACTCATCAAGAAGAACCCACCTCAAGAAGAGGTCCTTAACACTTAATTAACTTTGGATTAAGATTCAAATTACAACAACCTTGCATATCCCTAAATCCAACAACCATTAAGTTCTTCATCCTTATTTGAGTTGATTAAATAATATGGAACTTCATTAACTTAAGATTGCTTTTATGTTCATTAACTTTTTCTTAACGTGCGGTTAAATGAAACTAGAAAAAGCATTCATCATAAGATTTATTTAATGTAACTCAACCATTCATAGGAGGTGTAAGAACCAAAACAGTTCTATAAGAGTGGACTTCATAGAGATGAAGTCTAAATGATTTACGAACACAAACACCATTCATTTATTTTACATCCTTTTGAGAGGAGAAGAACCTTCCTCTTTATGGTTAAGTGTTAGGGTTTATTATACCCTTTTTCATTTCATACAACCACGATAATTAAATTACACATTCATTATCATCCTTTATTAAACCATACTAGTTTAGGTAAAAGAACATCAATACATGCAGCTTAGCAAGTTGCATTCAAGTAAGGGAATACTTTACTAATTCCCTTTCATCCAACTCATTTAGTTACAACATAAATAAAGATCCAATCAGATATGAATGATAACAACAAGATAGGATTACAAATTTCCTTCATATAATGCACAAGAGAAATGACATAATAAGTTTATCAATTTCAAATCTTTTTCATTTCATCATGGTAAAATACATCTTTACAAGACTATGCATTTTAGACATATTTCATGTCAAAATGACTTCAAAATTATTAAAGAATACAACTTTTCTTATTTCAATGCATATCAAGAATGAATCGAGAGTTCCCTATATAAGATCCATATTTTAATCATCCATTACATCATATAAGTTATTGCCTTCCTTTATCACTTATGAAGTCCATCTGCAAAAATTGCTAGCATCTTTGGTCGGTTCATTGAAGCTGAGCATGAAAAGCACTAAGCATTAAAACGAAGTGCCTTCGACTAACTGTTTCATAAAACCAACTCTACTTTTATGAAATAGAAAGGTTGAGCAGACTAATAAATCATAAGTTATAACAACCATAAAAGAAGAACAATTAATCAACCTGAATTAACATTTAAGAAAAGATCATGATATAATCAGTAATCTACAACATAATATCAGATAAGTAATGTTCCAACCAATTACTTATCTATATCAAATAAAAGTAACTAATAATTATTTCCTTCATAATTCAATCTGAATTTGAAATATAGAACTAACTTTACTATTTATCCAAATAGAGTTACTTTCAAAAGCAAGAACCTTCTTGCTCAACTTTACAAAGTTTCATAAAGAGACATGTATAGTCAAGCTCATTCCAACATCATAAAGATCTTAGGATGAATCATCTAACAACTGAAATAAATAAGAGTTTCACATTTCATATGTGACATCCTAATTCCAAAACCAAGACATAGCCTAAGTTCTCAAGTTAGGCCTCACATTAACATTAGAAAAGTATTCATTCAATAAACAACATCTCACACCAATCACTATAACAGATATTAAACACCCTTAATACAAGTTAAGTGAATAAGCAAGTAGTAACAACAACTACATAATTGCATTCATAAAAGTAATGCAATTGAATCAATTAAATCTATAACAAGAAGGAATAACTAACTCGAGAATAATAAGTTTAAAACTGGTGCTTTGATACCAAATAATAAATTTGGTCCAGATTATTAGAAATAATCTAACACAATATCATAAAAACATAGAATATAAAATTCATCTAGGACAATTTATTCATTGATAGAGAGTTACATATATAGATCAATTAACCCCTACAATGGTGGAGTCAAACATGATCTTCAATCCCTACAATCTCTCAAACTTATCCCTAAGATATCTCTAGCTAATCTCTAGGATATCTCTCACACTAAAATAGCTACGTGAGTTGTTCTCACAACTCACCAATAATAAAACTATTACAACTATATTATTAATATGAGTTCTATAAACTCATTATTAATAATATTACAATTTATTTAATAATGTTACACAATATTTTGGTGCAGTTTCATTATTCACAATACCGAGGCCCATTTAGAGTCATTTCTTGCACTTTATCTTATTGTTATGAAATCTTTACATGGTGGGATGCCACTTGGATATTTGATTCTCATGTTTTCAAAGGAAAATTTGGTGAAGGAGATGTGTGGGATGGATCTTGTTGAAATTTCTTGTATGACTACAAATTTTGGGGCTTCTACAAAGAGATTGAAAAAGAAAAAGCGCCATGGTATACGGTCTTCACATGATTTGTATTCTATGATTTTCATGGAAGCTAAGGAAGAAGAACAAGGGGCAGTGAGCATGGGAGGAGTGACCTTCTAAATGAATTGGTAAGTGATAAGGTAAAGCTCAATCATGTGTTACCTATCATTTTACATGCAAATGAGATTGGGAGATGACATAAAGATATCGTCATGAATCGGCGACCACTGTTGGAGTGAATTTTAATTATTTAAATGCATGGAATTGTGAGGTTGTAGCTTCTACAGGGAAAACAAATTCTTCTACTTGGTTTGTGGACTGATTTGGAGTACTAAGTGAATTGGTTTGACTAATATTGTGCATGGTTGGTTTTTTAGTCTCTTCGTTGCATCCCTGGGCATGATTGGGAATGATTTTGGGTGTGTTTGCTGTTCTTTCCTTGCCCAGCAAATAGAGCTGTTCTTCCTCTAACCAATGACTTTCTTGGATTGATTATTTAATACTCCCATGCTTGTGTATTGAGTTATATGTACAATGACTTTGTAATGATGTTGTTAGTCACATTGACTTCATATGGTGTGCTAGGATTTGATTTGAGGTTTGTAGTAGGTTGTTAGTCCTTCTTGTGAGCCAACAACTTATTTGAAAGTAATTATTGAAGGATATTAATGCATATTTGAGCTCCATGTGTCCAGGAGATTGGTGGTAGGTGATGCGGGATAAATTGAAGCCTTCCCGCAATGATCCACGTGTGGCTTGTCTAAATAATCATACTTTGATATCGAGCATAGTTCGGTTGAGGTTTTGGCATGATAAGAGGCAATTTGGAGGTTTGGTAACAACAAGCTTTATGAGGAGAATAATCTGATCTGTATGCATTCTTTATCACCTATCTTACATCAGTCCATGCATAAAACATATGATCAGATTGTATAAGTGTTTCAGTGGCTTCCATAGATGCGGTAGTTTTTGTGTTTACATTCGGGAGAATATAGTGATCATATTTTAATTGCAGCAAGTATACATTCATGACATTGTGTAATATAGTTGTTGAGTTAAGGCCATTAAACCCTTATCCCGGGTTTATTGAGTCATCAACCAGTACAAGTAGTTTTGATTGATTTTTACTATTTGCATTTGATCCGAGTGTTGAAGAGTTGGTTGATTGCCTAATTTCTATTGATCTGGGAGTTGGGAAATTACACGATACAAAGAGGCTAGGCATCTTGAGAAGAAATCTATTTTTCCTTTAGTGGTGGAAATATTCTAACAATTTTATTTTGGTTAACTAAAGATAAGTATCTAAAACTTAGGTGCCCATATCTATGATGTCACAACTTTGTGAGTATAAATCCTTAGCAATGAGTTATTGATTATTGATTACATTTTTTTTAAAGTCTTAAAAGACCAATTAAAGGAGTCAAGTCTGGTCAAACTAATAACCTACCCATTTTTGAGTGCCTCATCCACTACATGTAGGCTAGGAGGGCAAGTTTTTAATTTATTGATAAAAGGTTTTGAGGGACCTTACCCAAGTAAATGCGGTGGTTTAATAACCAAGAAAAATAGGAAAAACAAAGTGGCTAACAGAATAAGGGGGCCACTCCTAGCCAACAACAAAAATAAACTAGAAACTAAGGTAGGGGCCATATGCCAATAAGAAATCCCTACTTGAGAAAAATTGTCAAAATGCGAGAACCACAACAACAAGAAAATAGTAATAAAATAGCTGCGATCGACCAACGAAAACACGATACTAATTGAGACACTTATTGTAAACTTTGGTAGCAATTCGGAGAGCTTGGTACATTTTCAAGGCGAAGTGATGTTTGGGTCCTAGTTCGAGTCCTTGAAATTTACGGAGAGCTTGTTATTCTTCCATGCGAGAATTCGGGATCTTGTTAATGTCACATATTTTCCTTATGTGCACTTACATCAAGTCAAGAACCACTTTGTGAATGGCCGAGAAGATTGTTGTGTTTCTCCTCCAAGGAGTTGAGCTTATTAACCTGTTATCTAATTTCCTCCACCGCTCACTGAAATTAGATAACAAGTAGATTCATGTTGGATTAATCAAAATGGTTCTGATAATCTCATACTAATGCGAGAGGAGCCAAGCCTTCGGAAATATGGGGAAAGAGTTAGCCAAATCATGGTGAAAGAACGAAGGAAGCTGACTCAGCGAGTCAAAACCAAGCCGAGGGGACGAGTCAAAAAGAAAAAGGGAGTCGCGAAGGTGCCACATGTAATCTTGGCACAATTCCAAAGAGTGAGAGGAAAAAGTGAAACTCCAAACTCCCGGGACTTCCACATGGAGTCGGTGGTGAGGGCCTCCCGAGGAAAGGCTCCTCGTATTAATAATACAGCAAGTCGACAAAGAAAAGTAAAAGAACACTGCGGAATTTGCCACGTGTCATATCGATGCACTTTCAAAAGCCAATAAAAGTTTAAGATCCTGGAGATGCACTTGGCCTCCATTTGGATCTCGGCACGGATAGACTCCAAACCCAATGCCGGCCCCCGAAGTTCAAATGAGCATAACTTTTGACCAAAAACTCGATTTTCACAAATCTCTCAACATCCTCTATGTCACAAAAACTGGATTTCTTATTTTTAGCAAGGATAGGTGGGTGAAAATAAAAGAAACATATCCATCTCCAATAAATTAAATACTCAGTCCCGTGAAATGCAAGAAATCCTGGAAAACTCAAAATAGCTGCTCACACTCAGAAGACCATAACTTTTGCAATTCTCAATGATTTTCACAAAATTAGTCTCATTGGAATCGTGACTCCAAGAAAAACACACACCAATAAAGAAATGTAGAAAATGATGAAGCTTTATAGTGATATTTAAGGAAAATGAGACCAGGTCAAAGAAGCAGTTGGGAAGTGGTTGGGAATAAAATTAATGAGCATGGCCATCACTTTCTCCGGGTGCAGTCATGGGACAGAGGGAAAAGTATTTTACAAGTAAGGTGTCATTGATTGTACTCATTTATTGCATCTTATAAGTGGTTGGAAAAGTAATTTCGGGATTTCACTCTTATCTCTTTGTGATTATATATATTGTAGTCTCGAGAGAGATACATAGAAGGAGATATACTTCAGGAGTTAGTGAGTTTTCTTCTCTATCTCAGTTCTTCTTACGTAAAAGGTAGGATCACGGAGCTATAGCCTTCTTCTGGTTTTTGTAATAGAGTTATTTCCTCTTTTCTATTATAATCCGTGCACAATTGTTGGAGTAATCTAATATGCCCTATGGTGCGTTTGGTCCACCCTTTGTGTATCTTTGTTATCTCTTGATTGCCTTTATTTTCACATAGAAACTGTGCACATCTACAATTTAATTACTATCTTAGAAGTTGTGCTTAAGTAGTTTGAAGCAGTGTTCTGTGTGATCTTCTCTTGGTCTCTGGTGCTTTTGTCTACCCTTTTAGGTGGCTCACCTTTTCTCCATTTCAAGCGGTTGGGTTCTTGATTAAACTCCTTTTTGGGTGCATCGCTTGTTAGTTTTTGTGCTATGTTTTATTTTTCTTTGACCCTCATCTCACACCATAGAGAAGAGCCAACTTCTTTAAAATATAGAGGTCACCTTAGGGCACATGTCCCACCAAGCTAAGGTTTCCTACGACTCGAAGGCTCATCTACAATCATAATCGTCAACATAACCATATTATTAACCTCCTCTTTCGGCTAGGGAATAGAGTCATCAACTAATTTTTAATGCCATACTTAAGCAAAGTAAATCCACATTGTCTTCTAAAGTTTTCAAAGTCTCACCTTGAAGTTTCAACTTATCATATTCAAGATCCTTATCACTAACCATAACATCAACAGGAACACTACTACCCCCATAAATTCTTTTCCATTGCTACTCCTAAGAATCCTTTTGGGAGGTGGCTCAATTGAAGTATCACGGTACATATGGTTCTTAGTGGGAATTTGAGGATGCTTTGAGGGTGAGGTGGGCCAATTTGGGGGGAAGGATCACTAGCAAAAACATAATAAAGGTATTGGTGAATGAGATAAATGATTTCTTGATGCAAAGGCACAATTATTTTATGGCCCTAAACCTTGTCAATTGACATTTCCATGTAATGTAGAATGTAGTAAGACAAACTCACCTTAGTCTCCCAACGGAAATGGTTTTAAAGCACCAAGTGATGAAGCGAACTATGGAAAACCTTCCCTCAATGTGACATACCTAACCATCATATGAGCTACATCATCAAATGGCTTCAGAATTTTATCACAGACAATCCCTTCCTTTTTGATTTCCAAGCTTTCCCCATCATCGAGGAAGATTTTTTCTTCCACTTCCTTGTCAAATTTATTCCTATAAAAAAATTGTCATCCATACTGAGACCGGTGATGAAGGAAATGAACTCGTCGGAAATATTAAACTCTTTTCCTTTATAATTGATTTTCCTATCTTTTCACTTATCCACGAATTTAAGAGAAATGAACTGGTCATGACCTTTACTTCTCTGAATAAAATTAGGGAAACCCCAAATGCTAAGGGTTTCCCATATCTCAACATTTTCTTTCCATTGAGGATCAAAATCGGCTCGACACGACAAGGAGCTCCACCCATAGTGTGAACTAGCAATCGTAGTGCGAAGTGCAAAGATGGAACCGAATAGGAAAAAACTTCCACGCATCTCTCCAATAGCACAAAAAATCATAAGTTGCAGAGGTGAAAAGTTACGTCTTTCCCCAATAATAATTGTAAGGCCAATGTTTCATTTTTGGATGTATGGTAAATTAATTTGCAATCGCTTCGTGAACCCATGCCAAGGATTCCACACATGAGAACATCTCCATCTAGGGATTTGCATTAGCTTCTTTAACGATAGTCTGGTGTGCTTTATGAGGGGTGTCTTGAACATCATACCATTTAGTATAATTATTGATACATACCCCCACATTAGCTAAGACATCTGCAGATTTGTTCCCTTCTCTATATACATGTTGAAAGATGATGTTGATACCATTACATATAGTTAAGGCTTCATTAATGAAGTCACTTATGCTTCTATTAGGGAGTTGGGTCTTAGTAAGATTTTTAATAATGTTCATTGAGTCAACTTCTGCTATGATATTTTCCCGTTGAAATTTCTAGAAACTTTGATTCCCCAAAGAGTAGCTAGTGCTTTCGAGTAGTGATTTGTTTTCTTGCCCATAGAGCCTGCATAAGTGGAAATAAGGTGACCCAAGTGATTTATAACTATTCCGCCTCCACCGGCTAGACTAGGATTTCCTTTGGAGACACCATCAAAGTTTAGCTTGTACCAACCTTCTAAGGGGAATCCAATGAACCATAGATCTATCAATCTTTGGAAGGAGCTGCAACAATTGGAGTGATGTTCCAATCCTTCAAATATTTCTCCTCATCTTGGGGAACTGTGATTTTTATGTGGCTTGTACTTCTAAATATTTTATTTAACAACCATAGTAATTTCATTCAATATACTTTTGATTGATTTATTGGTATTCCCGAAGACTATGGAGTTTACGGCCTTCTTCATCCTCAAAATAGTGTGGGGAAAATAAGTCTCCACAACTGTGAAGGAGGGCATGCTTGAAGGAGGCTTCCATTAGATCCAAACTTGAATTATATCTTAGGGAAAAACCAATTAACCCCAAACATTTTAAATATGGTTTTCCAAATAGAAATGGCCACTTTGGGAAATGGAGCAACAGATGTTGAATGGTTTCATTAGCATTCTTGCGGTGATAGCATCTATTGGGAAATGTGGATCCTCGCTTAGCAAGGTTATCAATGGTGAGGAGATCTTGTTATTAAGAACAACCCAGAGAAATTGATTTATCTTAGGTGTAAGTTCCTTGAACCGAGATCCGCTCTAATGAAAATTACTATCGGGTTCTCTTTCAAAAAGTTGATAGCCGATTATGACAAAATAATTTCCATCAAAAGGGTGGGCCCAAATAAATTCAGCTTTAGGACGCAATCGACAAGTGGGGATATTATTGAGAATTATTTTCAGATCGCGAAGAATCTCCCCGACTCGGTATAAGATTCATAAGATTTTTCCATTGTACAATTTCATTATTCTCTTGCATGTAGTCACTGACCTGCTGTCCTAGAGCTGTTGTGAGGTTGTCTTGGAGTTGTTCCTAGTGTTGATTATTGGAAAGACAGCTAAAATCAGCCCACTTATCTTTCTAGAAGTTTATGCTTTCCCCTGTACCAAGTATCCATTTACACTCCCAGGGCAAGTTCAGTTATGGTCTTGACCAAATTGTTCCAAAAAATGGATCCATTTGGGAGAGTGGCATTGTTGATAAAGTCTTGGAAATTACCCATGTTTAAGTATTTAGTTTGATTAGGTTTGCCCAAGGATGTTCATTTTTAATAATTCTCCAACCCATTTTAGAAATAAATGCCTCATTCATGACTCTGATTTTTTTAATGCCAATTCCTCCTGCTTTCTTGATGTTGCGGACCTTCTCCCATGCGGCAAACAGGTGAATTCTATTTTTCTCTTCCATGCCTTTCCAAAGAATTTTTTGGATCCTCTCTATATTTTCATTAATAGATGTTGGAATAAAGAAGAGGGACATAATATAGATTGGAAGGTTTTGGGGAGTGCTTTTGATAAGAAGACATTTACTTGCACTAGAGAGGATGACACCTTTCCAACCAGATAAATTTCTTTGAAACTTGTCCAACAAATCATTCCAAACAACCATGTGAACCTTATTAGTACCCAAGGGAAGGCCAAGGTAGGTGGTACGCAGCAAGTTGATTTCACAACCAAGAATTTGGGCAATTTTTCTTTGTCTGTTTTGGGGTGTATTAAAGAAATAGAGAGAGATTTTATCTAAATTAATTTGTTTTCATGAAGCCTCTTCATACAATGGAGCAGGTATTTCATTGTTTTGGCTTCAAGGATGGAGGCTAGAAGAATAAGGATGGTTTCATCAGGTGAACTACTAGCGAGAGACTGAAATATCAAGAGAAGTGGGCTTAAACCCACAAAGAAAACTCATAGTAATAGCTCTAGTGATGGTTCTGCTAAGACTATCCGCCATGATGATAAAAATAATGGGAGAGATAGGGTCACCTTGACAGATGCCACGACTACTATCGAAGAAACCCACCGAATTCCATTGACATTAAGCGATAATCTTGGGGTAGAGATACAAGTCCATATGATCTTTCTAAAGCGAGCATCAAAACCAAACTTCTCAATATCTTATCAAGGAAGACCCATGAAACTCTATCAAAAGCTTTGTTCATGTCCAACTTTAGAACCATCTGCCTTTTTGCTTTTTTCCATCGGATGAATGGTTTCATGAACCATGACCACTCCATTTGAATCAATCTTCCTTTGACAAAACCACCGTGTTGGTTTGAGATGATGTTGGGAGCAAAGGCCATAGCTGATCGTGAGGATTTTCATGAATATCTTATAAAGCACATTAGATAGATTGATGGTGGAAGTGCTTGAAGTCCTTGGCCCCTTCTTTTTAGGCACCATGAACTATGAAAGTATTGTTGATTTCTTTGAGCCATCTTCCAATCCTAAAAATTCATTCACCACTTTGAGAAGATCCTCCGCACATATATCCCAACACTTTTAATAGAAAAAGTGGGAAACCATCAAGGCATGGGGATTTGTCTCACTCCATTGAGAAGATTTGCTTTTGAAGTTCTTCAATAGTGACATGATTAGAAAGAGCACAAAAGACTTCAAAACTTACAAAGTTACCGAGATTGAGTCTAACGGCTTCAGAGACATCTTTGGTATTTCATGTAGCAGGTTTCGTAAAGTTGACCGCCTCTTTTCTTATGCGAGTTAGCATCATTTGTGGTCTCTCCATTTTGTCTAGTGACTTTAGAGATTCTGGTATGGGCTCTGTGCTTAAGTGTTGTCATGTGAAAAAATTAGTATTCATGTCACCTTCCTTAAGCTAGATAGCCATGGATTTCATTCTCCAATAAGATTCCTCCTTAGCACAAATAGTATGAAATTAAGCTAAAAGAGATTTTTCACGAGCATAGTCTTCTTGGCTCATCCCAAAAGTGGCCACCTTATGTTCAAGAGAAGCAATGTCATCTTTAATTTGTTATTTTGAATGAAGATGTTATCAAAGAATTGTTTATTCCAGTCACGTACTTTCCTCTTAACAATTTTTAGCTTCTACAAAAATCTAAATTGGGTTGATCCCTCCACTTGAATCCCCACCAGACTTTGATATTGTCTATAAGTTCCAGTTGTTCAAACCACATTTTTTTAATTTGATTGAGGACTGGGTTGGCCTCTCATTATTAATCAAATTTAGGACAATGGGATTGTGATCAAAGGCAATTCTAAGGAGGGAAGATAGATGGAAGTCCTATTTTAAAAGCTAGTCTGCAGAAATAAACGATCTATCAAGACAAACCCGAATGAGATTACTACCTTGTCTTTTGTTCAACCATGTGAACGGATTGCCATGGATTTCAAGGTCCAATAGATTTACTTGAGCTATAAAGCCTACAAAATCGTCCATACCAGTTGTGTGTTCAATAGTATCACCTTTTTTTCATCTATAGAAAAGGAGAGTTCAAACCCCCATAATTAGTCAGTTCCAATCTGTACGGGTTGTTTGGAAACTTAACGAGTCTCTCCAAAGATTCCTTCTACCATGTAGGGTGTTAGGAGCATAAACAATCGATAAGATCCAACTGAAATTGTTATCAATGGAAAAGAGGGAGATCCCCAAATGCGAATGAGAAGAAAGGATAGCCTTACCAGTAACCTTTTAGGGTCCCAGAATACCACCATACCTCCAGAGGCACCTCTTGAATCAACAGCTACCCATTCTTCTTACTTCCAAATTTTCTTACAACATACCTTTAGTGCTTCAGTACCCATTTTAGTTTCTTGAATGGCCAATATGGTTGGACTGCAACTCTTTCTTAGATCTCTTAAAGTGCGTTGCTTGCCACAACCATTGAGGCCCCTTATATTCAGCTGAGCGTAACTTGCCGGCACGTTCCGGCTGAGTTTTAGCAAAAGATTCCACCCTGCGACCTGTCATTTAACACTGCACAGGCCCCACCAACTGCTCACCGAGCACGCGCAATGTGGTAAACAGTCGTCCACTTGTATTTATTTCGACTGCAGAACGTGCCGACAAGATAAGGGCTTCCTTATATTCCAAGAAATGACCTTCATTAAAAAAGTCGTGAAAAGGATTGGACTAGATGGTCTAAGTAATTTTGCGTTCCATCAGCCAATGCTTTATTGATTTATCTCTTCCTCTGATCATTTTTAGGTGGTCTTGCTAGGAGGGCAAGTTCATTGACGAAGGTTTTAAATAAAATTTTACCCATATTGACAAGCGCGAGCTCCAATGCAAGTTAAGGTTCCTTACCTTTTGCAAAGTAGACTTCCATATAGAGCTCATGATGCCTTAGCGTTTTCCACTCTTCCTATGCAATGTTGTTGTCATCGAGAAATCCAAGAAGCTCAGACACGGACTTGCGCAAGCAAGGTGTTGAGCCAATTGTTAACAATTTGGAGATCATCTCAAAAGTTAGGCAATCTAAAGATAAACAGACCAGTCTTGGTCGTAATGGAATGAATAGGGATAACAACAAACTTGTCAGTCGTGATGGTGAATCGGCTGATCCCCATGGTTTTCGTGAATAGGTTGCACTTGTATTTGATTGTATTTGATGATTGGGATCACATATGTAATTCTATTGGAGTGAATGATAAAGCATGTGCAGTTTACATGTCACATTTGTAACAAACTAGAATGTTGAAGGGAGATGATGTTTCTGATCATTTTATCCGTGTTTTGACAGAAATCTCTGTTGCATATTGCATTACTTCTGAAGTTTCAGTTCCTAGTTTAATTTCATTTTCATCCCAACAAATTATGTCCTTGCAGTTACTGTGCATATTATTCAAAGGGATGCCAAAGCACATTTCATTCTATACCTCATTTCCTGTTGTTTGTGAACTGGCTTATGGATTTTAACTCCCCTGATCATGCTCTTGATGCCAGTAATTTTTAGGTATTTACTACTTTTGCAAAAGATTTTCCTGATGACGACCCGTATGGGAGCCAGGAGCCAAACAATGAATATATGGAATGAAGAAGAAAATTCAGTCCGTGTGGAAGAAGACGAAGGCCAAGCTTAGAATACAAATAAATCAAAAGAGCCAATATAAATTAGAACCATTTAGCATGTGATGATAGTCCAAAATAAATCCGCATTGAAGAAGCGGTGAGGATGTGAAACTGTCTCATATTTGAATGATGGCAGTCAAATATGGATGCAATTTTCAACGAAAACAAGACATGCAAATCATTTTCCTGTTTAAGTATAAGAATGCGAGATATGGTTTTTGTACTACACTTTATTGTGCATTCCTTGCAAATATTAAAATGCTCGAAAGCTCATGTAATAAGCGACGACTATCAAAACGAGCCCACGTGGAAAGAGCTTGAAGGCTTTATAGAAAGTTGTAGTTCTATTTTACAACAATAGGTCCTTTTTAATATATAATGTAATGCAAACAAGAAAATAATCCAAGGCTAAACTAGAATGTGAGTGTAACAAGAGCCGCAAAGCGGCCAGTTCCGCCATCCAAGTTACATGTTTCGGTAGGAATCGGTAGTTTGACCATAGTAACAAAGACCGAAGATTAAAAGCATGTACAAGATAAAACAAAATAGCAGTTGTTGACATATATAAGAGAAATATGTTGCAAGTGCATTGTTTTGATCAAAGTATCATGATCGAAAATAGTCGATATATGGAAAAACCTATAAAACAAAGCTACATATTGTTACATATGTGGAAAGGCATATGATGCCATTCCAAAATTGACAAAAACTAGTAGTGTTTATTAAAGCTATGTGTATATTATAGATCGAGTTTCAGTCACTTTCAGCTAAATGTAGAGACCAGGTGCTCTATGAGTCAACACTTTGCAAAACGTCTATGATAAAATAGTAGAGCTTTTTATTATTATTGCATGGGCAAGGACATTACATGCCTAGCAGGTCGGCATTTAGTGAAACAGTTAACACGCTTTCTGTATCCTCTCACACTTTCCATACATGTCTACTATAGAACTTTGACAAAAATCCGCTTTCCATTATGCTTGGGTGGATGGCTATGTCCTGCTCTACAGCTCCCAGTTCGACACAGGCTGCAAGTAACGTGGAAAAGGTTTTGGAGTCTAGCTTTACACGTGTCAATTGCATTTGCATGAAAGTTTCCAAGTCCTTTTCAACAAACGCATTGTGTGCATATGTTGTAATCATTACAGTCCACAAGTCAAATAAGGGGCCAGAATAAGGGGCATAATTCAATCTCGTATGGCAACAACAGGAAGCAATGAAATTATCAAATGTAGGATACAAAGTTAATAAGGAAAAATTGCAGGATCTTTCATCAAATCATGAACATCTTCAAGAAATCAACAAACTTCTTTGAATAAAACAAGGCATCTTGTATCATCGAAACAAAAGAGCAACGAGCATAAAATTACAATTAAGATTCGTTATGTTGCAGGCATTTTTGTATGAAAACTTGAGAGGATGGAACTATTGTATTGAGACTCTAACTAAGGTCCGACTCCTCAGGTACATTTTAGACTTGTAATCGACAAAAAGGCCCAGCGTGTTTCAAAAAATTAATAAAGCGTAAATTTACTATAGAAATGCAAATAATGTATAGTTCAAGGGCCCTTATAAGCAAAAATTGAATCAAGGGAATCTATATCTAAACTTAAAATCAAATTCGAAAAATAGATAGCTTAGGAAAGAAAATGAGAACATTATACGACATTGAAAAAACCATTAGATAATTCCAAACATCCATGATTAGTCTTATGCAAGGATATTAATTGATGGCACTCAAATTTTCAGTCCACTACAAAGAAGAATGTAGTCATACAATAAAGCAGAAACGAATTGAACCATGGCAAGTCATAGTCAGCAAGACATGTGAGACAAAGGGCATCATTTTGAAAAGCTTTAAGGTATTGGAGTATATCAAAAATCTTCATATACAAAACAACTTAATATTTGCATGGAAACACTTTTCTTTCCATTAAAACAATTTAATATTTTCACAGACACACTTGCAGGCAAGAAATGCCTTTAAAACCTCAAACTGGGTGATTCCTTCCAGGAAAAGAGAATTTGAAAACTAAATATCAGAAAAGAAACAAAGCAGATAGCTAAACAAATCCACTGGATATCAATGAGGAATCAACAACGTCTTCTCTCTCCACGAAGAGTAGCAGAACCCTTCCGGTTGAAGGCATTCACAAGCATGCTAGAGGCCTCCTTAATCAGACTACTGTGTTTCCCCTTTTCCTTAATAAGGAAGTCAACTTACAGAAGTCGAATTTAAAACATAAAGAACAGCAACATAGAAAAGTATATGCAGTATTCTAAGGCTATATCATCAAGTTTTATGAAAAATAAGAGTGCTCGAAGGAACTTTAATGGAGACCGTCTCCATTTCCATTAGATTTAATTAACATGCAGTCGGGAAGGCAATCAAAATGATTCTTTCATTGATTATTTGGTAATTCAACTGTGGCTATGGGAAGCTCATGATCAACTTTGTGCACCTGTAGCATGATTTCTTGTGGACTCAATCTTCCAGTGTTGGGCAATAGAAGCAAAAAGACCAACAGTTTCAGACTCTCAGACGGCAGAGGACCCTCTTTGGCGCAGTAAGGCATGTTGGTGCTTGCGTTCACTCCAAAGTAATCTAGTGCTCTGGAACGTCTCAGATTTGGATCCATACCCTTCTCACAGATGAAACTCAAATTTCTAGGGGGTGTCCCATGAAACCCATACTGAATTCTACTTTTTCCAAAAAATTCGCCACGCTTTAACACCAAATCAACGATCTCACCTGCGAAAGCCTAAATCTATGAATTTCTCATAATTTTTAAGCATATATAATTTTACTACAGTCATACAGATCTAAATAAATTACAGAATTAGTAATCACCTAAAAGATCAGGAATTTCGATTGTCTTCTTTTCCACCGCATCCACAAAACGTGAGAATAGCATGCTTCCTCTTGCAGCATGCTCATTCTTTACTACAGATTCAATTTTATACGGAGATGTTTTCTTGTCTATTACACTTCTCATGAAATTTACGCCGCATAAATCTTCAACCAGAGTGGATAACAACTGCGAGCATCTCTGTTAGATGTTTTATAGATCATAACTTCAATATTCACCCAATTTGATTTATTTTTTAATACAATATTAACAGATGAGTAAGTCGAGAGGTCACAGAAGTATTTCACCTGGCGGCGTCCAAACGCAACTTCAATTTGGTTGATGGCATGTTGGCAAGGAATCTCAATAACAATGTCCGACTCTTTCTTGGTATCCATGTTAACGCGTTTCATGCTCTTGAAATCCACTGTAATGGGAACTTTGTTTGAAGTTGTATACCTCATACGTTTTTGACGCGAGCCCAAAGCGGCTGCAATGCCCCGAAATATGAGGAGAAAATGGCAGCAGGTGACCTCTGTCCTCGCCATAACAGACTTTAAATTCAACACCCTGTCATCAACCCCATTAATCGTCATTCACACAAACGAAACGAATATATATCACACTAATTATACTGTAAATAAATTTTACTGTCACCAATTTGGTTGATTCGACCCCGTCTTTGGCTGCCATTGTAAAATCAGGAAGCGAGCTGAGCTCTAATCTGCTTCCAAAAGCCAAATTCTATTCTTACATAGAGTAAATAACGATCTTCAAAAGTGGTATAGACAGAACTTCAGTTATTTTGAAAATAAATAAGTGGCGTCTTCTCAAGAAAAAATCATGAAGGTAGGCGGTGGAACATTACTCCACAGGTCTTTTCAAAATGGCTAATATATTGTGAACAATGCTATTATATAAATGCTTGTCAAATCAGCATTTCCATGTCATATACTTACCCATGCTGGAGAAATTGCAAATTGACTGATTGACAGGCATTAATAAATGCCAAGCCACTTGGCTATTTCTTATTTTTTGGTTTAATAAAAAAGAAAACCCTGTATCTCAATAAGGGTAAAAATTAGTCAAATCATCCTTTCTCACCAATCAAAATAACAAAAAATGTAATTTACCAAAAAATATATTCATGTAATTGTGTCAATTCAAAGTTTACACATTAGAAATCTTGGCATAGCAGAAAAATTCTTGTATATTATTGGCTCACAACAACATGGATAATTAAATGACCTGAAAGGTATAGTATTCTGCCTTGGCAGGAACTAATAACCAAAGTACCGAACAAGTAGGCAAGCTCTTAAGTGAACAAGGCGAACAAGCAAAACATCTCGTATCAATGCAAACATTAAAAATGAGATAAATTTTATATTGTGAAAGCATTCATTTGAGATAAAACCAATTTACCTATTGTGTGGTGGGCCCAAAGACAATGACTTGGCACCATGAGTGTTGTTTTTTATTGTTTATTTTTCCTCTTTTTTGCTTCAAAATTTCAACATCAAATAAATCAATGTTAAAATATGAATTCAGTGTAACACACACACATGTACTGATTTCAAACTGTGACCATATAACTAACACCAATCTCGGTCACATTAATATATATCAATTTTGTGAAAAACTCGGTCCGAGGGTCATATAGTGTTTTCTAAATGCCTACACCGCAATGGTATACCACAAGTAGTAGCCGTTCAAGTGTCGGGTTCAATTCCTCGAGCTCATCATTGCATGTGCGAAACATTACGACCCCGAGAAGAGAGATGTTTTAACAACTATGAACCCATCTCCTCGTCACTCCTGTACACATTGAAGAGCTACTCTGAATTCCAAAATACGAGGAGACTTCTTAGATCACAAAATAAGCTACACAATAATATTAGGATGAAGACTGCTTACTGATGCTCCAAAGTCATGAACAAGAACTAGTTGGTCACCAAAAGGATTCACACCAATCGTCTTCCCAAAATTTCCTCGCATTGAGTTATGAGTTTAAATTGGAGACATGATCACCTTACTAAGTAGAGTGTTTGAGATCCCTTTGACTTGCGTCAAAAATTGCTTTTTTTGGGTAAGTAGAGCAAGTTGGGGGACAAAAAAGGGGTCATAAGTGGATGTCATATTGCAAATAACAACATAATATCAACTTGTAGGGATTATTAACAATACATACACTCAAAATTAGAAAAAATATATTAATATGAATCGTAGCATCCGGAATGTAGTTTCTAAAATACTAATTTTTTTAAAAATAGACAAGTTTAGCTATATTAAACACTCAAAATTCAATGACTTGGTATTTTTTTTTAAAAATGCCTATAAGATTGTAGTTTGTTTGCCCATGATTTGGATGACCAAAAATTGATATATATTTTTCTACTTTGGTGAGAAGTTAAATGCTGATATCTATCTTGGGATGGATTTTATTTTGTGTTTTTTTAGCAATATTTTATTTTTTATGATTTTTTCCGTGAAAGTGGTATGAAAACATAAAGAAAACAGAGAACTTTCCGTTTGCCCGCCATAACTTCATCAAAAAATATTGAAATCAAATAATTTTTTTGAACATGTATATAATTTCACCACGGTTGGGATGGTATATGTTTTATCACATTATGATAAGTGAAACAAAATTTGCAGTCTTAAACATAGACAAACATTCACGGGAAAAAGTGTCTTAAAGACCTACTATTAGTAAAAAATTATAAAATGATATTTATCCTATTCTATTCACTTTAAAATCAATATTTCTACAAAGCTAACAGTCTCCCCTACATGATGGTACCATTTTTATGACATATTTTTGACTTTTCGGCATGGTTCAAGTCCATGGAAGACTAAATTTGATGTTTTGTTGTTTTTAATGTAAAATTCAGGATTTGATGTCCACTTAATTGTCCCCCCAACTTACTGCACTTACCCTTTCATTAATGCTCATTATTGGAATTCATAGCAAGCATGCATCAGTTTTGATGGTTCAATGATGCTTTCCTCTTCTACATCATTAGGATTCTCAAGAATAATCCACAAGAAATATTTTCACATCAAGACAAAGAAGTGATTTCAAGATGGGGCACATGGTTCATTCAATTTCCCACATTTTCATACATATGTGTTTGTAGATATAAAAATGTGACATACAAGTGATAGGTGGTCTATCATGGAACTTTCTCAACAAGTTGCATCAGTAAACCTCCTCTTTGGTGAAAACACATATTTAGTGTACGTTCCTTATTTCCATTGGTTTTTACAAGTGTTCATCTTTTCGCATTGCAGAGATAATGGATAAAGAGATGACCTTTGCAACACTACACCCATTCATGAGAAGGTGGGAATTTGATATTTATAGGTTTATAGAGATAATCCTTGGCCCAAAATACATAGTCATCAAAAATTTGAAGACTATTGGATCGGTTGTGTAGATGAATTTAGGGTCTGACGTCATGACTCCCGAATGAATCTAAGTCAAACAATGACATTCAAACTAAAATTTAGTGATGCAAGAGAAATACTTGTACATATGCAACATTTTGGTTTTCATAGTTGTTATGTGTGTGAGAGTCCATTTGAGACTTTCATGACATGTACCAAGTCCATTTGGACTCCTTTGGTTGTAATAAGTGGTGTTTGTGCATTTCCCTCCAAAACCACAAGTTTAAATATTTGAATTAATCTATAGTTGTGTGTTAGAAGTCTAGGAGTTAGTATAGTTTAATAATGTTGTAAATGGGTTATGAGACATGTTATTCACCTTGACATGAATTCTTTGACCCTACTAAGGCTTTAACTTATAGTTCCCACCTCTTCTTGCATTAGTTTACTTACTTCGACTCATTTGCATTTACTAGATTGTGGACATGGATTTTAATCTGTTTGAATACCATGTAGTTTCATTATGGATCATTTGGTGACACATGTGATGATTAGGGTGCATAGCACCAAGCTAGCATTATGATCATTATCTTAGTTTCTTGCATTATATGGTTTTGGATATCAGCAAGTTGTGATACAGTTGGTTTTATTTCATATATGATGGATGGATGTATGATTTTGTTGTATACTTTTTACCATTGGTTGATAATGGCTAATTTAATGTTGTCGTGTATGTGCTTAGATGGATATTTTAGCTTGAGTTAAAATGGATGTACGTTGTTAGTGTTTAGCCATTCCATATTGACATTGATTGTTGTATAGTTAGAATGATTATCCATGATTGACTTATTGATGTTATTTATTTAATATATTGTATTGAGAAAGTATGTTTAATGTGTGAATTGAGTGTGCATAGATTACATGGTACAAAGGAGAACGTGGGTTTCAGAGTTGCACCTCAAGTTGCACAAGTGGATAATTGGTCCAAGTCCTTTAGCCATGCATGATTATTTTGTAGCCTTTTGCATTTGTGGCATATTCATGTTTGGACAACTTTGGTGATTCCTAATTGTATTTATGTTAATTGTAATTTGTTTAAGCCTTGTGATAAACTAGTTTAGGGACCTAATGGTCCCTACATGCATTAGTAGTGTTTTATGTTAATTATTTTTTTGTTAGGATTTTAGGACCACCTAATTATCATTTGGGTGGGCCCCACCACCTCTTCTTTTGAGCCACTTTACCCAATCTCGAATTTGGGTTAAATGTGGTATTTGTAAGGGCCTCTTTTCACTTTTCGGGTCTCCCTTACATGAAAATGGACCCCTTGGACCGTACTATGGGTAGGTGGTATTCTTTAAGGTCAAATGAGACTTTCCCTCCTATTTTACCCATCTCAAGTCATCATCTTGTAAGTATGGTCGATTTTTGTGAATTCTTAAAAGTTGAAGTGTGTTGGATTATTAGCATTTTAGGGAATTTGGGAGATTACCTCCTAAATGTGTTTTATTTTATACTCCTTGTAATTTTGGGAATATTTTTTTGGAAGATGAGATGGGTGACACATGTCACCCTCTCATTTGTGAGGATTGGTGACTTATTATTTTTATAATCCCTCATGGAGATGGGTATGAACGTTTGCTTGTCATTTTTAACTATTGGAGTTGGATTTGGAGAGAGCTTGGAGCTTGGAGCCTAGATTGTGTTGGATTGCTTTGAGTTTGGGATAGCTTTTTTGAGGTAGGCCTTCATGCCTCTCATTTTTTCTTATGTTAGTATGATGTGAATTAGAAATAAAAATGGTGTTAAATGTGTTATTGTTTGTATGTTTGTTTGTGGGTGTGTTTTGTGATTCTTGATTTCCTTTCATTTTCTCCATCCATCATGTTTTGTGGTGGATTTTGGAATTGTTGGGGAAGAGGGAGGAAATCCCCTCTTACACCACATGGCTTGATGGGAAAGCCATGATGGTCTTCATTTTTATTCCTCCCCTCATATGGTTTTATGTGGAGAAGGATTGTTCATATGGTTTGAACCTCCTTCTCCATCCTTAGCAAGGAAACCATGTATGGTTTGAAAATCCTTCCAAGGAGGAGGCTTGGTGTTTGGGATGGAGTGATAAGGAGGGTATTTTTAATGGAGAGATAAGGAGGGTATTTTTGAGATTCTTATAGTGTTCATATGGTTGGTTCACATTATAGATTCTTATGGGCTCCTTGTCACTCTTCCTTTGGGGAAAACTTGGAGTTTTCCTCTTGTGTTATTGTTGTTCATTTGATTGTTGTGTGTTGAAAAGTTGTGTGTGTGATTTTCACCCTTTTTCCTACTTTATTTGTGCATTCTTTAGGCTTTCTACTCTCTCTCCCATGGGATTGGAGGGAGGCTAGCATGTCTTCCATTTGGTGGAGATGGCATGTGATGATGCCATTTGGCTGGGAGGAAACAGGTGCCTTTTCTCTTGTGCTTGAAGACTATCTTGAAGTGGAAACTTGTAGATTTGGCTTGGATTTTGGAGAAGAAAAGTTGGGAATTTTGACATGTTTTTCCCCATTTTGGGGAGGCTTATCCTCTTACATTTTAGTATGCTTTTGTAATGATGTTGTGTTTATTGTTAAGTCTTCTCCTTCTTGAGGAGAATCTTGAATCTTTGCATTTGAAAGGTTGAGTATTTTTATCCTCTCTTTCAGGATAATGGTTGGCATATTGTAATCTTGTTTTTACAGGTTGAAATAGACTCATATCCTTTCTTTTGTGGATGATTGTAAACTTTGTTTAATGGAAGTTTGTGGGTTTTCCCTCCCTTATCTATTTAAAATAATATTGCAAGGCTTGGAGAATGGATAAGGAGGTTGCACTTTCATTTGTATTGAAATGAAGATTTGAATAAATGGATGTATGTTTAGTACAATAAATTGGTTACCCTTATTCTATTTTATTTTTATTAACTTAATGTATTGAGAGAAAATATTTTTCTCATTATTTCATTTTCTTTTATTCAATGATGTTTCTCCTCTTGTGAGTTATGGAAGTAAAGGAAGTAGATTTTGTGGTTGCATTCCTAAGCACATTTTAGCATAAAAATTCATTGTGATAATGAAGTTTTTGGCTTTGTAACAATACCTAAAAAGGTTAATTTTGTAAAACAATATTGTTCTCATTATGATAAAATTTGAAACTAGGAATATAGTAAAACTGTTGTAAATTTAGCTTATCCTCCCATCTTTATTTCTCATGAAATTTAGTAACATGAGTGAATTAATAAAACTTCTAGTTAAAATATTATCTTAAGTTAAGTTTCTTTCATTTAAGTCCCAAATGTGTGAATGATTTTTTTGGTTGTAGGATTTGATCTTGAAAACAAGCAACAGTCAGGGGACAACAGTCCCTCCTCTTTATGGGAGAGGTTCCCTTATTGAACACAAAAGAGAAAATCCAAACCACTTATTTACAATATAAACATTTTTTCAATATTTTTAAAGATTTTGATATTTTAGATGCCTTCATTCAAAGATTTTCAATACAGAAGAAAGGAGAATAGAAGAACTGGTATTCAGAAACTAAAGAGAGGGATACTTTCAGACACATAGATTACAGAATGATATCTTACTAATGCTTGATAAAATAACAAGATTTAAACTATGAATATCTTTGATGGCTTGAAATTCATCATTAGAAAAAATGGCAAGTGGTGGGATGGAAGCTAGGGGGGTTGGGTCAAGTACCTTATCCTCTGCCAATAAGGATTTGATGAAACTTGACAAAATTTGATTCTACTCCTCCAACTACGCTCTTGTGTCTACTTCCCTTTTTCAACCCTTTCAATCACTTTAGACATTGTCTCCCTCAAGTTATGTACCTCACTTTCAGGTGTTGATTCACCAAGAGAAATTCTTGTTAATTCCAAATCACCTATTGATAGGTCCTTTTCATCCTTATCAAGCTTGGGTCTTGCAATATCCATGAATTGTTGGCCTTGAGAGTCTGAAACCAATCTAGATGTGACCTTAGCCTTTTTAGCTGGAGGGGGAGGAGTAGTACCTAGAAGGGCTGCCACTACATCAAACTTAGGGGCAACAATACTTGGGGTGGTCTTCCTTTTCTTGCTTTCTAACAATGGTTGTACCTATGCAAAGGAATAACTAGAAGTGGAAGGAGAAATGGGACCAAGTGCAAGTGCACTCATCACACTTAGAGTTTGTACAACAACCACTTCTAACACAGAGGTCTTATTTTGGTATGGATCTTCCTTAGTAGATGTTTCTACAGATTCTGAAACTTGTTTCTTTAATTGATCTTTTTCACTTGCTGTCCTTAGGATTATTTTCCTCTAGATTTCCCTACTCTTTTTCTTCATTTTCATCATCACAAAGGTCCATGATTTCTCCCTCATCAGGTACTATTTCAATTTTCTTAGGAGAGGGTAGCCTCTCATTCTCCTGAATAACTTCCTCCACCTTATCATCCTTCTTATCCTTTCCCTTCTTTGTGTACACTAGAGTTGAAGATTTTGGTGGAGAAGGAACATATTGTTCATGTGCTTCAGGAGTTGATGAAGGTATTTATTTCTAAGGGGTGGAGGTATCTTGAGAAGAAGACCTAGATTTTATTTCTCTAATCATCTTCATTTTTCTGTCAAACCAAAGCCTAGTTCTCACCAAGACAGGGTTGATGAGCTCCTTTAAATCATCTCTCTCCTTAACAAACCAATCAATGGTTTAATAGGAATGTGTCTTGATTGATCTCTCATATTCAAGATATCTGCAGTTCCTCATCATCATCCTCAAATCCTTTAGGAACATTATATACACCAAAATCCTTGATTTTTGCAGAGACAATCTTCCATAGTATCTTCTCTAAGCTTCATAATCATTTGAAAAATCGCCTAGTAGTCTTCAATATCAGCAAGGTGTTAAAAACCCATTTTGAAATTGGTGGAAATGAACTCCTTAATATCAAAGCAAGTTCTAGGTTTATAATAATGAAGGGTAAGAGGAGCAATTGTTCTGTCAATGTTCTGAGCATCTAAAGCAGTCTTGCAAGTGTAGTTACCCAAAGTGATTGGGAACTGGATACCTGTAATCTTCTTATCCCCTGTAGGTTCTATGCAACTTATCCAACTATCTGCATATCTCAACCAAAGCTATCTTTTCACTGCAGTACATAGGAATTTTTAGGGTTTTCCTCAAATCTAGCCAACCATATGTATGAGAATTTCCCAATTGAGTATAAAAATGTCGTAGATATTGATCAATTGTTTTGCTTCATCTGAGAATATTCTAGCGGTATCTCCTTCCAATAATATGACGATGTACATAGTGAATGCATCATTCACCCTCCTAAAATGATGGTTGTTGATCTTCAAAGTTAATTGTGGATGGTACACATAGATAGGAGCATCTTTCTTGTCTTCAACAGGGGAGAAACCCAACCATTCTCTGTAAGCGGAAAATGGTGTACATCAGATAAGAGGTCATGTAGAAATTTTGAGTCCTTTGAACATTTGCCAATTGTTCAATTAGGTTGTCACAGATTATCCCTGCCCAATTCAAGCTTTTCTTGCCTTCACATATAATATTGATATAAGGGCACATCCAATAATGAAATTCATTGGTAGAGGGCATTCCCATTATCCTGGAAAGGAGAGTGATAACATCTGACAATTCTTCATTGAAATCAACCATGTACATTGTTTTGGGAAGCCTCGAGGCTCCTTTCTTTGGATTTTTAAACCAAAATTTAGCCACTCTGCTTTTATATCATTCACTGTCTTGATCAAAAATAAGTTGTGCTTGATCTCTGGTAAGAATGTTCGAGCCTTCAATCATGGGGATTCTGAAAGCAGTGTTAATACAATTTTCATCAAGATGAGCCACTACTTGTCCTTGAGGGTCAAAAATTTCCTTTGTCTCTAGATTGAAGCATGACCCACAAGCTAACACAATATTAGCACACTGAACCAAAATTGGAAAACCCCTTGCATGAGAAATTTTGATTTCCTTAATTAGTTGAGCAATAGGAGTAGGGTTTTAACAATCAATTAGATCCCATAAATCATCTAATTCGAGGTATAAGAGTAGGGTTTTGACAAAATAATGCAAGCATACAAGACTACAAATATATGAAAATGTAAAAGAGATAATTACGGAGACATCTCCAACTCAATACGATCAATAGAATAATACAAGAGATGTACATATAGGAGGTGAATGTGTAACCTCCTCCTAGAATCAAGGCAATCTCTACCTATAATAGTGGTAACTAACAACTAGAATGGTGTAGTCAAGTGATGGCTCACACCTAGAATAGTGTAGTCAAGTGGTAACCAACACCTAGAATAGTATAGTCAAGTGTACACCTAAGAAAGCATATCCCATAAGTGTAGGAAACTCCAAGTGAGGTTATCCCAGAGTATGATAATACAAATAAAATGAGGAAAATAAATCCTACACTAACACCCCCCATAAGCACATCTTAGATGGGTAGTGAAAAATGAAAGTGGAAATAACTTAGTTGATAATGGATACTTGTCATACGATTGTCACATATGTAAATCTGGAAAAATTAGAAGAGGATCGATTGCGTTGGGGTTCCACAGACGATAGATTTGGGTGAAGTGGCTGGATTGGAGCACTGAGGAGGGCTGGGCACCCACGGGTGCTTTGGTAAGAAAAATAGGTGCCCTAGTTTGGGAAGAAGTTATGGAACTGGTCTTGACAGGGCCTTGAGATACCCGATAACCTTCATTACCTATCACACTAGTTATTATGTGCTATCAATTTGAATGCTAAAAATATTCCAAGAGGAATAATAACTTGCAAAATACCCAAAAGGAAGTATCAAAACCCTAAAAGGAAAGATACGAGATGAATGGGTTAGGACCGACCTCATCGACATAACAATGGGCTTACTAACCGAGTGTTGCAGACTAAATTTGGACCCAAATGTAGTTGGTGTGTGTGTGTACATGTCATGCCCTAGGTGCTCTTGTGTTAGTCACACTTTGTGAAATAGTGAGCAATAGATAAATGTAGAAAATTTAATAGAATGTGTGCATGGAATAGAATAGAATCCCTCCCCCTATGAAGTGTGATGCGGATGTCCTAGCCTTGTGTGTTGATGATGGATTTATGTGGGACGCAAGTGATCTCCAATGCAATAAATGGATGCAATTCTAGATGGAGTGATGCTAGGTTCCTCATTATGGTCTCATAAATTTATATCTATAGGGTTCTCTTGCACTTTGATTTCTTAATTAACCCCATAAAGGATGACTATAAGAAAGATAAAGATGAAAATTGGCTAGAAGAGGCCTAAAAATGGCGGAAAGTACAAAAGGACCGAGGCACCCGCAAGTGGGACCGGAAGGCACCCATGGGCACCCCAATACTAATCTGGGTGCCCCTGCCAGGGAGGTTAAAATAATGCGGAATGTCGAAAATGGCTTGGCGTATGGTTAACGATAGGTCACAAATTATGAAATGAAATAAAAAATATGGCCAAAAATATGGGGGTTAATTAGTATTTTTTTCACTCAAGAACCTTCTAAATAGTAGTATAAGACCGGGATAAATAAATGTCTAAAGTGCATGATTTTTGACTACATTTTCCCCACTTTATGTTAGTGAGCGGAAATATTGGTAACATAAAGTAGATTGAGATGCATACTTGATGTCCATGAAAAGTGTAGTAGAAAGCTGAATGAATAGACAAAAGCGTGGAATGACAAAATATGGAGAAGCATGGAAACTATAGATGAAATATGCGCAAAAGAAAAGTGATGAGAGTGAACCTAGGGCGGAGCATTGCACGTATGTAGTTTTTGTAGTGTGTAGTGTACCCGGATGGTTAGTAAATCATGTGTGTTTTCACAAAACATTGTTTTTTACCATTGTTGTTGTTGTTATCCCCATTTGATTTCGCTGTTTGTTTCTCATACTGACATAACCTTTAAGGATTAAATGATCAATTAGTCAACTATATATGTATATATGTGTAAAAATGCTATGTAAAAAGATGCATGTGTATGTAAAATACGCTAATGTAAATGAAAAAGTTAAATGTAATGTAAATGGAACATTTGCACCCGATTCATGTCAAGAGAGAAAGTGTGAAGGATATCATGTATTGAAATTTTTTTGGGCGATCTCACGTCATAGGAAGAAGAAGTGTATGGAGGAAATTCTCGGTGTCCTCCAAGCTCTAAGCTGCTTCCACCGAATGTGTGTAGAGATCTTTGTCCTGTCCTAGTTTTTTGGGTGATCCGATGCCACTCGCTGAAGTAGTGTAGAGGCACACCCACTATAACCTCGAGACTATAATTGTTTCCCAAAGAAATGCTAAAGGAATCCATGTCTTGTAAAATCCCTTTGTGTATGGGGTTTGTAGACTAGTCTAAACCCACTCAATGTATGTAACCCACAATGTCAAGGAAAAATTACAATGAATTGAATTGGTGTAAATGCATTGTGTTAGTGTAAAACCCCAAATGATTCCCCCTCTTTAGAGGGGCATGCGATGTCACATCGATAGGAAAATATAGCCCAAAGAGGAAAAAAATGCATGTATGTTGTAAACCTAAAAGTGATTGGTAAAAACCAAGGCACACACAAACAAAAATACTAGCTAAAGGAAAGTATAAAGATGAATGCATATGGAAAAGAATGTGTAAGCTACACAAATAGTGTAGAAGCTACTAAACAAAGAAGTAATGTAAACATGCAAGAAGAAAAATTAAGCCACATAAAGAGGTTGGCAAACATGAGACATCACTCACGATTTCGCAAGACACGCAAGGCCATCATGGCCACAAACAACAAACAAAGTGTGGATACCAAACATAGGGAAAGGCCCACAAACAATAGAAAACAAGAGCAGACAATGTAACAAACAAGTATGGAAACCAATATCCCTACATAAAAAATGCTACACATGAAGCACACGTTAGCATGTTAGAGAGATAATTAATATGTCAAAATTGTGTATAAGAAAGTAATTTAAAGTTCTAAGTACAAAATGAGACAATAACACCTAAATGAGATGAATGTGTGGACCCAATGACCAAAGTGTAGGAAATATAAAAGGCGAGCATCCATGCCACGTGTAAGAGATATGTATCTGCGATCACAACTAGAAAAAGGCATGAACGCACATGTGTGGATGGTAGAGATAAATGAGATACAACTAATCAAACTAGCATGTCTAATAAAGTGATCATGAGTAACAAAAGTAAGAGTATAAGAAACCATATTATGTAGCATGTCGTGGACGGATGAAATGGAATGTAAAATGGAGTAGTAGGATCTCGCATGCCCCCGAGTGGATGGAGATGTATGCAATGAGGTTCATTTTTTCCCCCTCAATAGTTAATAATGAACCATAAATGAGAGTGTGTCATCGGAAATGGTCAAGTAGTGTGGGTTTTTTTATGAATTTATAAGGAATGTGTAGGTGTATGTTGATGATATGTGACCTAGCAACGATGTGTACGTGAACCTTATAGTTGAA
This sequence comes from Taxus wallichiana var. yunnanensis, assembly GCA_018340775.1. Taxonomy (NCBI): domain Eukaryota; kingdom Viridiplantae; phylum Streptophyta; class Pinopsida; order Cupressales; family Taxaceae; genus Taxus; species Taxus wallichiana. Next base: position 85,989,618 of record CM031238.1, read on the forward strand.
GCATATATTATGACTAAATGAATGAAAGGGTGATGATTTATCCTAAGCATTTATCACTATAAGATGAATGGGTGAGTGATGATTTAGCAATAAGCGTATATAATTATAAAATGTAAAGGGGGTGTGATGATGTAACCTAAAGTGTAGACCACTAGAAAATGATAGAATAGGTGAATATTTAGTCTAAATTTTATGTCACTATGAGATGAATAGTAGGGTGGTGATGTAACCTAAGGTGTATACCACTACAAAATATAGAATAGGTGACAATTTAGCCTATAAGTGTATGTCACTAGCCTAGGAATGTCGCATGGTGAAAGGTCAAATAATAAATGTGTAAGGTCCATTTGATTTGAAACCCTCGGTAGTGAGTATGGACCAGGAACTAAAGTGCATCATTAGGTAGTGAGTGTATCATGTAGAAGATGATGTAGTATATGTAATAACAACAATCAACCCTGTGATGAGTATAATATGCAATGATGTAATGTGTAGAATGTGTAAGGTGTAATGTATAAAATGATATGTAATGTATGTAGATAGAATAGTAATGTAATGCTAGACTCCTATATGATGAAGACTAGTATGATATATAGAGTATGTGTGAAAATGCATGGTGTAATATGTATGGTATGTAGATGTATGAAACTATCCTAATGTATGAGGTGTAAAGACACAAATGAAAAAAATGTTGTAGAATGTAAGAATCGTAATGTGTGATAAAGTGCAATGTGTAATGCCTATGGTGCAGTGTGTGGGGTTCAGTGTAGTAGTAATCCCTCAATAGTCAAGTTTGAACATAAGCATAAGAGTGTGTCATCGGGTAATGGTTGACCTAAAATATGTGATGATTATGCCTATGCGAGGATATTGATATATGATAATACAAAGATGAGAGATTCACTGATGCTAATATGAGGGGGGATGAATGTTATGCCCCCCAAGTATGTAAGAGATAGAAGTATAGTCAAAAGATGCTAAGTGGATCAATGTAAGGAGTAGTTGCCTTAACAAAAGTGATGGGACATGGAGGAGATAGAGGAGTGTGACCATCCAATGGTTCATCATCATAGTAAGCTTCATTCGGGTCCCAATCATCAACATATGTAGGGTTTATAATAGATGTTGGAATTACAAGTTTAACTTTAGGTAGTGATTGTTGTGTATGACTTAGTGATGTGGAAAATACTTTTAATGGAGGATTAGTGAGATCATCCTTAAGAGGAGGTTTCTAAGCTTGAATGGTAGTACAACTGACGATTTAGTAAGAGGGTGTGATTTAGAGAAAAATGTGAGAAGTGATGGCTTGTTTGATTTGGTAATGCTGTAGAGGATAGAGTAGGAGGAGGTGGTGAACTAATTTGGAGAGGTTGTTGCTTATGTTGACTTGGTGATGTCGTAGGTGGTTTCTTAGGTGACTCGACTAACCAAATAATGTGCATGAGAATTCATCATAAAGCTCAAACAGATCTAGACAAAACGGTCATCCCATAAGAAAATCACTTAACATATAATAGATATGAACCAAACATGAAAGAAATGCATAAGGGTTTATATTCATTCCATTAATATTCATGAAAAAATTATGAAGATGAAAATATGGGCTAGAATCATTTATATTCATATTCAATAATGTTTGATAACCTCATTACATCCATCAGATCCATCACATACTATCACAGTATTACAAACCAAAGTCATCAATCATAATTTGACTAGAGTCCTCTTACTATGAATGGAAAAATTTCAAAACCCACACCCCTTGATACATCCTTATCCTATAAGTCATCTACCCAACTCAATAGAGTTTCTCACAGATTCTCAGAGAGCTCCACTCCCTATTAATCTCTCAATCGATGCCTTTTTCTTCTACGGGTGCTTGTATGTATAGGCCTCTTGAAGTGCCAACTTGCCTTCATGTGGCTTCATATTCATCGCCAAGTTTCCAAATGTGGTCCTCCGTGAGAGCATGATCCTTCAGGGCTGAGCTCTCCACTCCTTGCCATGATGGTCCTCTAGAATCTTCTATTCCAAGTTATATTCCTTTCTTGGGCCTCAAGTTGCAAGTGGCACCTTATCCACTCAAAGATGCGCAGTCAGTCATGCTTTTCTCATGTCCTACCTAATATGCCAAATATGCTAAGTCTCAAAATATTTCTTTATACGCGCATATCACGGGTTCTTCTAAAACCCTTCTAAAGTATTTCCTTTCACACTTTATACATGTGCGCCTTTTCTCAACTAGGCCCTTCTCGCCCATGCGCCTTTTCGTACTTAGTCAATAAATCAAGGTCCCAACATCACCCCACACTACATTTGTTCTCTACCCTCGGGAACACCTCTTCAAAGAATGAAGAATTACAATATATTCGGAAGAATCAATGATTTGGAAAAAACAAATAGGTAATGAAGAATTGGGAAGAATGAAAGAATGTGGAAATGTTGTTACTACTACAATAGAAGAGGATAATCTTTCTTCAATTCAGCCTCCAACTTGTTCCAGGCATCGAATTCATTTTGTGCTTTTGGAAAAGTTTGCTGATTAGGTCGCTTACCTACTCAAAACTTATTCCATCTCCTTGAGCATCCATTGTTTCATCCACTTATTCTAGTTTCTTGACCACATCCTCAAGCGCATCCATCCCCCTTATAATGTGGGTACAGATCCTTCAAACTGATTTTTTATTGAATCTCGCAAGGATTCAATGGCTTCTGAATTCTTCTCAACCTCGCCTAAGATCCTATCCCGCTCCGCTTTGTTCCCTTTGTTCTTTTCTTAGAATTTCTTGAGCTTTGCCTCATAGTGGCGACTAGAAAGATCACCACTCTATCCCTGTCTACATGTAGTTTTCATATGCGGCCTCAATAGTCTAGGTAGCAATCTTTACATCAAGTAAGAACCTTGTTGTACTTGACGATGATAGCTACAAACTTTAGTTTTTATCTTCCTTCTTCAGGAGCATTGCTACTTCTTTCACATGATTCTAAGGCTAGTGGTTGCCTCTCCATGGTGAGGATGTGTGTTAAGTACTCTAGGATCTCCAGAGTAGATCCATAATTTTACGTGGGTGGTGCTAGGTCCGGATGCTTCAAAACAATGGCATCTGTGATTTATTCTACCTTTTTGTATACCTCGTGCACCCTATCCTTCTCATCTCTTATCTCACACTTTAGTTGAGAACCGACCAACTCTTCTCACTTCAAATCCTTTGTTCTCTTGGCTAGCTCTCCTTCTTTCTTTTCTAGTTATGCCTCTAGAAGTCTTACTCTATCATTTCTCCCAAAATTCCTAGCTTCTACCTCTACCGAGACTTTGTTGAGTGCATTGCAGATCTTCTCATCCTAAAGTTGTTGGGCATTCACCAAGGGGTTGATTCTCTTTGACTATGTCACTATCATTACTTGCCCCTTTTTCACATAATTTGAATTTTGGTTCATCTAAGTGGTAATCAAATTCCCATGAAAACATTTTCCTTGTCCGCGGGTATGCACCTTCCGCATCAAATGAGGTCATGGCTAGGAGTTTCTCTTTGGAATAGTGCTTTAGAACGCGTGCACAACACCTTGTTTGGATCATCAATATACTCCATCCTTGGCCTCTCGGATATCCAAGTGCCTTCCTCCTATGCACGTGTCCTTAGGAATAGTTACCGTCAAGTTGGGGCCTCATGTGATGTCATGATCTTCCAATGCTTTCTTCTTTTCTTCATTCATTATTATGCTACATTCCAATTCATGCACTACCAAGTCTCAATGATCTTTATCACTTTCTCTCTACTAATTAAGTCGCATGTTCCTTTGTGAGGCTTGGAGTCCTCTCGATTTTCATGCTTACTTCCTCACTTCCTTCCTTGTCTTGGGTGCCTTCCTCCTCGTGGCTATCCTTCCTCCGCACAAAGAGATAGTCATTTTCTCTTCTTCGCCTTCTTCTCTGAATCATGCACTTCAAACACAGGTGGTCCTTGGGCTCCTTCAATTTCATCATCTTCCTCGTCATCCATTTCACCCATGTATGCCTCTAAGCTCTTTGTGTCCTCCGAATCATTCTCCTCCATCACCTTCTATTTCTTCCTAATCGGGATTCACTGTAGGAGACTTTGCTCTTTCTTCCTCCCTCTCTGGTGACTTCTCCTTCATGAAAGGCTTTTCTTGTTCCAACGCCTTTTCCCTAACTAGATACTTCTTCCTACGCGTGTAAATACTTATCCTAGCACTTGTCTTTAGGGTGCCCACGGTTTGTGTAACTTGGACACTTGGTTCCTTTTTCTTTATCGCTTCTTTCTCCTTCTTCCTTGTTGGTGTAGGCTTCCATCTTCCCATGGGGTCTTCGGGAATGGAGACATCACACTCCAGGATATGATCCCTTCTCAAACTTTGGCCTTATTCATAGATATACCCCAGCTAAGGTCCTCTCCTGCAATAGGCATAGTCAAAGGCTTTGTCATCTGGATCTCGTGGGAGATATACCTCTCCACGTATGTGTTTTTCTTGGGGTAAACAAGCTATCTTCAAAGCTCCTGTTGTCTTGAGTCACCTCACTAAGGTTGAACCTTAGTCTTTTGGCCTTTGTAAACCAGTTTACCCCTACTTGGAAATATAATGTTGTGAAGGAGAATGGGAGTTTACACCAAGGGCTCATAGTTTCATCCACCAGGTTGAATATGCCAAGGCATAAATGATGGTATATTGTGAATTCAGATTCTCCATCGATGAGTCGATAGCTTCTCTAGGATCCTCCACTCTTCCCGAACACATCCCACATGTGCTTGTACCATCTCTCAAGATGCACCTTGTGAACGCCGTCATGTTGTCGAGGTGTACTTGGTGAATATTTTTACGGTGATGGATCTTCCGCTGGATACTCCCATATAACTTTTCTGGCACATCGAGCACTCCGATTTCTAAGAATATAATGGTGAGGAGGATGTTTCCAAACAGAATCTTGTCGCCCCTACACACCGCTTGATAATCTCATCCGCGATGTAAGTGAACAAGTTGTAGATGGTAACTTCTGAAATTTTCCCGCACACAATTAACTAGGACTTGTTCACTTGCATCCACCTTTCTTGGTCATTAAGTTTGGTAACCAAGCACGAACTCATCCTCATCACTTTGGTTTGGAATGTTAGCGATGTCAAAGTATCGAGAACCTTTCTTGTATGCATAAGTGGATATTGTTTCTTTGATTGCTTCCTTATCATTCAATTCATCATCTAGACTTTCTCCTTCATAGGTAAGGCTTGTGAACTTGGAAATTAGTTTGAGGATTTATGTGCATCTTACACCCCGTGAAGTAAAATTACTCCTTATGTATGCACGACATCATCCACTGATGACAAGCTCTTAGGATTTCCAAAATATGGTAGCTCATAGAGTTACAATAATCCTACCTTCTCCAACTTCACTTTTACCTTGTCGTTGTAGATAGGTAAACCCTATGGTGTTCTCTTGTTTGTCGAGCGCACCAAATCCAATGCCATTTCTTTTTCTCGTCACATTTGTGTGATGGTTTTAATCGCTCACCGCCATTTTCCTCAAGTGGTACTCCCATTCCTTCCCAAGAAAAACCTCATCCGGTATCGCATCTCTGCGTACCATTCTTCATTCGTACTTATGGGGTTTGTTTGTTTACCCTTTCCTTTTCCTCGCCCTTCGGTTTCTTAGGTGATATGGTTGGTTTCTTGGGTGTCATATTTTAGGTTATATTAACACTTAAACTCCTTGATACTCTTCTTTTCTACTCTTTCTAGTCCTAGATCTCAAATTTGTGAAGAAATCCTTTTCAACCCGTGCCCTAGCTACCAAATCCTAACTAGAATATATTTTTCACAAGATGGCGCTTCTCCACTACTCTTTCTATGCCCGTGAACTACTTCCCTCCTAGTTTGCAGATCAAATCTAGTCACTCATGGTTAAATTTCTCAAATTTTTCTTCACACAGATCACTTCTGGAAACCCTAGTTCGCAAGAGCTCTTCTTTCTCATATTCGTAATGTAGGAGTGTCCGATCCATATTTATAGTTTTAACTTCTTTTTAGAATTAAATGCTACTTCATCTACCACCGTACTTTAACACTTATTACATCTTTTTCCACTAAGCCGACTCTAGTGCCCTAACTCATGCGCCCAACCCTTACATAGACAATCCTACAACCTTCGGCACGTAAACAATCCATCCGATAAGACTCTTACGCGCGCATCACCAGCGGTGAGGATACTTCTTCCATCCCGATTTTTGCTCTCGCCTACCTCGTGTTGATTTTGCACTTCTTCCTCCCTTGTATGTGGAACCAAGATGTAGTCTTATCCTGACACCAACCATTCACATCCATCTTTTCTCTTGTGTTCCTCTTTCCACAAGGCCATTCAATAAGGATTTCCAACGCAATCCTTTTTGGTACTTCGCACCTATGACTTTCTTTCACATTATTCCACCCCACACTAAAATGATGTGGTCCTCTGCGCATTCACAACCTTCAAAAAGTAACGAGGTTACCAGCCCAAGGCAAAAAAACAAAACAACAACGTGAAAGGGAAACACAATAAAATAAAATGCACTAAAGTAAATCCTAAACTATCTAGCAACACCACCTTATTTACAAACACCAAGAAGAGTTATTCATAGTAGGGCTTCAACCTACTCCCATTGAAGTGTCTTGGTAATCTCATCCCATCTAGCACTTGTAGCTAGCATGTGCCTGAGTCAAGGATGTATGAGATGATGTAGGGACCCAACCAATGGACTTTTAACTTCCTAGGATGTTGTAGAAACTTGGAATCATATAGAAAAACCATCTACCCAACTTCAAACTTCTTGTTCTTAATGTGAGATCATGCCATGCCTTTTGTTTTGCTTTCTCAATCTTCTGGCTCCACCTGGCTAATGATCATCTCTCATCCAACTTCATTAACCTATCAATTCTTTCCTCTAGCACTTGTTCATCGGCCAACCACAAAGTGAAGGTAACATGAATTCAACAGGTAGGATGGCCTCCATGCCAAACACCATTTGAAATGGTGTGGCCTTATTTAACCTCTTGTAAGTTGTCCTATATGCCCATAGAACTGCTGATACTTTGTCATCCCAATCTTGCCTACCAACATCAAAAAATTTGGTTAGGGTGTGACTTAGTATTTTGTTAAATGCTTATGCGGTTCCATTTTCTTGTGGATGGTAAGGGGTATTCTTGTGATGAGCCACCATGAATTCCGCTAACAGGATCCTTACTGTCTCATTTAAGAAATGTGTACCCTTGTCACTAGTCAAACTCAAAGGGTATCCATACCTTGTAATAATTTTTTCACATAGAAACCTTCATGGTTAGAAGCTCTTTGCTATACAATCCTTAGTGGGTGTTGCTTCTACCCACCTTGTCAAGTAATATGTGCAAGTGAGTATATATTGTGACCTAATCTACATGTGGCGGATGTGATAGGGCCTACAAAATCTATAGTTTACTTTTCGAATGGCTCAGATGGGAATAGGGTGCAAGGGCATTTCATCTCTCCTCCCCGGTTTGCCAATGCACCGATAATGGTCACACGCCTTGTGGTACTCCTTGTAGTCTTGATACAGGGTCTCCCACCATAATTCAGCCATCAATATCTTGTGTGCAATGGTGTCGCCGCATAGTTCCCACCTGCACTACCTCCATGTGCCTCTTCTATGATGCAAGGCACTCATGTTCTAGCACACACCGAGCATAATCTCATCATGCCCTAACTTGTATAAATCCCCGCTAATCAACATGTAAGGCATGGCGCGTATATGTAACTACTTTTTCTCCAACGTCTTCATCCCTTTTGGTGCCACGCCTATCTTAAGAAATACTGCAATATCTTCTAAGTCTGAGGGTGTGTGCTGCAACCTAAATAGTTCTACATCTGGCATGGTATCCTCAATGCTTTGTGTGTCCTCCCTTGAATCAATTCTAGATAAATGATCAAGTCCGGAATTACTTTTTCCTGGTTTGACAACCACCGTGAACTTGAATTCTTGGAACAATAGTACCCACCGACATATGCGCCCTTGTAGAACGGGCTTGTTCACTAAATATTTCAATGCCATATGGTCAGTGTAAAATATAAAAGGGGTTACTAGCAGATATTGTCTGAACTTGTGGAGTGTGTAGATCATTGACAATGCCACGCACTCAATCGTAGTATAATTATGCTCACTTGGTGTCAACTTCTTGTTTGTAAAGCACAAAGGATGATTAACAATCACTTCACCAGATGTACAAGTCTTGCTCTAATGGTGGTTCCTGAGGCATCCACATGAACCTGGAAAGGCTTATCCTAGGAAGGGAAACATAATATAGGTGCGGTGACAAGCCTATCCTTCAAAGTGTTGAATGCTTTTGTTGTGCCTCTCCCTAATGAAAGGAACTTTTGTGTCTAAGAAACTCTTCTAAAGGCACGGATCTTGGCATATCCCTTGATGAATTTCCTATAGTAACTCATGTGTCCAAAAATCCACGCACTTCATTTTGACTAATAGCCTCCCCAATCCCACAATTACTACAACTTTGGCAAGATCTACTAACAAGCCTTCTTTACATATGATATGCCCTAGCAAGGTTCCAAATGGGGTAGCAAAGACACACTTATTAATGTTGAGGGATATCCTCAACTTTTGACACCTTTCAAATATCAACCTCAAGTTATCACAATGGTCCTTGACCAACCCATACACCATCCAATCATCCAGTAAAATTGAAGGAATTTGTGGATGAAATCCGGAAGGCTTGTACCACTATGTGTGAGAACACAACAGTGCATTCTATCAACCCAAAAGGCATGACCGTATAGGAAAAACTTCCCCACTCAGTGGAAAAATTTGTCTTCCTCTAGTCCTCCTTTGCAATGCGAACTTGGTAGTACCCTGAAAATCCATCCATAAAGGAATAAATTTCACGCCCAGCCACTCCTTCCAAAATTTCTTCAGTGAAAGGGGTTGGAAAAGGATCGATGACACATACTATGTTTAACTCCCTATAGTCCATGCTTATCCTTATCCTTCCATCCTTCTTGATGCTAATTACCATTGGACTTATCCACTTTGACTCTTAACAACTTCAATGATTCCCGACGCTATCATTTAATCTATTTCCTCCTTGACCTTTTACGCAAATTGGGATTCATCCGATATGGTCTCTTCCTCGAATGGGCACACCTTCCTTTAGATTTATCCTCATCTCTCCCAAGGAATGGTGGACACCTTTAAGTTCATGGTATCCACATGGGAATAATCTTGGAACTCATGTAATAGATTAATGATTTTAGAGACCTCCTTCTCTCGACCAATATTCTCCAATGATAGCCTCCTTGGGTTCTTCTTCCCGACTTAATGTTAACTTTATTTTTTTTCAAAGGATCATGGTAGCACGTGCTGCCCATTCATCAGCATTGTCTATCACTCCGCACGTCCCCACGTAAAGGTTAACATCTAAACTCTCCGCTTCTTCCCCGTCAATAACATACACCATATTTCCTTTCTCTTTTTCCATGCATGCACGCTCAAGTTGAATCTCTTTGGTGCTTCTTCCTAAAAGCACGCCTCCAAGTGAGGTTCACCTAGCAAGTCTAGTAGCCTATCTTCTACCATGGCACTATCCCCCATTGTAAGTCACTTGACTACTTGCAACACTTTATCCACCAAGGGTTTTGTGATTCGATACTCAAAGTTTTGAATGAGATCAACCGCTAACTCTTGCCAATTCCCTCTCTGGCAACGTGTCTTAGAGTGAATGTACCATACATGCACGCAACCTTGCAATGTAGAATACATTTTGTGTAACCATAGGGATGGTGGTAAACATGCCACACCTCTCCAAGCCTTCTCACAATTCTAGACATGGAAAGAGGTAGGTTCCTTACCAAGATAGTCTTTGATGGAGGTGGGTGCATTACTTCTAGAGAATCAAATAGAGAGGGAAATTCTTACCTTGCACCACTCCAAGAAGTTCTCACGGTGTGTAGCCCACCCCATGCTGTTGTGTTGAGCAATACATAACTTAACATTCCTCATCGTTCATCCCCTTCCTCCACTGAGCTTCCATCTCCCCGTAAAATATCTCAAGGTAGACTTATCCAGAATACTTAGGAAACTTCTTTCCTTCTAGGTGCCTAAGAAAACATGCCTTGGTCACCCGTGTGACGGATCCTCTTAGTTTTCTCCCAACCAACTCATAAGTCCCATGCACCCAATTATCACATGCTATGCTAGTGGTGTCACTTACATGCTGGGTATCTTCAAACTGGATAACCCCCTCCGTAGGGTGAATAACCTCAGGGTCTCTTATGGAGTGCACATAGATCCTATCAAGGACTCATTCCCCTAAGGGCTCTATGTAGGGCACCGACTTCCCATCTGTCAAGGGTATGATAACCCATTCTTCTTTGTTTTTAAAGTTGATGTATCCCTCATTGCACCGCAGGTCATCATTATTCTTGTAGCACCAAGGGCACCCAAGTAACGCGGAAAGTTATCCGCCTTGGTGAGTGCCAAGACTTCAAAGTCCTTAGTAAAATTAACCCCGAATGGTGATAACTACAACCTTCAGACCGGAATGGGCATTTCCTTAGTTTTGTTTTCCATATACAACACATTCAAAGATGGTTGTAACGCATACCTTCCCATCTCGATGTCATGCATCTAATGTAAGAACGTTGACCTTGGCTCTCGTGTCAATCGGTATGTTACTTGAGCAACCATCCATCCACAACTGCATTCAACATAATTTTTTTTCATAATATAGGCTATGGGCGAAGGTTTGCATGCAACACCTACCTTTGGTGCTTGCACCGCACGTACGTAGTACCTTATCCCTAAGCCATTCTCCTAGCACGGGAATAATATTCTCTTGCTGAGCATTTTACACACTTCCTTGACCTCATCTAGGTCATCTTTTGGGGGGTCTCGACATTTCTTCTTTGCTCCTCCTTCCGGAATGCTCCTTGAGACACCGAATTTCTCCTTGTAAACTATGAATGACATCCATGGTTTCTTGATATACCTCCTTTTGATGAGCAGGGTCTAGGTACTTCCCATGTACCACTTCTTCTCTTGAAACCAAGGTCCTCTACTTTGGTATCACCTTTGCGCACGCATGCCTCTCGCACTCGTTGTTACTAGAACAGTTCTAATCTATGAATCACACATTACCCGTGGCATCCACTATGTGTCAGCCTTCTTAATGCTTACCATTGTAGTGCCCTTGTCTTTCCAATGTTTTGACTCATGTGCTCAAACAACTTAGGGAACTCCTCATATTTGTGCTTCTTTCCATACCATGAGCACTACAATAGCTCTGGGCACTCGCGCTTGTATTGGTCTATAGACCCACAATTAAAACATGCTCCTAAAGGGAAATCACTTCTTCCTCCATGGTTACGACAACCATAGAATCCTCCATGAAAACCCCTTCCGCATGCGCCTCCATCTCGCGCGCCTCATAATGGCGGTCATCATAATTAGAACTTCTTGCAAGGCTAGTCTGGTGCACACCAAGATTAATGGCATCATGAATCTAATCAATCAGCCTACAGTCTTTGGTGTCATGTGATGTGGATGTACATATCTTGCAATAGCAAGATAAATTTTTATGGATTACGCGTTGTAGTAGAGGGCACCTACTTGCATCATGGTCCCCATGGAAAATTTCACAATCCTCTATAGTGCGTACCAATTTCTAGGGAATATATCTTTTGCATACTCCTCCACTTCACAATCTATACACCATATACCACTACGAGTCTCATGGGTTGAGTTCGTAGAAAACTTCTCCAACTGCTTAGCCATTACAACAATTTGAGCTTCCAGAAATGGAATAACACCAGTATCAATGCTTCCAATAGCTTCAACTATGCAGAGAAGCTTCCACGCTCCTCACGTGGGTCTATGAAAGTCTTATGAGATAATGCCCTTCGAATGGTGTTATCAACCCTCCAACAAACCATCGAGCATGTTGTGAAGCGTGAATTCCATATGAAAATTTTGACAAGAGAGTTTTGAACCATGCATCATACTCCCGCACACTCTCTGTCATTCCTTGTTGGATCTCCTTGAGAGTGTTGATGCTCTTCTTCTTAAATTCAGGGATGTGGAATTCTGCTAGGAAGGAATTTTTGAATGTGGTGTAATCTACCGCCATCTGATGGGGGTCATACTTCCTATACCAGCTATGTGTGCATACTTGTAATGTCATGCAAATTGGATGGCCTTCTACTCAGGTTGTGATCCCTTTGTGCACCATAGAATCTCACATTTATGCACATGCTCCACAACATCTTCTATTCCTAGTAATCAAAGATGTAAAGACATCTCAAAGACGGCTTGAGGGGTGGCAAAGGCCCTTGCCTTCCCGATCCAATTCCTTGATTCCCTCGGTGTTTCCTCCCACAGATCCACCTTTGGATCCACTTGATTCCCTTCAATGTTTCCTCCCCCGCAGATCCTTTGGATCCACCAGCCCTGTTGCCCCCGCATCCACGAGTTCCACCTCTAGATCCTCCTGCGCCAAAGTAATGGGCATGAAGTGGTCGCACCTAGTGTCCCAATATCCCACGAAACTACAAAGTTAATGGTATGTGATATTTTTTCATTTCCATATGTGTGTCCCATGTAACTCCCCGATACGTTACCCAAGCCTTGTGTATTTACACCTTGTCCAAAAAATTCTCCAAACACGGAATAGAGTGTGCAACCATAAAAGTCTCAAATGAGAAATTATATCTCTTGGGCATAGATCGGTCACTTCACCGATACTAATCAAGTTAAAAATACTTCTCCTTTGATCTAGAAAACCAAGCACCAAGGTTGGTCGCTAGGTGGTTCATATGTGTGCTAATGACTCTTCTTTCTCCATGCAAAGAACTCTCATCATAATCTAAAGGTATCTCTCTCCCACGCTTCCAAGATGGGGTAGCACAAACTACTCAAGTTCCATGTTCTTTGTGTGAACCTCAACTCCTTCTCACAACATCTACCTCCATAGATCCATCACACTCGCAATGCAATCTCGCATTGCCTAGAAATCTCCCTTTCACTTGCTTCACTATACTTGAGTGATCTCACCTCCCTTTCTTTTTAGTCACAATGTCATGCCATCTTCCTCCACCTCATCTTCCTCACCCAGCACTCAAACAGGTTTAGCCAGCCATCGGAAATGCCTCTAAACTCAAGGTAACGATCAAGATCTTCATCGCCAAAGGAATAACACGTAGAAATGATCCTCTGGGTTCCCTACAAAACTCAAACTCAATCAACCTCTGGACAAGAATATGTAGAAATAGTGTATTCCAGAGTGTAGCTAGCTAGTACTCGTTTTCACCAATGACCCACACAACATGATTCCACGTCGATTTGTATCTTGCAACCTATGGTAATCATCTTGGGTCCATACGTGCGCTCTATAGTACCAACTTGATCTAGACACATATGCTGAGAGCCATTCATATAGCTCTACTAGGAAGCAATAGAAGAAAGTTTCATACAACTCATGGTAGAGGTTATCTTCTACCCATCTACATGCATAAAACTTGGGCCCATTGTTGAATCTTATGAGAAACACATCCATCCATGCTTCTAAACCATGATTCAACACTTTCCAAAGTTAGACATTTTGTCATCACTCATTGCAAATATCATGATGTATGCCATTTCCCACTACAAATTCGAAAAGAATAGGTTTTTGTAACGGAACCAAGATATAGTCATTTTTACACCCACCAAATAACAAGGGAATACCATGCACATGTCGGCTATCACCCAGCAGTGATGGGCGCTCACCGAGGTACGCATGGGCGCGAGTCTCTCTTTTATGTGAGTTAAGTGGGAAAACATCATCTATGATAGAAACTTAATGAAATAGAATATAAATGAGACATACGTTCTCATCATAAAGCTCTTAACGGCCTCTAACAAAGAAGTCATCCCATCCTAAAAGCACTACTAACATATGATGGATATGAACCAAACATGAAAGAAATGTAGAGGGGTTTACATTCATTCAGTAAATATTCATAAAAAGAATTGTAAAGATGCAAATATGAACTAAAATCATTTATAATCACATTCAATCATGTTTGTTAACCTCATTACATGTATCGGACTCATTACAAGACATCACAAAGATTGCAAACCGAATTCATACATCATAACTCGGATGGAATCCTTTTAAGATGAAAGGAAAATTTCATACCCACACCCCTTTATACATTCTTCTCTTATAAATCATCTACCCAACCCAACAGAGTTCCTCGCAACATTCCTGCAGAGCTCCACTCTCTAACAATCTCTCCATGTCTTCCTCTCTGTGGGTGCTTGTATATATAGGCATCTTGAAGTGCCAACTCACCTTCATGTGGCTTCAGATTTGTCGCCAAGTGTCCAAATGTGATCTTACATGGAAGCATGCTCCTTCGTGCCCGAGCTCTCCACTCCTTGTAATGATGATCTTCTGGAATCTTCTATCCCAATGTATATTCCTTTTCAGGCCTCAATTTTCCAGTGGCACCTTATCCACTCAAGATGCACAAATCGGGTCACGCTTTTCTCGTGTTCTCGCTTGATAGGCCAAATATGGCTAAGTCCTAAAATCTTGTTTTGCTCTTGCGTGCGTAAGGCAACTTATTCTATTAAACCTCCTCGTAACCATGTCCTCACGTTCTTTCTCCTTGTGCACTCTTCCTTAACTCAGGCCATGCATTTCCATGCACCTTTATGTACTTAGCCAATAAATCGAGGTCTCAGCATGTATAGTTTGTTAGCCGATAAGGAGAATAGTAATGATTAGGTAGAGAAGTGATCAATTGATGACTAAGAAGAGTGGTAATAATGTCATGTTACTTATTATTACCCTTAAATATGAGAGGATCAAGTAATGGCATGACTCGAGGTTTAACTATATGACATGTAGTGGACATAGATTCAAGAGGAGATGTAGACGGAGAAAAACATGAGCTCCGAGAAACGCCCTTAAGATGTTGGATTTCAGACTTGAGAGATGTGATTGTGGATTTCATATCCGTAAATGTCTTGAAATAAATCATGTAAAGACCTGAATTGAGTCCAATAGGGTTTATTAGATGGAGGATCACCGTGGTCAGAATAGATAAGTGAGTATAGGACTGATTTCATGTGTAGAATATTGTCATCAAAATACTTGGTGTCTAAGGATTTTTGTAAAAAAACCTGACAATTAGGGTATCTCTTAAGTAAAGCAAATAAAGAAACTTGATAAACCTTATGACCCGTGATAAAAGAAATATGAGGATCTAAAGGGTGAATGATATCATGAGTTCACCAAAATGATTAACTAAAATTGAACTAAACTATGTAGTATGAAAATAGTTAATCTAAGCTATGAACAATTGTACTAAAGTAAATAAATGTAGTAAAGAAATATTTTAAGGATCTAAGAAAATATGTAAACCTGAAAACTAAAACCTAATGTGCAAGAAAGAAGAGGAAAGAACTCATCCGATAATGGATGCTTGTTAGAAAGTGTGGTAGATGTAGCTAGATAAATCATAAGCAGGAGCGATTGTGTTGGGGTCTATAGAGGACAAATCTAGGTGAAGTGGCTAGATTGGAGTTCCCGAGAGAGGACTTGGGTTCCCCTGATACACTTTGGTAAGAAAAAACACCGGTCTCGGGAAGAAGGTCCGGATCTAGTCTTCACAAGTCATGGAGATGATCTGATAACCTTAATTTCCTATCGCACTAGTTTTTTTATACTACGCCGAATACTCTAAATATTCCAAGAGGAAGAATAACTTGCAAAAGACCCAAAAGGAAGTATTAAAACCCTAAAAAAATAAATATGCAATTTAATGGGTCGGATTGACCTCAGTTGCCACAACAATAGGCTTACTAACCGAGCGATGCACTACATTTCAGACATGGATGTATTTCTAGTGTGTGTGTGTGTGTGTGTGTGTGTGTACATGTCATTCCCTAGGTGCTTTTTGTGCTAACTACACTTTTTGAAATAACAAGAAATAACTAAATGTAGAAAATGTAATAGAATGTGTGCATGGAATGTAATAAAATCCCTCCCCTATGAAGTGTGATGAAGATGTCCTAGCCTTTTTCCTCAATGATGGAGTTATGTAGATGCAAGTGATCTCTAATGCAATAGATGGATGGAACTCGGATGGAGTGATATTAGTAAGTGATGAAAGTCCTCCGTGTGGTATCAGAACTTTATATTTATAGGGTTCTCTTGATCTAAGTTTGTAATTAACCCCAAAAAGACTCACTCACAAGAAATATAAAGATGAAAATGGCTAGAAGAGGCCCAAAAAGTGGCGGTGAAAGTTTTAAAAGGACCAGTGGTACCCTAATACTAATCTAGGCGCATCGTGTGAGGCTAAAATAATGTGGAATGTCGAAAATGGTTTGGTTTATGGGTGCAATAGGTTGTAAATTATGAAATAAAATAAACAAGATTGCTAAAAGGATAGTGGTTAATTCTTACTTTCTTCACTCAAGAACCTTCTAAATAGTAGTATGAGACTGAGATAAATAAATGTCTAAAGTGCATGATTTTGTGACTACAGATATAATACTTCCTTAAGGAAATTTAAGGCTTTTAGTATGACCTAGGATCTATTGGTGTGTGTTATTTTTCATATCATTATGTGATTCATCTCACTTAGGTGAGATCGTAGGTCCATGTGTCATTTAGGGGTCATTATGAGATTCTCTTACGCGTGAGTGCGTCACAAGCGCCAAAGGCATCATATGTGTCATGGGAGTTGCACTTCTATTCTCGGGAATGTAACTCCCCCTCTCTACTTGAGTTGTCATGATTGTAGCACTGGGGGTTACTCAGAACCTCCTATATGTACACCCCATTTGATCTATGAGATAGAGGAGAGTTTTGTGCCTTAAATAGGTTCTTCCCATTTGTCAAATCTTTGCATGCACATTCGGTTGATGCTCGCTCCTCCCGAGATCTCTTCACGCTTCCGTTCGCACGTCCATTGATGTGCATGTCATCCCTCATGATCCTCGCTTGTGGGTTTTAAACCCTCTTTCATGGTATCAGAGTGGATCTTGTGGATCCGTACACTCTTGGCGTTGCTTGTGCATTTTCTAGCTTCCTAAGCGTGATATCCAGCTTCTCATTGCATGTGTCGTAATGGATATTCCGATCGTTCTCGACTTTGCACTCGATTCGGGGATCATACCTCTCCTTGGGTTGTTCGTGTGTTTGAGGTGGTTGTTCAAGTTTCTGGTGTTTTTCGAGTTTAGTGTCTTTGACCACTCGATTCTTCGGCTCGTATGTGCGTTTGGAGGTTTTTTTCCTTAGGGATATTACGTTTCCGTGTTTTTTTGAACCCATCTTCGACCGTTCGAGTGATACCTTCCTTTGCCATCCTGGTTCATGCTCATGTTGGACTGTCCGACCTTGTGCTCGCTGCTTGAGACTTCTTTCCCTACACGGCTCAAGTTACCTAGGAGCTCGCTGACTAGTTTGAAATTTCACGCACTACCCTCGCCATTGTTGGTCCCTACTTTTCCATTGTGATTTGTGCCTTGACTACACTGGTTCGTTGTGATTCATGGATCATACTTCTGTCGGGTCGTGGTTCATTTTTCCACTGTGCCTTTCTTTGTCGTGGCCTTGCCTTGACTCCTCCAGGCTCCTTGGTTCACTCCCTCCTACATTCTTTCCGGCTGTGATTTGGTTTTTTCACTATTGGCTCGGGTCTACCTGTGTGTGGATGTTTTTACTCACCGTGGCTTTGTTTTTGTTCAACTCATGATTTACATTTCCCCGGTTCTCGTTTCTAGCCTTGGTGCATCATGTTAAAGCACCTTCCATGTCATTTAGGCCTCGGGCTCATTGCTACTAGCTTCCAACCGATCTTATCGTTGGTTTCCAACTCGGCTTCCACTACTCCCGCTCGACACGTGGCCTCGCCTCCCAACCCGCTCGCCGCACCACTGTGCACTTTTTTCAACGACTCGGTGATAGTTACTCCTACAGCTTATTTTTGGAAAACACGGACTCTGCTACTCCACGTGGCTTCAACATGATAACTTTGTACAACCAAATTTTCCACATTGATCCTCGCCTTATGCTCATGCATTCGGGTTACATCTATGCACTATCGACAACTTGGGAGTGGTCATCTCTATTGTGAGTTACATGAAGCCTCGCACCCTTCCACATCGCATCTTCTCACTCTCACATGAACTCACACCTATAGCTCCAACTCCTACAAAGTGACCTACAACACCTCAAGTTCGGTGCTTCCACTCGCCTGCATCACCGCTTGCTCAGTGCCTCGCACACACTTTGGATGCTCACCAAACAGCCTCAAAGAACTCCACCTTGCACTAAAGCATGGGCCTCACTTCCTTTTAGAACTTGTTTCGCGGTTAAAACAACCTATTTTTAATGTTTTAAGGAAAAAACATTCTTATCATGGCATGTAATTGATTTTTGGGCTTCTATTTTGCTTGTTCATTCCCTTCCTATGCATGTCAAAGACAGAGGGCAAGGTCCGAGGTTGGCAAGAGGGTAATCCCCCTCGTAAGCAAAACAAGCACTTGCTAAAATTTGATGCCGTTTCTAATGAGCAGTCACACAATACCCTTTGCACTCATTTTGAGCACTTTTTTAATCCATTTGCAGTGTCTATTGGCATTTTCCATCAGTTGTGGGAATCATAATAATGCCATAACTTTTGACTCACAGCTCATTTTTAGCACTTCTTTGGTCAAAGTTGCATGATTTCTCACACATTACATGATGACATTGTCAATTTTGTAAATGTACTACTTTATAAAGTGCCGCATTCGGGGTTGACTAGCACTCTTGGGTTTTTTCATGTAGACGCATTATCGGCCGAGTCCGACGTCTTGCATTTGTGCATCTTACATTTTTCATCATGGAGAGTGCTCTTTCTAGAATTGAGCATCGTAGGATCACTTTATAGCCTCCGCCACTTCTCACCGAGAGAGGGAACTATTCAGCTTGGCGTGCTTCCATGGAACATTACTTCGCCCATGAGGGTCTATTACAGTTCTTCTTGCTTGGGCAGTCCTCATGCCCACCGATCTTCGTCATCTAGAGGAATTTCTTGATACTTGTGACCACATCTTTGGTCACATGATGATGCATGTCTCTCATTCTCTTTGGCTTCATGCAGTAGAATCAGATCCACCTCACCGTGTCTAGAGCATTCCTCGGTCCCTCTATGGAGACCCTTCACATATTGCAAGTACCATTGTTGTTGTTGTTGATCTAGTTGTCTCCTCCATTTCTTTGTGTGATAGAAGTTCCGTTGACATAGACTTTCTTGGTTCTACTTATGATGATGAGGATTGTGTACCCAGTTCTGATGTTGAGAGTACTACAAAGGAATCTTCTCCTCTTTCTCTCAATATTCCAGAGAGTGTTGACACATCCCAAATCTCATCGATATCGAGTAGTCTCTTACTCAGCCACATACAATCATCACACCCGCCTCTTTTCCACCTTCAAAGGTGTGAGGCCCCTTTACTCCTCTACCTCCATTGGATGACTCATACCTATATGACATCGCTCTTCTGTTTGTTGAGGCCCCTCATTGGGATGAGTATCCGATCGACTGACCTTTGTCGTCTTTTCACAGAGTCTACTTGTGATGCACTACAGGTCCCTCATCCATCTATAGGTGTTTCAGAGGAGTTCATCATCTCCATTGTTGGGAGTGCCCCATCTGGGACTCTTACCACTTCCACTTCTTCGGAGACCTTCATTGATCCACCCTCGTTGTGGATCCCTTTTCATTGTGGAGGATGTTTTTTTCCCTTCACATCACTTGGACATACTTTCTATGGGTGTTCCGCTTTTTCACTCGGACGCTCTACGCACGTGGCATTACCTTTGGTTCCTTAGCACTCACTCGCTAGACCTATGTCACACTTTCATGCACCGCACTCAGAGTTCTTCATCTTGTTGCCTTCAGTTTCCTTTGTGGAATGGGTGGAATTTCAGCACGTCATTTCTATCCTTCCTATGTACAGCACACAAATTTGTTGTGGATGGCTCTTCTTCAATCCAGAGGTAGAGGATCTCATGATCAACATTATTCTGGGAGACCTCCTAGAGCTACAGAGTTTAGATCCATCCATGAAATCTTCTGCATTCCTCTCGTCTCCCTCTTCTTCTCTCTTCTTCTTCTTTCCGAGAGATTTCCCTTTTGTACATGGGTACCTTTTCGTGCTCGCCTATGGTCTGGGACCATATTCGGCATCTTTCTTAGATTAGAGAGTGTTTTTTTCTATTGTGGTGGATGTTTTTCCCACTAGGTTTTGTTATCACCGAATCACAAGACCCGTGTTTATACAAGTGCATATACTTGAACTCACGGTGTGATTGGATAACATGGGTACTATCTCCAAGTGTGGGACTTGCTACTTGAGATAGACCTCCAGAGAAAGTTGGTTCTTGCTCCTAAACTACCTGCCACAATCTACTCTAATGCAGTGGTAAACTAACTATCCTAATCTAACTTTCCAAGGGACCAGGAGAGAGAATGCATAAAATGGAAGCCTACACTAAAGCGGTGATACACCGTAAAAGGAGGGTGTGAGAGTAGTCTCCAAATGTGTGAAATATAGAAGCAAAGTGCACACTAGAAGAGGCGATGATAGTTCTCCATAATCTAGCAAAATGCATTCACAACAATATTCCCAAAGATACATAATGATAATGGATCCCCTGCAAGAACATAATAATAGACACAATATTCTCAAGGAAGATTAAAGGGGCAAGAGGAATGCAAGAAAACACAAGAGGGGAAGATACATCCACAAACCGATATTTTATTGCTTCATGATATGCATAGCTTCAATCTATTACAAGATAAGGGCCCGGATCACCATGCAAGGAGTCCACTACAAGGGCTCTGCAAAGACATTGGCTTCACAAAGCAATTTTGATAGAGCTTTGCTATCTAAAAAAACTCCTTCTTACAATGAACCCAACACTCCAATTTATAGAAAAATGAGAAGAGAGAGAGACGATAAAAATGGAAATCCCAAAATTTGTCCTTTAACCAATTGTAAGAGGTATTAAATGGAGTAAAATGATTATATATTGCTTACAAAAGGCGCCCATACTGTCCCATGTGCTGCAAAGAAGGAGAGAAAGAATGATGACCATGCCTCTTAATTGCACTCCCAACCACCAAATGAAACACTCATTGTGAACCCAGCCACGTTTTATAAAAACCTTGACCAATTTCTGATCAAATCTAAAATTTCTTAATTGTTGTGCATCGGGCTCGGAGTCACGATTCCAATGGTACCAATTTCGTGTGATTTCGTTGAGAAATGCAAAAGTTATGGCCTTCTAAGTGCGGCACTACTTTAGGTCTGGCAGCGTTTTCTGTCATTTGACGGGATTGAGCATTAACTGACTTGAGCCGAATATGTTTATTTTCATTAAATATATCTACCCTCATTAAAAATAAGAAATCCAATTTTTGTGGCGTAGAGGACGTCGTCCTTGTTCTAAAGTCCAATTTTGTGAAAATCGAGCTTGGAGTCAAAAGTTATGGCCGTTTGAAGTTTCACGGGTCAAACGTTGACTTTTCTTCTTTGCCTTCAGCCGCTTCGGCTTTTCACATCCTTCATGTCCCGCGCGTACCTTTGTCCCAACTGTCCCGGATGAAAATCTCCTCCTTCGGCCGATTCGGGCTTCCTTGTCCCTCTTTGCGGTGAAGACACGTGGCAAAATTCCATTCGCTCCTCGGCTTCTTCTTGGCTTCCTCGGCCCGCGCGTATTTTTAGCCCGGATGTCCCAAAGACAAAAGTCCTCTGTTTGGGCTTGATTCAGCCGGTTCACGTCCCTCACGCACTTTTGTCCCAACTGTCCCGGACTGCCTGGGACAAATTTCTCCGAACCGCCCGAAATGGACTGACTTGCGCCAAACCGGCCGATCTACGTCTTTCGCGTACCTTTGTCTCGATTTCACCCTTTTCACCTTTTCGTGTCCGCGCAAGGCCCTCGCGATTTCGCGCCATTTTTTCCCGGCTGTCCCAAAACCGCACGAAACAAAAACTTGACGACTTTTTCCACTTTCGGGTTCGGCATTTCAAGGTCCTTCGCGTACCTATGGCCCGATGTCCCAATTTCGCTGCGGGATCGCCTAGCGGCCTTTGGCCGGTTTGCGCGCCGTGATGTCCCAATTTCTACACGGACTGCCTGGCATCCTTTCGGCTGGTTCACGCCCATATGTCCCTCATGTCCCGACTGTTGTGAGGACTAGGACTTAGCCATTTTTCATGATTTTTCCTAGCCCAAGCTTGTTTTCTGCAACTTTTTCACATTTTTAAAACTTGTTGGGTTTTCTTCTTGGACAAGAGAGTTAGAAAGAAGTCGAGGGGACCCCAGAAACACAATTTTTCCTTGCATCAATATATTTTCTTGGAACTAAAGAATTTTGATGCATGTTATCAAAATTACCTTGAGGGGTAAATTTTGGATAGCAATTTCAATGTCTCAAAGCAGGTTATCTCACTGTCAGATGAAGAACGACCAGCTGCTTGTAGCAATCCATTGGGCATGGAGTCTATTTGATAATCTCTCAGCTGATCTGAAATTTGAAAACTTGTGTCCTTGAGCTATTGAAATATTCGTTGAGTTGGTTTTCCTGTGGTTGTAATTCTTTTCCAGGAGCTTGATGAACTGCAAACATGCACATACTAGAAGCAATAGGACATGTGCACAAGCACTTAGGGAAATAAAACTACTCTAACAGCAGTACAATGTGCATAAGCACTTAGAGGAATGGAAATTCTAAATTAATATTTACAAGGGTGAAAAGCTATCTTTCTAGTAGAAATTTAAGGTAGATCCCATGACCGGAATCTGCAATTCTTCACCATCCAACTTAGCTAGTCAGAAGGCATTGCTATCTTTGCATTCAATGATCATGTATGGGCTACTCCAGATGGCATCAAACTTGGAATGCTTTCCGGTTTTACACGATCAAAGCATCCCACTTCGCACTCAAATCTCCAGTTGCAATATCTTGGCCTTAGCTTTTTGTCAAAACTTTTTTTGACCAATGTTTTATCCTTTTCTATGGTCTGCATTGCATGCTCTCTTGTCTCTTCTAATTCCATCAGCTCTGCATACCTAATTTCCATAGGTTCAAACTCAGCTAGTTCCAATTGTTTCATTAGCTCTAATGTTGGCAACTCGAGTGATATAGGTAGAATTGCTTCTTTCCCGTACACAAGCTTGTATGGAGAGCTTCTTATAGACCTCTTGGGTGTGATCCTATCAACCCATAGGGCTGATTTGAGCTTTGAGTGCCAAGTCCTTTGATTCTCATCCGAGTCCTTCTGATGATTCTTAGTAGGTTCTTGTTTGTAGACTCGGCTTGACCATTACCCTGAGGGTAATAGTTCGATGAAGTGCTGAGATACACACAATTCTTGACAGCCCATTCAGTGATCTTTGTGCCAAGGAATGCCAATGCATTGTCTCGATATGATAGTGGTGGGGCACCAAACCTCATGACTATCCCTTCATAGAAATCTAAGATATTGGATTCATTTGCCTCTTTGAGTGCCACTGCTTCAGCCCACTTGGTGAAATAATCCGTTGTTGTAAGTATCCACTTGTGACCTTGACTTGAATTGGGATTGATGACTCCAATGAAGTCTAGTCCCCATTGCATGAATGGCTGATCCACTCGAAATCGACGAAATCTCTTGCATTTTTGACCCATGAGTAGCAATCATTGAACACAGAGGCCAATAGTAACCAGCTTTCATGACTTTGAGAGCCGCCACTGTGGAGCAAAGTGTCCTCCCCGCTTCCCCATCATGGAACTCGTGTAAAATTTTCTCAACTTGACCTGTTCCAATGCATCTTAATAGAACACCATTGATGTCCTTCTTGAACAAGATACCATTAATGAGTACATACGGGATAGCTTGTAATCTAAAGTATCTCCTCTTTGCCTTGCTCACTTCTGGAGGGCACAAGCCTGTTTGGAGGTAATGCACAAGGTCTTGAGTCCAACATGGAATGAGTGCATCATCAGCTGGTTGTTCTTGATCATTCTGTAGTAGTAGGACAGCATCCTCTTCACTTTTGACCCGTCTGGTTGTTTGGAAGCGAGCTGCTCACACAAGCCTTTGCCACGAACTAGCTTGGTCACTTTGATTTCAATATCATATTCCATCACCCGAGTGATCCAACCTGCTCTCTTCTCATTTAAATCCTTGTTTAGGA
The DNA here is from genome assembly GCA_018340775.1 of Taxus wallichiana var. yunnanensis. Taxonomy (NCBI): domain Eukaryota; kingdom Viridiplantae; phylum Streptophyta; class Pinopsida; order Cupressales; family Taxaceae; genus Taxus; species Taxus wallichiana. The sequence goes on from CM031238.1 coordinate 86,013,875, forward strand.
GGAAGTTCTTAACACCAGCATGAGACACTAGCAGTTGAATCTTATTGTTTGAGACCAAATGTCTGAACTTCTTCAAGCTCCTGATGACAACAAGGACATGCTTTTCGATGAAAGAATACTTTATTTCGTAATCTTCCAAGGTTTGACTGAAGAATGTTATGGGCTGTTCTGAACCTTCTCTATTCAGCTGTGTCAAGATAGCTGAGATTGTATCTGGTCCTCCAAACGCATACAACATGAAGTCCTTTGAAAAGTCTAGGTTGATAAGAGTTGGAGCTATGATATTGCATGTTTGATGTTTTCAAAACTCTCTTTGCATTATGCTTTCCATTTGAATGCCAGACTCTTCTTCAACATCATTGTTAGAGGCTTCACAAGAGTGGCAAAATTAGGCACAAATCTGTGGACAAAGTTTATCCTTCCCAAGAAGCTTTGAAGAGATTTCTTGTGGTGTGGCAACGGGAGCGCTCGAATGGCTTCAACCCTTTCAGGATCAATTGTTAGCCCTTCCCTAGAGACAATGTGACCCAACAATTTGCCTTCGTGTGCCAAGAATATACACTTCTTTGGATTCAACGACACTCGAACCTTCTACACCTCTGAAACACTTGCCTGAGGTGAAAGAGATGGTCTGCTGCATTCTTTGAGAAGACAGTGATATCATCTAGGTATACCAAAGACTATCTCGGTTGATCAAGCCTTTCAACGCCATATCCATAGCTCACCTTTGGAATGTTTCTCCGGCATTTGACATTCCAAATGGCATTTTTGTAAGCATATGTGCCCCATTTTGTAGTGAAGGCCGTCTTGAATTGATCTTCTTCTTTCACCATTATCTGATTATAGCCTGAATATCCATCTAGCAATGAAAACCTTTCTGAACCAGCTACAACCTGCAATATTTGTTCCATTGATGGAAGCGGATAATGATCTTTGAGTGATGCTCTATTTAGATCGTGAAAGTCCACACACAATCTTATTTCTCCATTTCTCTTTCTTACTGGCACCAAGTTTGCAACCCAACTTGAGTGTTTGATGGGGAAGATGATACTGGCCTCAATAAGCTTGCTTAACTCTTTTCTCATGAGAGGTTCAATATGGGGATTCACTGGCCTTTGCTTCTACTCCGACAGATTGGATTACGGATCCAATTCAATAGTATGTTGTGCCAACTTTGGGTTGAAACCTCTTAAATCTTTGTAAGTCCAAGCGAAGACATCTGGGAATTCTTGACAAAGCTGAACAAAATCAGATTTCTCTTGTGGGGTACTTACTTTGCCAATTTGCAATGTCTTGCCTTCATCTACTAAAATAGGCTCTGAATCTTCACCCTTTACTTGAATGTTCGCTTTCTCCTTCCGGAACTGATCATTCGGGTTGAAGATTGACTCCAAGGTTATGAGGCCTTTTGGTAATTTGTTAGTTCTCAGCTGCACCACTTGGTCACCATACTGCTGCTCCAGCTTGTCTTGATTCCTCGCGGAGAACTCAGCTTCTTCTTGCAGGAAATTAACAATCTGCTGATCATTCTCGAAGACTTGCCAACTTGTGTTGTTATCCGGAACAGCTGGTCTCACAACCACTTTGATATGAGGCTGAGATTTTTCACTTTTGATATTTTCTACAATGTCAAATGCAGCCCCAATTGCTGCCAGTCTGTCCGCTACTTCATTCTTTTTTCTTGGGATGGAATTGATGCTAAAAGCTTCAAAATCTTCAATAAGATCCCATACCCAATTTTTGTAGTTCTTCAACAGATCATTTTTGGCAGCATTTTTTCCTCTGACTTGGTTTACGATCAGCTCACTATCACCAAATACTTGCAAATTCTTGATGCCTTTCTTCTTTGCCCAGTGCAATCCATGAATTAAGGCTTCATACTCAGCTGTGTTGTTTGAACAGGAAAACTGGAAATGGAAGGCTGAGTAATACCTTATACCTTGTGGTGAAATGAGCATAGCTCCTCCTCCTGCACCTTGTCTACTCCTTGATCCATCAAAAAAAAACTGCCATACCTCATTGTCATCCTTGTGGTCTGGCTTGGTGATGCTAGGAATAGGCTGATCTTTTTCATGTATGCAATAAACTCCTAGCTCAGATTCTTCTATTTCTTGATAAGGATCAAAAGCATGCACCTTGCTTGCCCATTCATCAAGAGTCAAATCTGGGATGCTTCCAACCTTGGTGTCAGCTTCATCAGTGCTTGGATAATCTTCTTGATCAAACGCTGAATAGTTGGTATTGATTTGGCTTGGAGTGTAAGGCTCAATATGGAAGTTTGCAATAGGTTCAGACCTGATTGTGGCCTTAGTTCCATACCTTGTTCTAAACAACATGTGTGACCAATCCGCCGAAAGATAGCCTCCAATTTTAGCAGTGAAGTCTCTTGACAAGCACAATGCAAAGAGTGGTGGCAGGTCTATGACTGACACATCTTGTAACACTGTTACGTTGGGACATGCATGCAGTGTGAGGCTCAAACCTTTGATTACTCCAACCGTTGTCACTGCTGTCCCATCTAATTGCACTACACCCTTGGAGATGACTTCATATTGAAGCCCTAATTGATCAGCTATCTGTTTTGGCATGACTGAGCTGCTTGCTCCCGAATCGATCATGCAATTATGCACCAACTTGTCTCCTATGATCAATGAAACATAAAATGGAGGGGGCTTCAACATTTTACCTTGCTATCCTCCATGATTTCCTTCAGGCTGGGCAGCATTTGTGAGTACCTTCTCTTGCATTTGGACTTGCTGATTTGAAGTTGACCAGTCCTTCATGGCAGCTTGTAGCAAATCTCTTTGGCCTGGGATGGATAGTGATTCCCACATTGATATGTTTACATTTGTCTTCTTCATCTGATCAATGATGTTGAATGGGGATGAAGCATCCCTCTGTTGTCCCTTAGCTTGCACATTCATTCCTTGCACATGGGCAGCAGCAACTGGCATTTGAGTTGGTTTAGGAGCTGGTTTGGGTGCCTTGCGTGTTTGGAACTACATTTTGTTTGCCAGTGGCTTGTGGAGTGGTAGAAGGTTGTGGATTACTTGGAGCTAATGGTTGTCCTTCACCCAAATTTCTCCTCTTTGACCTTGTGTTGGCTGCAACACTTTGAGAGGGTATTTGATTCATACCACAGAAATCTTCAGCCTGCCAATTGACAAGAGTAGTTTCGTTCGGAGATGTTCCTTGCAAAGGTGCTTCTGCCATCGATCTCCTTCGTGGCTAGACTCTTGCAACCCACTAACGGTTTGCACCATCAGAGCCTGATTTAATGCACCGTTAAAGCACATTGATTGGTTGTGTGGCTGGCTACATGGGAAACACCAATCATATTCTTAGGCCATGTTATTTTGGACTGGCACTAATGCTTTAGAAGCAGATACGACATTGGGGTTATAGGGCTGAAATGGTCTATTAGCGGGAGGCCTTACTTGGCTTTGATTTTGATTTGCAGCCTGAGTTGGTGACCTATTTTGTTGGTATGGGGGCCTAGCCTGGTACTGCGCTTGAGGCTGATATGGTCTATCACCTTGAGCTTGCTGTCTTTTGATAGTAACCAGCTCATTTCCCAAATTTTGCAATTGTTTCATGACCTCTTGGAGTTCATTTGAAGCACTAGAGGATGAAGTAGAAGTTTCATTTGAACTTTGATTTCTAGGAGTGGGAATAGGAGCTAAGACAGGTGCTTGACTAGTACTTGGGTTCTCTAAACTTGGATATAAGGGCATGGGAGGCGTAGGAGCTAGTTTACCAGCTTGAATAAGATAGTTTTCAGCTCTAATGGCAATGCTATAAGTAGCAGGTAAGGTTGTGCCTCCCATAGATTGAATTAACATAGAAATATCGGAATTCAAAGCTTTAAGATAGTATAGAAAAGCACCTTCTGCTGTTGGCCTGACTGCCACTGGAATCCTATCCCAAGACCTTTGAAATCTGAAGTTGAAGTCACCACCTGCTCATTGGGAGCTCTCTTGATAGTTGTCAATTGTTCCAAAGAGAGACAAATTGTCTCCTTTTCCCCAAATCGCTCATGGAGAACTATGCATAACTAATTCCAATTTGTGATAGAACTAGCTCCAAGGCTCCTAAACCATTGTAATGCCTTCCCTTTGAACAAAGACACCAGCAATTTGGATGATACCACATCCATTTCATTTAGCTCATGGATTGCAGATGTTAGCAATGTCTTTGACATGATCACTAGAGTGGTATGATTTTCTCCAGTGAAGAATGGAATGTTCTTCAATGCTGCAATGGAACTCGGATTCTCGTGCATTGAGGGCAAGTGGGCTACCGCGTGTGAAATTGACAAAGGGATTTGCTGGTTGCGCCATTCGATTGGCCCGAGAACCCTTGTTGATGCGAGAAAAGGTCTACTGTGTGGAGGTGTAGACAAAGTTCTATTAGGTGGAGACATGATCTTTGAGCTCTTCTTCCCCTTTTCCTCTACCGGAGATAGGTGCAAATAAACAAACAATCCTTCGTCCCTAGTTTTTGACTTGGTCTATATTCTTCTCATAAATTTACCAGCTTGGACTATAGAAACCAAAGTGGATTATGCCTCTTTTGGAGTGGCAGATGTGTAATTTTAAAGCTCTTTCAAAGCTGGAACTTACAACAAGTGCACATCAATCTTGTTGCAATGAAAGTGAAGACCTCTAAGGTCCCACCGGCGTGCTGTAATCAAGTTATCACCGAATCACAAGACTTCGTGTTTATACAAGTGCATATACTTGAACTCATGGTGTGATTGGATAACATGGGTACTATCTCCAAGTTGTGGGACTTGCTACTTGAGATAGACCTCCGTGAGAAAGTTGGTTCTTGCTCCTAAACTACCCGCCACAATCTACTCTAATGCAGGTAAACTAACTATCCTAATCTAACTTTCCAAGGGACCAGGAGAGAGAATGCATAAAATGGAAGCCTACACTAAAGCGGTGATACACCGTAAAAGGATGGTGTGAGAGTAGTCTCCAAATGTGTGAAATATAGAAGCAAAGTGCACACTAGAAGAGGCGATGACAGTTCTCCATAATCTAGCAAAATGCATTCACAATAATATTCCCAGCATACACAATGATAATGGATCCTGCAAGAACATAATAATAGACATAATATTCTTGTAGAAAGATTAAAGGGGCAAGAGGAATGCAAGAAAACACAAAGCAGGGAAGATACATCCACAAACTGATATTTTATTGCTTCATGATATGCACAGTTCAATCTATTACAAGATAAGGGCCTGGATCACCATGCAAGGAGTCCACTACAAGGGCCTACAAGACATTGGCTTCACAAAGCAATTTTGACAGAGCTTTGCTATCTAAAAAAACTCCTTCTTACAATGAACCCAACACTCCAATTTATAGAAAAAATGAGAAGAGAGAGAGAGAGAGAAAAATGGAAATCCTGAAATATGTCCTTCAACCACCTGTAAGAGGTATTAAATGGAGTAAAATGATTATATATTACTTGCAAAAGGCTCCCCATACTGTCCCATGTGCTGTAGCAGAGAAAGAATGATGACCATGCCTCTTAATTGCACTCCCAACCACCAAATGAAACACTTGTCTGTGAACCTAGCCACGTTTTCTAAAAAATATTGACAAATTTTTGATCAAATCTAGAATTTCTTACTTTCTATGCATCGGGCTTGGAGTCACGATTCCAACGGTACCAATTTCGTGTGATTTCATTGAGAAATGCAAAAGTTATGGCCTTCTGAGTGCGGGCAGCTACTTTGGGTCCTGCAGCAGCGTTTTCTGTCATTTGACGGGATTGAGCATTAACTGACTTGAGCGAAAGTCCAATTTTGTGAAAATTGGAGCTTAGAGTCAAAAGTTATGGCTGTTTGAAGTTTCATAGGTCGACGTTGACTTTTTATTCTTTGCCTTCACCGCTTGCCTTGCCCTTTTCGCGCTTGTCCGCGCGTACCTTTGTCCCAATGTGTCCGGATTTAAAATCTCCTCCTTCACCCGATTCGGGCTTCCTTGTCCCTCTTTGCGGTGAAGACACGTGGAAAAATTCCATTCGCTCTCGGCTCCTTGGCTTCCGCCGTCCCGCGTGTAATTTTCACCGGATGTCCCTAAAGATTTAAAGTCCTCTGCTTTGGCCGATTCGGCCGGTTCAAGGCCCTCGCGCACTTTTGTCCCAACCGCCCCGACTACCGGAACAAATTTCTCCGAACCTCCCAAAATGGACTAACTTGCGCCAAACCGGTAGATCCGTCTTTTCGCGTACTTTGTCCGGACTTCGCCCTTTTCGCTTTTCGCGTCCCGCGCGTCCCTCGCGTACTTCGCGCCCTTTTGTCCCGGCTGTCCCAAAACCGCGCGAAACAAAACTTGACGACTTTTTCCACTTTCGGCCGGTTCGGGCATTTCGTGTCCTTCGCGTACCTATGGCCTGGGATGTCCCACTGCGTGGATCGCTGGCGGCCTTCGCGATTCGCGCCTAGATGTCCCAATTTCTGCGCGGATTACTGCGGCCTTTCGGCGGTTCGCGCCTGCATGTCCCTCATGTCCCAACTGCTTGCAGGACTAGTACTTAGCCATTTTTCATGATTTTTCCTGGCCCAAGCTTGTTTTCTGTAACTCTTTCACATTTTTAAAACTTGCTGGGTTTTCTTCGGGACAAGAGAGTTAGAAAGAAGTCGAGGGACCCCGAAACACAATTTTTTTCCTTGCATCAATATTTTTTTCGAGCTAAAGAATTTTGATGCATGTTATTAAAATTACCTTGAGGGGTGAATTTTGGATAACAGTTTTCCTTCACTTCTTGGGATATTTTTCTTGTACATGGGTACCTCATCAGGCTTTGTGCCGGGACCCATTTCTCGTTTCTGACTTACCGCCTCATCCTAAGTTACGATGAAGGGGGGGTGTTGGTGTGTGTTATTTTCCACATCATTAGGTGAGTCATCTCACTTAGGTGAGATCGTAGGTCCATGTGTCATTTAGGGGTCATTATGATATTATCTTACGTGTCAATGCGTCGGTGTGTCAAAGTCTAAGGTCATATGTGTCATTGGGAGTTACACTTATATTCTCGGGAATGTAACTCCCCTCTCTACTCGAGTTATCATGATCAGATCACCGGGGTTACTCAACACCTCCTATATGTACACCCCATTTGATCTATGAGATAGAGGAGAGTTTTGTGGCTTAATCGGGTTCTCGCACATTTGACAAATATTTTCATGTACATTCGGTTGATGCTCACTCCTCTCGAGATCTCTTCATGCTACCATTCGCACGTCCGTTGATGTGCATGTCAGTCCCTCGTGACCCTATCTTGTGGGTTTTAAACCCTCTTTCAGGATCTAGGCCTAGATTTATTTGATCCAAGGGTGGATATTTTAAGTCCTCATCTCTTTTAAGTTATGGGATTAAATTTTTTATTGAGGGGAGGGGTGAATTGATTTAATGGGTACATTAAGGTTATTAAGGGCCTTGTTAGGTTTTAACTTTAATATGACTTTTAGAATTATTGGTTTAATAAATAAATGTTCTTTACATGGGTGGTTAGATTAACATTTAAGGGGGAAAATTAAATATTATAGTAGGAAATAAATTAAATATATTAAATATGAACCAAGGGGTGTTTTAACCAACCAACCTTAGGAAAATAAATTTTCCGTAATATAACATGTTTGAAAAATATAATGGGATTTTAGGTGTTTTGTGTTGGCTTTGGTCTTACCAAATATGGGGCACTTCATCTAGTATAGAGAGCTCGAGTTTACAACACCGGATACTCTAGGTAGTTTTTAAATTAAATTAATAATGGTTAAATCAACAAACGTAAAAATTTAAATTATTTCTCGCTACCTTATACAAACTAATAAAATTACATTTACTTTCATACACAGGATGCGTATGTGGTATGATACATTGGTGATAAGTTAGGGATTTAGATGTAGGTCACTACGCCTAAGCCACATGCCCCTGATTTAGGACCAAAAATATTATAAGTGTTACAACAGATGATGGGAGTTTTGCATGTTCACTTCCTCGCAACATTAGCCGATAGAGGAGATTGATCATCCAGGAGAGGAAACACCGCCAAATGAGGGTGGACACTCGGTGCCACATCAACATGACACTCAGAGATTGGATAGGTCATATAGCCCCTCCATTTACCTTGAGAGAGTGGTATCTCTTTGTCAAAGCCGCTCTCACAACATTGAGGGAAAAATACATGGAGGATGACCACATTCACTAGATGTGGAAATGGTTGGCCATCAATGTCGGGATCAAGACATATGAAAGTGTGATTAGGGATATTCTTCATCTACATCCGATCACTTATAGTGACACTATAGATGGATTTGGGGTTGAGTCATGGCTCCTAAGCCTCAAAAATTGCTTTGGACTATACTTTTATTGATTAACATCAATTTTAGGTTGTTATACACCTCCTCGTGACGCAAACAGATGTATGGTGGAGGAATGAGGAGTGAAAGCTCCATTTGACTAGAGATACAGTGACTTGGGAGCTATTTGAGGAGTGCTTTAGAGCCCGATACATGTTTGAGAAATTTTTCAAAGAGGATCATGAATTCCATGATCTCTAAGAGGTTTAGGCATAGTTGCACAATATGAGATTGATTTGTATATTTATTGCGGTATGTAGATTATCTCGCATGATGAGAAAATGCAAGTAAACAAGTTTATTCGAATTTGAATGCATATATAACCGAGGCTATCAGGATGTTATCTCCTCCAACACTTGAGAAGGCCTACCTAGTAAGAGAATATGAAAACGCCTAATAATATAAAGACAATAATAGGGGTAAGTTTTAGGATATGATGCAATCATTCAGGATCATAGGTCATGGGGTAACTCCATAACCTAAAGAGGTTAAGGCCTCCACAAGTGAGTCCCGAGACCTCTACCACACACCCAAAGCAGAGTTACAGGCCATGCACATCAACATAGATGGAGGAGTAGCAGACACAAAGATTATAGAGAGGTGTATTTTGAGGAGGTTTCTTAGTGTGGCTAGAGACATGAGATACAAGGCACCCAAAGCAGGTACAAATACCCCATACTCAACATTCTTCTAGAGTCGGACCAACAAGTTCGATACACCAAAGTACAAGATGGACCCCAATTCAAAGAGGGTTAGCAAGATGTTTTATTTTTGGGTCCCCTGATCACTATGTGTGTATGTGTCTATAAAAACCCACCACATTTGATAGGAATAGATCCATAGTCTCGAGAGAAGATAGTGACAAATGTAGGATACACTCATTATGTGTATGTAAAATTATATAACCACCAAGATGTGAGTATAGGCCATGGTTAGGAAGATTATAGGTACTATCAAGGGTATTTCTATCTCAATACTTTTTTATTCAAGAGCATCATATTCATTTATATCACCATCTATAGTGGACCAATGTGGGCTAGTGGTGGCTAGGAAGCCAAATAGTTGATAGGTTGAGTTGGCCTTTGGGGCTAAACTCACAGTGGATACCTATGTGGAGAGTTGTATACTCGATTTGGGAGTATTCTCCACTACCTTGGACCTTTGAGTGTTTCCTTTAGGATCCTATGAGGTTTTCTATGCATGGATTGGATTGAGTCTCATCAAGCCAAAGTATATTGTAGAAGTAAGATCATTGAGTGTCAAGATGACCTTCGGGAATGTAGTCTATTTTCAAGATGCCTTACGTATGATCTTGGCTAAGTAACTCAAGCGGAGCATGCACAAGGGTTGTCAATTGTTTATGATTATGATCATTGATCGATTAGAGAGTACTCTAGACTATTCACCCTTTGATGAACATGGTATTGAGAGAGTTTTTAGATGTGTTTCTGAGCGATCTTCCTAGATTACCACCCCGTAGAGAGGTGGATTTCACCATAGACCTTATACCAAGAGTAGCGCCATTTTTTAGGAACATTATCGGATGATGACTCTAGAGCTTCATGAGCTCAAAATTCAGCTAGAGGAGTTGTTAGAAAAGGGCCTTATTCACCCTAGTGTGTCTCCATGGGGAGCACCAATTATTTTGTGAAGAAGAAGGATGGTTCTCTCAAGATTTGTGTTGATTTTAGGAAGCTTAATAAGGTCACAATTAAGAACTATTATCCACTTCCAAGGATTGATGACTTGTTTGATCAGATGAGGGGTGCTAGAGTGTTCTCCAAGATTGATCTCAAGTTAGGATATCACCAGTTACGCATTACAGATGTAGACATTCACAAAACAAATTTCCACACTTATTATGGGAATTATGAGTTAATTGCATTGTGATTTTTGGTTTGACCAATGCCCAACTATTTTCATGATCCTCATGAATGGAGTTTTCAAGACCTTTTTGACCATTTTTTCTTAGTGATCTTGATGATGTATTGATATATTCTCATTTTGAGAAGGAACACAAGGAGCATTTGAGACATGTACTACATGTTTTGAGAGATCAGAAGAATTTTGGGAACCTAGAGAAGTGCAATTTCTTTTAGTCAGAGATTCAATACTTGGGTCACATCATTTCAGCATAGGGTATCTTACTAATCCCTTTAATATTTGAGCCATTCTTGATTGGCCAACACCCACATTAGTGACAGAGGCAAGGAGTTTCATGGGATTAGCAGGTATTATTGTAGGTTTATACAAAAAAATTCTAGGATTGCGCATCTTATTACTTCTCTTCAATGAAAAGGAAGAAATTTGACTAGTCAAAAAAATGTGAGTAGGATTTTTAGTTACTTAAGGAGAGATTGATCACGACACCTATCATACGAGTTTCAAATCTGACTAGAGAGTTGGTGGTCTATACCAATGCTTCATTAGAGTGTCTAGGAGAAGTTCTCATGTAGGAGCATCGGGTCATTGCTTTTGAGTCATGTAAGCTCAAGGATTATGAGCTTAACTATCCTACCCACGACTTGGAGCTTATAGTGGTAGTTCTTGCTCTAGTGCATTGGTGTCATTTCCTTTTGGTTAGGCATTTTTTTAGTACCGATCATCATAGCCTTTAACATATCTTCTCACATCCAAACCTCAATGCTCGAGAAAAAAATATGGATGGATTTATTATGTGAGTAAGACATGGACGTCCAATATATCAAAGGAAATAGAATTCCATTGAGATGCCTTGAGTAAATGATGATATATGATTTTCCCTATTTGTGACACTATATAAGGTCTTCGAGGAATGATCCTTTAGCATATTCTAGGGATAGATTTTATGAAGGTGGTAAGAAGATATTTGAGTCACGGGGTTATTTATGAGGGGTAGTATACATGGTGTATTTTAGAGGCATAAGGTCTACTTGGTTTTAGAGGTGCATTTATGTGCCTAAGGTAGGTGATCTTCACAGATGTATTCTTTTATAGGCTCATTGAGTTCCCTTATGCAACACATCTAGGAGTGAAGAAGATGCACGATGATCTGAGAGAGTTATATTATTGGCCTAGTATTTGTCTGGATATTATAAACTTTGTAGCTTGCTGCCTTGAGTGTCAAAGGATCAAGGCCAAACACTCTCATCATTTGGGAATTCAATATCCTCACGACATTCCCGATTGGAAATGGGACATCATCTCTATGGATTTCATTGTCGGTCTTCCTATGTCTTCTTATCATCATGATGCCATCATGGTCACTATGGAAAAGTTGACCAAGGTTGCACACTTTTCACCAACCAAGGTCACCTATAATGTACTCTCCATTGCCAAAGTGTTTATGGAGGATATTTAGATTACATGGATTATGAAGACCATTATCAATGACAGGGACACCATCTACACTTCAAACTTCTAGAATTCATTTCATAGACCACTCGAGAACACATCTTAATTTTAGTTCATTTTACCACCAAGAGATAGATGGGAAGATAGAGAGGGTTAATCAAGTACTTGAGGATATGTTGAGGATGTATGTGATGGATAAGAGAAGAAGTGGGAGGATTACTTGCACCTTGTCAAGTTTTCCTACACAACATTTATCATAGTTCTATCAGTATGGCTCCTTATCAGGCCTTGTATGGGTGACCTTACAAAACACCTTTGAGTTGGGATAGGTTAGACGATAGGGTTGTACTTGGGCCAGCTTATCTTAGGACTTAAGAAGTGGGTTATTTTATTAGGCAACATCTTGAGAAGGATAGAGCACGTCAAAAGGTGTATGTAGACACTAAGAGGACCAAATGTCACTTTACAGTGGGTGAAAAGGTTTTCTTGAGAGTTTGGCCACATAAGATCCCAATCCATTATGGAAAGGGTTCTAAGATTTTCCTCGCTTTGTGGGGCCATTTGAAATCTTGGAGGTTATAGGTCCAGTTACCTATCACTTAGATTTTCCACCACGCCTAGCTTGGGCCCACGATGTGTTTCATGTTTCAGTTTTACGTAGATATGTACTTGATATTTCTCATGTATTGTATTGGTCAACATTACAGGTGGAGGATGAAGGACAATGGAGACTGGATCCATGCACATCCTAGATCACAGAGATTATCCCTTCGGGGTGAGACTTGGACAGGTTAGAGTACAATGGGACCAATATGATGAGACAAAAGCTATGTGGGAGGATGTTACACCATTGAGGGCTCGATATCCTTATCTCTTCCAGTGACTTCCAGGAGGAAGTCTAATTTTAGGAGAGGGGGATGTAGTGCCCACCTCTTCTTGTTCATTTTACTTACTGACTAAATTTCTTTTACTAGATTATGGACATGGATTTTAGTACTATTTGGATACTATGTAGTTTCATTATGGATCATTTGGTGACACATGTGATGATTAGGGCATGTAGTGCCAAGCTAGCATTATGATCATTATCTTAGTTTCTTGCATTATATGGTTTTGGATATCAACAAGGTTGTGATACAAGTAGTTTTATTTCATATATGATGGATGGATATATGATTTTTTCGTATACTTTGATATCATTAGTTGATAATGGCTAATTGAATGTTGTCATGTATGTGCTTAGATGGATATTTTAGCTTGAGTTAAAATGGATGTACATTGTTAGTGCTTAGTCATTCCATACTAACATTGATTGTTATATAGTTAGAATTATTATCCATGATTGACTTATTGATGTTATTTATTTAATATATTGTATTGAGCAGGTATGTTTAATGTGTGAATTAAGTGTGCAGATTATAGGGCACAAAGGAGAATGTGGGTTTCAGAGTTGCACCTCAAGTTGCACAAGTGACTAATTGGGTTGAGTCCTTTAGCCATGCATGATTGTTGTGTATCCTTTTGTGTTTGTGGCATATTCATGTTTGGACACCTTTGGTGATTCCTAATTGTAATTATGTTAATTGTAATTTGTTTAAGCCTTGTGATAAACTAGTTTAGGGACCTAATGGTCCCTACATGCATTAGTAGTGTTTTATGTTAATTAATTTTGTTGTTAGTTGTTTGGGAACATCTAATTATCATTTGGGTGGGCCCCACCACCTCTTCTTTTGATCCACTTTACCCAACTCGTAATTTGGTCTAAATGTGGTATTTGTAAGGGCCTCTTTTCACTTTGGGGGTCTCCCTTACATGGAAATGGACCCTTGGATCCTACCTATGGGTAGGGGGTATTGTTTGAAGTTCAAATGGGATTTTCCCTCCCATTTGACCCCTATCATATCACCATCTTGTAAGTATGGTTGATTTTTGTGAATTTTTAAAAGTTGAAGTGTGTTGGATTATTGGCATTTTAAGGAATTTGGGAGATTACCTCCTAAATGTGTTTTGTTTTATACTCATTGTAATTTTGGGAATCTTTTGTTGGAAGATGAGATGGGTGACACATGTCACCCTATCATTTGTGAGGATTGGTGACTTTTTCTTATTTTTATACTCTCTCATGGAGAGGGAAGGAAATTTTTCTTGACATTTTTCACTATTGGATTTGGAGTTGGAGAGATCTTGGAGCTTGGAGTGTGTTGGATTTCTTTGAGTTTAGGATAGCTTGTTGAGGTAGGCATTCATGCCTCTCATTTTTCTTATGTTAGTATGATGTGTATTAGAAATAAAAATGGTGTTAAAAATGTTATTATTTGTATGTTTGTTTGTGGGTGTGTTTTGTGACTTTGATTTCCTTTCATTTTCTCCATCCATCATGTTTTGTGGTGGATTTTGGAATGGTATGGGGAAGAGGGAGGAAATCCCCTCTTACACCACATGGCTTGATGGGAAAGTAATATTTGTAGTCATTTTCATTCCTCCTCATATGGTTTGATGTGGAGAAGGATTTTCATATGGTTTGAAACTCCTTCTCCATCCTTGGCAAGGAAACCATGTATGGTTTGAAAATCCTTCCAAGGAGGAGGCTTGGTGTTTGGGATGGAGTGATAAGGAGGTTATTTTTTAATGGAGAGATAAGGAGGGTATTTTGGATATTCTTATAGTGTTCCTATGGTTGGTTCACATTATGGCTTCTTATGGGATCCTTTCCACTCTTCCCCTTTGGGGAAAACATGGAGTTTTCCTCTTGTGTTATTGTTATTCATTTGATTGTTGTGTGTTGAAAAGTTGTGTGTGTGTGATTGTCACCCTTTTTCCTACTTTACTTGTGCATTCTCGAGGATTTATAATCTCTCTCCCATTCACTTAGAGGGAGGCTAACATGTATTCCATTTAGTGGAGATGATATGTGATGATGAAATTTGGTTGGGAGGAAACCGGGCCCCTTTTATCTTGTGCTTGAAGATTATCCTAGAGTGGAAACTTGTAGATTTGGCTTGGAGTTTGGAGAAGAAAAGTTAAGAATTTTGACACGTTGTTCCCCATTTTGGGGAGGCTTATTCTCTTGAATTTTAGTATTCTTTTGTAATTATGTTACGTTTATTGTTACGTCTTCTCTCCTTAATAAGGATAATCTTGAAACATTACACTTGAAACATTGAGTCTTTTTATCATCTCTTTGAGAAGAATGGTTAGAATTTTGTAATCTTGTAACTACATGTTGAAATAGACTCCTATCTTTTATTTTGTGCATGATTGTAAACTTTTTTTAATGGAAGTTTGTGGGTTTTCATTTATCTATTGAAAAGAATATTGTAAGGCTTGGAGTATGGATATGGTGGTTGCGCTTTCATTTGTATTTAAATGAAGATTTGAAGAAATGATTGTATGTTGAGTACAATAAATTAGTTACCCTTATTCTATTTTATTTTGATTAGCTTATTGTATTGAGAGAAAGGAGTTTCACTCATTATTTCATTTTTTTTTATTCAATGATGTTTCTCCTCTTGTGAGTTAGGGAAGTAAAGGAAAGATATTTTTGGTTGCATTCCTAAGAAAATTTTATCATAAAAATTCATTGTGATGATGAATTTTTTTAGCTTTGTAACAACTCCTAAAAAGGTAAATTTTGTTACAATATTATTCTCATTATGATAAAATTTGAAAATAGGAGTAAAACCTCGTTGTAAATTTAGCTTATCCTCGCATCTTTATTTCTCATGAAGCTTAGTTACTTGAGAGAATTAATAAAACCTTGAGTTGAAAATTTCTCTTAATTTAAGTTTCTTGCATTTAATTCCCAAATGTGTGGATGATTTTTACCTATTCATTGCTCTTGAAATTATTCATATATTTTTCATTCATTGGTAGTCATAATTATGTTATAAACATCCCTTGTGAAACTATTATGCAACTTGCAAATTTTATGGAAAGAATTCATGCCAACACCTTCCAAGATATATTTCCTTGTTTTTAAATATTTTCTCCCCTTTGACATCTATGAAAAAGGTTCATTCAGAAAATGACATGTAAACAATCAATAACAAGGCATATACTTACCTCTTCAAGCTCCCCCTTGGATTAGGCTTGATATCTTTTCATTTATGGCTTGAGAAGATGCATGAATTTATTCACCAATCAGCATCAATGATCCCCTAACCCTATTCTCTTCAAAATCAGAATTTTCACTCTTCACACATGTCTTATTTTATCTTCTCAACTTGTACCTTGAACTAGTGAACTAGATCCCCCATGTTTTGAAACTTCTTGAACCTTTGGAACAGATATAACACTTGAGTTTCTCCCCCTTAATGACTTGAAGCATTTAGTGATTTCTTGGGGTAGGGATTACCCTTAATTTGTGTCTTAAATGCTCAAGGTATGTTTTTACTAGATTTTTATCATGCTATCTACTACATCCTCCTTGGTGGATACATGTTCAATCTTGATCCACTTCTCAATCACTTTTTTATCTCAGGAAATGGTACTTGATTGGTATATGCTTTGTCTTAGAGTGTAATACTGGATTCTTGGACACACTTATAGAACTTGTGCTATCACAATACAAAGGTATATGACCATCATTTTCAACTTTATAGTCTTCAAGAGTTTGCTTCATCCACATCACTTGAGCACAACATAAGGTTGTTGCTACATACTCATCTTCACACATGGATAGGATACAAGAGACTATTTCTTACTTAGCCAAGACACAAGGAACTTACCTACAAAGAAATCTCCACCACTTGTGCTCTTCCTATCATCAATGTTACCTGCCCAATCTGCATCTATGAAGGATTTTATCTCAAACTCATTACCTTTTGGATACCAAATCCCATATTCCATGGTCCCCATGAGATACCGAAGATTATTTTTACAACTTGAAGATGGATTTCCCTAGGATATTCTTTAAATATTCCAACTAGACCAAATACTTACATGAGATCAAGCCTTAATGTAGTTGAATACAATAGGCTACCGGATGTAGTACATCATGGAATTTGAACTCACTAAATTAAATAATTAGGTCAATATTCTTATTGCATCCATAATAACTAGTAGGTTTCTTGTTCTTATCACCTCAATATATATCTAAAACTTACAAATTTGGCTTTAAATGTTCAAATGGAGTTAGGTAATATTCTCAACATGTTTAAGGGACTCATACTATGCCAATACATTCAAAAAAATTGGTTCAGATAACCTAAGTTAGCTATTTAGTCCACCTTTACCCAAACCGCCTACTTGGCTTCTTGAGAACATGATCATTGAAATAAGATGAGTTGAAAGGATCCGTAGATAACACGAATAATTCAATTCATTTTTCAATACACTTTTATATGATCTAGGTGTGGGAAAGTTATTTTTACTCAATTCTCAATACTCATGGCTCTTCCTTCAATACCTTCCACTCTAGACCTCTTTTTTCTTACCAGTCTTGTCCCCACACAAAAATTGTTACAAATTTTGATTACAAGACTCTTTTCCCTAGTAAAATAACAATTAAAATACACATTTGGGCATATTTATTGCATGTAAAATATTTTCACTACCTTATTTGAAAAAGTACATGAAAATCTCAATTGTGAACCTTTAATTAGGCCTACCATGGTTTGCTACAATAATTTTAATAAATTTGACAAACTTTTCTTCTTGGTATGAGCCTTCCAAAAAAATTTCAATGGATTCATAATGATGGAACTGTGTAGATGATTTCTTGATCTTGATTTTGGTCTTTTCTATGGAAGTTAAGCCCTCCAAATGATTAATTACCTTGAAACCCTAAAGGTTTGATCTTAGAAAGCCCAATAACAAATTTTTCTCCATGATTTTCTTTACAAATATCACTATTTATAACCGCTTTGAATAGATTTAAGAACACTCTTAAAAGATAATAAAATCACCAAAAATGAATTCTTCTCTTTCGATAACGTATTTAGTCTCATAGTTCATTACCTGAAAATTTTATAGTGGAACATGGTATCCCTTAGCAATAGTTTTCTTCATCGGTGATTCAAAGCCTTCTTGACACCTACATACTTCCATAAATGGTTAGGAACATCCTTTCACACTTGTAAAACTGATTGTGCTCGAAAATACCAATATTTTGTGTGAAAATTCCTTCAAAGGATGAAAACTATGAGCCAACTGTATTTCAAAACACAAAGGTCTAGGTTGTTTCGATCTAAATGAAATTCAAACTATCAAACACAACACATAGTGGTCTCAACCTAGTTAATAATCTCATACAACTGATGGTATCTTGTGAATCATTCATAGAAACAAAGCCCTTCCTACTTCACTTTGTCAAAACTAATAGATTCATGAATTGTTACAAGATCCGTGCATGCGCAGTCTCAAACTTAAAAAAATTCTTTTTGGAGCTCCAAAACATTTGCATTAATTGATCAATAATTAGAAAAAAATTACAATCTCTCCTTATATCTTCTCAATTTTAACTACTTTTTCATAACTGACTTATGGTCATATGATTAAGTCCATTATGGAGGTTACGTATGAAGAAAAGGGATTTGGTGGCTATGTTTGAGTTACATGACCAATGTTGTATCATAAAGAGACCTCAAGACACATAATGACCACAATGAACTAATAAAATGCCTAAGATCACACTAGGACAATTACATATGCTAAACAAGCCAAAATTGGCCCTACTAAGTTCAAATTTTCAAATGCAAAAGCAAATTGGAGGGAAACCTCCTAGTTTAAATCCTATGAAGACTTAACTCATTCTAACCATCCTAGGTGGTGTATTAGGACCTTAAAAACATGCCTAAACCTTAACTAACCTGACTCAATAAAAAAATGACAAAATTTGTACAAACTCCAAAATTGCTTGTTGGAGTAAGGATGCTCTTGCATCATACTCCCAACCTGAAGAAAATTTTTCTTGTCTTATTTTTATTCTTCTTCCAGTTGCTCTTCATCTTATTTCCTATCTTCCTCCTTGTCTTCTTTGATTGTACCTTCACTTTGGTCTTCCATTTCATCTTCATATTTTGTCTTTGATCTTGCTTTCTTTCTCTTGCTTGTTTCTTCTTTCTTGGATTCTTTGTTTGTTTCTTGTCTTCCTTATTTGGCCTACAAAATTCTTGCTCAAGTCTCTTTGTTCTTTGCAATTCCTCCTCATATTCAACCTGTACTTTCATTATACTTGAAATTTTTTTATTCATTTCCTTCTTTGAATGATCCTTGTCATGATGAAGAACAACTTTACTTTCTTTTTCTTGCACTAAACCTGCACATTCAACAAACAAGTTAGAAAAATCATCATCTTTGGCTTCTTGCTCTTCATCCCTTTCATTTGTATTGTCTTCATGCTTCCTCTTCACCAAAATACATCTCTTTTCTTCATATCCTCCTTCAAAACATTCATTACTCTTGTTTTGTTTCACTTGTTCTATCTTTCCTTGTTTTGAGTTTCTTGTGCAATCCCTTGCTTCACATTCACTTTCCATTACATTCTTTGCAATTTATTTTTGACGTAAATTTACCAAAATGCATTAGCTATCTCGTAGGTTTGAGACACATAAGATTAAGTCAAATTTGTTATTATCTTTATTCACATTCACCTTGTTCCTCCCGAAATTACAATTTTTCTTGTAGTTTTCTTCCACCCTCTTGAATCCAACATATCCTTTTCTTGTCATGTCATTGCTTAGCTTTTTTGTTGTTGGCTAGATTTTTCGCATACCTGAAAACCTGGTAGATATGAGATAAATCTCCCTCATTTACCGGTGAGGCTCCCGTGTAAGATTTTGTCAATTATATTTTCTAGTATCTATTTGTTGGTATTACTTTAACTATGTAGCTCATGAACCATAGCTATACAGTTTTGCAGCAAGTAAGCAGTTGTAAGAGAAAGGAAATATCTGTAGAAGAGGAAAATAATGGAAAACAGGAAGAAAGGAGAGAAGATGTGCAACCCAATCAATAGTTTACAAGAGTTGATCGCATGCACATAGATAGAACAAATAGATCTTGACATACAAAATTAGAAGCAAAGGAAACTTTTAGATCTAGATCTAGAATAACACAAAATTTATGAATAGATCTTAGAAATAAATTAGAAACAAAATTCACCATTGATACAAAGTTCTCTAGAAATATGCCTCCTTTCTATTCCTTCTCTTTCAAAAATCTATCAAGGGTTTCAGCGCAAAGTCTGGAACACAAGAATGTTGCTTACAAATTATGATATTCAATTAACCCATGGGTTCTTCCTTAATTTATAGTGTATGGGGGAAGTTACAAATAGGAAACTATAATTGAACTCGGCACATGTGGAAGTCGGAAAGGAAACAATCGGCAATATCCCTCCCGAATTCCTCTTTACATGACATGCATGATTTATAACTAAAAATAGAACCTTCTATTTTGCATGTCTTCCACCTATTTCCAAGTAATTGACTTCTTCAAGTAACGACTTTTAAACCGATCACTTAAGTTTTATAATTTAATTGATTGCTCAATTAATTTGTCGAGGAGGAAATAAGAGAAATAAGAAGAAAGAGGAAAAGAAATTAGAATAAATCGCAACACTTCCATTTTTTGTTTTTTTCCACATTCGCATGTAGTTGATTGTTTTGCCTTTTATTCTCACCAAACTGGATCTCGAAAGCAATCGATTGTGATTTTCTTGTGGGTATTGCTTCGACTTGTCTTCCTTTTTATCCTTGAAGATCTTGCAGTTCTTCCGTAGTACACATGCACATCGGCAATGGTTGCCATAAATAATTGAGACAAAACTCATCATTTTTATTTTTAATTGCATATGAGAAATTAAAAATTCTAGAAATTCCTAGGGTGAAGGAAAGTACAAGTAAATTCAATGAAGGATTCAACCGGAAGATTGGGAGCACATGCACAAGCTCCCGAAAGGAATTTTCCATGCATCGACTTCCACACGGGCTGCTTTAGAAACAAGAGGATGAATTTTTAGTGCAAGCCTTTGCAATTATGAGATCCTGGGTGTGACAATTAAATCGGTGATATATTCACGGCCTATGTCTCAGTATCATCGACTTCAACAAATTTGGAAGCTATGCATGATTGAGTTGATCCTTTTCTTTCATCATGCTTCATTATGGTCGGAGCAATCTTTATCTGGGCAACTCTTTTTCTTTTAATCCTACCGGAATTCTTTACAATTGGTGTAGATCTGGCAATTTCTTCACATTCGGAAGATATATTCAATGTATCGACATTGATTTGAACCCCCTTTCATGTATATAAGCACTTGTAATGAATACTTGCAATTAATTCAGACAAATACAAAATCTAGAGCATGAACACTTGATTTTTATCACAAAAATTTATATATAAATCCTATTGCCCTAAAATTTGAGGCTTTTCTTACATGAAAATCAAGAAAAATATTATTTAATTCACCAGAGCATGTATACCAACATGCGAGATAATTATCATAGAAATATTTAAGTCATTCCAACCCTAGCGCAAAACCGGAAGTTTCCGACAGTGGAAAATAAACTTTAATGCAAAGTCCTCCTTCCTTTGGCACCAAAACATGTCCGGGATGGAATCCTTTGCAAAAAGAAATCATTACTTCTTCATTATGACAACCCATGCTTATATAATCCTCAACATACTATTTTTAATAATAGCCCTTCCTATTCTTGACAATTAAATTAATAAACAATCATGTTTATTCATCCAAATTGGGCACCCAATTATGCGTGTTGTTGGTTGCTTTTAAATAAATTTATTTATTCATACTTCCTTCAGTTCTCTTTGGCTTGTCTTCATTCATTGACTTTTCCTCCATCCTTGGCGCCAAAATTAGGCAAAACAACTATTAATAAATATCATTAAAATCATTGTTTAATGCCTAAATGGGTCGACTTTTTGGCATGAGTGAATTATTTAAAAATAAGAAGTTAACTTCGATGGGAATTTTCACCCCTGCACTACAGCTCTAATAATCCCTTCTTCCACTTAAGTTATTTGACTTTTACGATGGGAATTTTTACCCTACAAGGTAGGTAAAAATCCCACTCGTATGCCACTTCTAATTTTCCCACCGCAACTTAAGTGACATTCCAAAAAGTGTGACTTGCATTAAAAATAGATTCCTCTCGAAAAGTGCGACTTGTATGGGTGAATAAAACCTTCGATGGTAAAAGTTAGCCTCACTATGTAGGAAGAAAATTCCCACCGGTGATTTAAGTGATTTTTCTTTATTTACAATGGGAATTTTTACCTTGTAAAGTAGGTTAAAAATTCCCACCGCCCGCTACTTCTAATATTCCCATCGCAACTTAAGTGACTTTGACTTCATGGTAATTTTTACCCTCCAAGGCAGTAAGAAATTCCTACCGCTGCGCTACTACCAAAAATCGCACTACAGCTTACACCCATTCATTCCCAAAAGTGCGACTTGCCTAGGAGAGGCTTTTTGTGCATGACTTGATCTTTTTTTACCGAAGCTTGCTTTTTGAGGCTGATTCCTTGCAAGTGGCAGCTATAAATTATCTCCAGACATTCTAGGAAATTAAACAAACAATTCAGAGCAAAGAATGGACCTAGGGAATTAAATAGAAAGATTACGGGAAAACAGAGAAAACGCAAAAGAAATAAATAAAAACAAAAAAACATTGCGTAAGTCATAGATAAAGCTCAAAATTCATCCTGGTGAAAACCTTATAGATATATATGAATATCGGCATGAAAAACTTCAATAGGATTCAATCGAGCACAATTTACTTCAAACGGGAAATTATTTATTTAATAAATAATTAAATAAAATTTCCCGCAGACTAAACCTGGCGGAGGGATAAAATGAGTTTCGGCATCTGGGTATTTTTTGAAATTGGCTCATATGATTCACTAGGAATATCTTAGCGTAATACGAGACATCTTCCGCAATAAAAACACGAAAAGACCCATTATTTTAAAAGAATGAAAATTTTAAACATGGGGTAGTCTCAGATTTTTGGGTGAAATCGGGGACACCAGTTGTATTTGTCTTGTGCTAGCTGTAATCATGCATTCATTCAAATATTTAGATTGAAAATGAGAAAAAAAAATGTACTTCTTTTGTTGACTCTTTCATGTGCAACTCTTTCTCATACACCGTGCTTCCTTGTAACACCTTTTATTATGTTTTCTTTGACTTCATATCAACATGAATCTGATTTATCTCTTCATGTTGTTGTTCTTCTATAATTTTTTTTTTTTTTTTTACTTTCCATGATATCTTCAAGGGATAATTTCCATGCCCATTCTTCCTTTTCTCTTCCTTTCTCATCTCTCTCATACCTGTACCTATACCTTATTCCTCCTTATTCTTCACTACTCCTTTCTTCTTCACACTTATCATTCCTTATTAGCCTCATCTGGGATTGATCCTTAGCACTCACTTGTGCTTTTTGGTCCATCATATAGGACTCAAACTTTTGTACCTCTTCCTTACACTTGTACTTTCCTTCTTGTCCTCTCAAGGACTCATAAATCTCATTGTCTTCCTTCTTGAGTTCACTCATGAACTCTTGTACCTTCATAGGAATATGTTATATATGATGTTTTTTTCTTCCATCATGTACAACCTTCATGTCAAACTTCCATGGTATACCCAAAATAATATGGCAAACATCCATAGGCATTATTTCACACAAAACATAATATTTGAATCTACCAATTTGAAAATACACATTACATTGTTAATTCACAATAACATGATGATTTATTTGCAACCTAGCTACTCTATAGGGTGTAGGATGCACTAACCTCCTTAGATTCAGTTTGCTAACCATTTCTTAAGAAACAAGATTATCTATACTACCATTATCAATAATAACATCAAAAACTTTACCTTTTGTATTGCATCTGGTCTTGAATAAGCTTCTTTTGTGCATTGTTTCCTTTCTTGCTACTGAAGTAGTACTCTTCTCATAAGTAGTGGCTCGCCATATATCTTGCCACTATTTTCTCTTTCCATCATCTTCATTTTTGAATTCCATGCTTCTATTTGAGTCATTATTGACCCCAAGCATTTGATATTTTCTGCATGATTCTCTGAGTATCACCAATTTCATTTACTTTTTCCAACAATTCACCTTGTAGCAAATCCAAGATTCTTTCTTCCATCTTCATCTTGTTTCTTTGTCAACTTTTACCTATCATACATCAAATATCAATTAAAGACTTTGTATTCTCTGTTATATTCCTTCTGGGTCGAAACCAATATGATGTAGTACATCGCAGACTTTGAACTCACTAAATCAAATAATTAGGTCAATCTTCTTAATACATCCACAATAACTAGTAGGTTATTTTTTTTGTCACCTCAATATATCTCTAAAACTCTAAATTTTGGCTTCAAATGGTCAAATGGAGTCGGGAATCATCTCAACATGTTTAAGGGACTCATAGCATGTAAATACATTCAAAAAATTGGTTCAAACAACCAAATTTAGCTATTTAGTCCACCTTCACCCAAAATGCCTACTTGGCTTCTTGAGAACATGATCATTGAAATAAGATGAGCTAAAAGGATCCAAATATCTCACATAATAACTCAATTCATTTATAAATACCCTTTTAGATGATCTAAGCGTGTGCAAATAGTTTGAATCAATTATCAATACTCATGGATATTCTTTCAATACCTTCCAATTTAGACCTCTTTTTTTTTCTTACTAATCCTTTCCCCACAAAAATCTTGTTACAAATTTTGATTACAAGACTCTTTTTCCTTGCAAAATGGAAATTGAAATACCCATCTGGGCATATTTCTTGCATGCAAAATCTTGTCACTACCTTATTTGAAAAAGTACATGAAAATATTAATTGTGAACCTTCAATTAGGCCTACCATGAACTGTTATAGTACTTTTAGCAAACTTTCAAACTTTCCTTCTTGGTATGAGCCTTCCAAAGAAAACTTTCAATTGATTATTAATGATGGAACGTGCAGATTATTTCTTGAGATTTTTGGCTTGATATGGAATTTAAGCCCTCCAAATGATTAATTACCTTGAAACCCTAAGGGTTTGATCCTACCACCCGAGAACACATTTTTCTTCACCATTGTCTTTAAAAAGCTTGTCACTTATTAACCACTTGAATAGATTTAAGAACACTCCTGTAAGATAATAAAATCATGAAAAATGAATTATTTTCTTACCGATAATGTATTTAGTCTCACGGTTCATTGTATAATTTTATAGTGGAACAAGGTATCCCTTAGCAATAATTGTCTTCCTCGGTGATTCAAATCCTTCTTGACACTTGAATACTTCCATCAAGGGTTATGAACATCCTTTCACACTTTTAAAACTAAATGTTCTCGGAAAGACCGATATTTTGTCTCGAAATTTCCTTCAAAGGATGAAAAACTATGAGCCGGCTATATTTGAAACACTCTTTCACAGAGGTTTAGGTTGTTTTAGTCCAAATTAAATTCAAATTATCAAACACAACACATAGGTTTCTCAACCCAGTTAATACTCTCCTAGAAACTGATGGTATCTTTTGAATAATTCATGAAACTTACCCCTTCCTACGTCACCTGCTATCACAACTAATAGATTCATGAATTTTTACAAGACTGCATGCACGAGTTTGAACAAAATTCTATTTGGAGCTCCAAAACCTTTGCATTGATTGATCAATAATGAGAAAGAGTTACAATATCTCCTTATACCTTATCAATTTGAACTACTTGCTCATAACTCGACTTCTAGGTCATATGAGCAAGTCCACCATCGAGGTTACATACAAGAAAAGGGATATAGTGGCTTTGTTTTAGTTACATGACCAATCTTACATCATAAAGAGTCCTTAAGACACATAATTACCACAATTACCTAAGAACATGCCTAAGACCACACTAGGGCATTTACATATGATAACAAATCAAAATTTGTTCGTCTTAAGTTCAATTTTTTTGAATGGTGCAAAATGGAGGAAACCTCTTAGTTTAAATCCTATGAAGGCTTAACTCATTATAACCATCCTTTTTGTGTATTAGAACCTTACAAACATGCTTAAACCTTAACAAACCTCACTCAATCGAAAAAAAAATTGAAAAACATTGACAAACTCCAAATTTTTTATTGGAGTAAGGATGTTCTTGCATCACTACCTATCATATATCTGTAAGAGGTCTGATTTAATTTTGGTGGGTTGTCATCCTTGTTGAGTTTACATCCTATAAACACTAGAGTACTTACTGGTTTAAAATTTTCCATTTGAAACCTCTTGAGCATTTCCTTGATGTACTTTGTTTGTGATATGAATATACCTTCTTTGGATTGACTAATTTGTAGTCCTAGGAAGTATGAAAGCTCTCCAAGCATTAACATCTAAAAATCCTTCATAATATCTGCAAATCCATGTGTTATGGTCTCACAATATCCTCCAAATATTATGTCATCAACATAGACAACAAGAAGTAATAAGTGACATTCTTCCTCTTTTATGTAAAGGTTACTATTAGGTACTCCTTTCCTTTAAATCCTTGGTCAATCAAGTAATTATCTAATCTAATGTACCAATCCCTAGGGGCCTACTTAATCCCATTTAATGCTTTCTTCAACTCTGTAAACATAGGCTTTGTCCTCTTGAGTGAAAAATCGTCACATTATTAAATGTAGACTTCTTCATTTAGGTGCCCATTTAAGAATGTTGACTTTACATCCATTTGGTATACCTTGAATCATTTGTATGCTGCATATGCCAAGAAGAGTCTAATGGCCTCCATTCTAGCCAAGAGAAAATGTTTCATCAAAATCCACTCATTTAACCTAAGTGTACCCTTTCCAATACTGAGTCTTTCCTTATTCCCTATGACTTTAAGTTTTTCATTTAGTTTGTTTCTAAATACCCACTTAGTTCCAATGATGTTCTTTTTCTTGGGCCTAGGGACAAGTTCCCAAGTTTCATTTTTCTCTATTTGGTCCAATTATTCATTCATTGCATTAATCCAATTTTGGTCTTTGTTAGCTTCCATAACATTCTTTGGTTCTATCTTGGATAGGAGAGAAATTTTCTCTTGATATTGAATACTCTTTAACCTTCTTCTTGTTTGTATG
Source organism: Taxus wallichiana var. yunnanensis (assembly GCA_018340775.1). NCBI lineage: Eukaryota > Viridiplantae > Streptophyta > Pinopsida > Cupressales > Taxaceae > Taxus > Taxus wallichiana. The sequence goes on from CM031238.1 coordinate 86,040,661, forward strand.
CCTACTTCCTTGTTCCCTATGATATGATTTGGAGGATGATCTCTCTTAACCTGTCTTGGTGTACCCAGATTTCACCACGAAATCTGATCACCCCTTGTTGAATTTTTTTGTTCTTTTTAAAATGGCGGGTCGTTTTGTGTTTTTATTGCCTGAAGTTGTCTTCATTACGTTAAAATATTCCCAGAGAATCATATGAGCCAATTTCGACGAATAACCACATGCTAAAACTCATTTTATCCCTCCGTTAGGTTTTGTCTGAGAGAATTTTATTTAATTATTTATTAAATAAATAAAGTTCTGTTTAAAATAAATCATCTTTGCAATTGAACCTGTTGAATATTTCCACGCCAAAGATATCGCCTCTAAGTAGGGTATTACAGGATGAGTATTTACTAACCAGAGTTATTTGGAAAAGCAATTATGCAACTTCTAGAAACATTTTTCATTTTTATTTATTTCTTGTGTTTGTTTTCGGTTTTCCCCTAGCAGCATGTTTGTTAAATTCCTCTTGATCATTCGTTCATTCTCAGTATGGCTGTTTAATTTCCTTTAAGTTTTGGATGTGAGCCATGGCCTCAGAAAATGGAAGAAATTAATCATGGAGTGCCAACTTTCGACAAAAAAGAATAATTCAATCAAAATAAGCTTCTCCCATACTAGTCACACTTTTAGAATGATGGCTTTAAGTGCCAATGGGAATTTTAGTAGTGTGTAAGGTAGGTGGGAATTTAATGCGTTCTGGAAGATGAAAAATTCCCATGATGAATTCAAGTCACTTAAGCTGCCAATGAGAATTTTGGAGGTGGCAGGAAGGTGGGAATATTTTGCCTTCTGACAGGTTATTTTTTCCCATTATGAAAGATACATCACTTAAAGTAATAATGGGAATTTTAGATCTGCCTTGAAGGGTAAGAATCCCCATCAAGGAATATTATTCACCCATGTAAGTCACATTTTTGATAAATAAGCTCTATTTCATGCAATTCACACTTTTTGGAAGGAAGGATTTAAGTTGCCAATGGGAATTTTGGTAGTGGCAGGTAGGTGGGAATTTTATGCCTGCCTAGCAGGTTGTTTTTTCCCATCACTAAAGACAAATCACTTAAGTGAAGGATGGGATTTTTGGAGCTTCTGGCAAGGTAAAAATTCCCATTGCTTTGACTTCTTATTTTTAGCACACCCTCTAGCCAAAAAGTGTGACCCACCTTGGCATAATTACATGCATTAAATGATATTTATTATTGTTATTTCTAGCTAATTTTGGCGCCATAAATAGAAGGAAAGTCAAATCAACTTGATGAGCTAAAGAGGAGGAAAATATGCATGCTAATAATAAATAAAATAATTTCATAAAAATAAAGTGAAGCATGCAAACTTGGGCACCCAAATTGAGAGAAAGAACATGGCTTATTATTAATAAATTCCAAAAATAGGAGAAAACAATTATTATTAATAACATGCGATTAGTTATATAAGCATGTGATGCCATAAAGAGGAGATAATTAATTCTTTTTGATGGAGCTTGTTGTCTTGAAGGATTTTGGCACCAAAAAGAGTGTTTTGCATTAAAAGTATTTTCCATTTCAGTCGGAGAAGCTTCCATTTTTGGTGCCTAGGGTTAGAGAAGCTTTATTTTTATTATTCCAAGCATCTCCATGTTGGTATAAGTTCCCAAGTATTCATCACAGTTGCTCATATTGGTGAAAAGAAGTCAAAATCAATGCCAGATACATTGAATATATCTTTTGAATCAGAAGAAATTGCAAGATCTGCACAAATTGATCCAATTACAAGGGATTCTAGCAAAAATAAAAGAAAAAGAGCTCAAACAAAGATTATTCCAGGCATGATGAAAGAGAAGGGTCAGCAGAATCATGCATGACTTCCAGGCTTACGAAATCAATGATACAGACATGGGCCCTGAACCTATCACTGATTTGATTGACAGATCCAAGGCCATTGGTAGATCATCTCTTATGTGGGAAATAAAAGTAGAAGGATTATTCAAGCTTCAGCGTTTCCAGTCACAACTCAATTGCCTGAGTTTGTTTTGGAGTGTGCAAGGTCTTATCATCCTCTTTCTAGGACAATCTGAGATGTTGCAGGGAAGACAATAATCAGGTTGGATGCACAATTTATTAATTATTTCCTTAAGCTTCCGGCACGGCCAGTGGTGATTGCAATTAGCATGCAGGATGTTGGTAATAGATGGGAAAAACATAAAGTGGATTGCATGGGTATAATGAACAATAGATACATGAAGAAGCCCAGATCACCATCAAAATTTCCGAGGAATCTTCTATGATCCAATATTGTGTAATAATTTGATGATATCACCAAATCAATTTGCAAGATAAATGGGGAAGCTAATACCAATAACTTCCACTCTTAGATGTATGCCTTTATAAGAACCATTGATATCAAGAGAGCTGATTCGATGATTAATTGGGTGGAGATCATTAGTGAAAAATTAGTGAGAAACTCAGAAGTGTGAGGTGGAAATTCAACTTCAAAATGACTTCATACCTTGTATATGCAACAACTTCTCAGGGGATATTTTCCAAATTGGATAGATAGGGCATATTGTCAAAAGATCCTATTTATGAGTGCTTCCCGCAGTTGACAATACCGATTCGAATGCTATAAATATTTTTAGGGTGGTTAACAATGGATTCATTTGGTGCAAGTTAAATAGTGATCTGAAGACCAGCAGAGTGAGCAAAGAGGCCTGGCAAGCTATCTCCTAGCATGGTTGTATCTTCATCCAGTTTTCGAGACTTCACATATCTCACGGTGAGTGGTTTCTCATAAGAACCAGTTAAGTTTCCAAGATACCCGAGTGATAATTGGGTCATCATGGAGTTGCATGACTTATAGTCAAAATGGCACAAGTCTACAAGTAGCTTTCCAGTCATAGTGGGTCATTATAGTTTTTAGAGCATCCACAAAGCTAGAGGAATTGAAGCATAAATGTTTTCTGGGTATGAGCATGAGTTATTCTTAGCACGAGATGAAATTTGACACATATGGGATAGAAAAGAGGATGGTCTCCCAAGAATACTCACATTTTATTTCACTTAAATACTTTTATGAAGTGCGGGAGAGCGAATACGAAGTAAAAAGGAAGATTTGATGGTTATCGGCCGCAACGGGTTTCCAACTATGGTCTAGCGTGGATACCTCCAAATATCGTAGATGATGGGCATGTGGTATTTGACACATACCATTAAATGGGAGGAGATAGAGCTATTACTTAGGAAATCATAGGTGGTTGTTAGACAATTGAAGAAAGGTCTTCGTAGTTCTAATTAACAATTCAAATTGGCTATTGAAAAAGGGGTGTTGCATGGACGAGACTTTAATGAACTAGATTAGAGGGAATTTCATTGCAAGGAATTCTATCAAAAGAAAGAATTAAGGTGAGAGTAGTAGTAGAAGCCTAGAGATTATCAAAGTGCACAAGAAGTCTTAGGTATCGTAAAAGGAAATCCTATATCCATTATACCAATGTCGGGTTTCGGACGAAGTTTCTCCGTCGTTAACGCACAACACTTCCACAGCTCCAGGACCTCAAACTAAGGTTATTATTCCACCATTGAATCCAGCATCATTCGTATTTGTTCCTCAACCACCCATATCTTCACCTCTCCCTGCGGAGAAGTTGAAAGCACAAATGGAAAAGTTTGAGAGAACATTGTCTTTAGACAATTCAAAAGAGGGAAGCCATAACATTGTGGTGAATTCGGATGCAACAGAGTTGGAGCATGAGATGGTGGTACATTTAGTGACTTCTCATTCCCCAAAGAGAAATTTCTCATCTTGGTTGGCTCTATAGTCAGTTCAAAGGCTAGAGAAGAAATCAACTTGGAAGAGGAAGACTTGCAGCTGCTTATGAGCTTGGAAGGTAAAGGCAAAAGGTCTAAAGTTGCTAAAATAACTTCAAGGTTGATTATTGAAGAATCAGGGTAAAAGTTCACTGAATTATCAGTTCTAGCTGAAGGGAAACAAAAGGGAGAGCTAACTGTTGTAGACATATCGGTGACTAAAGTACCATTGGGGAAAATCACCATGGAAGGATTAAAGCAAGATACACAGACACTGATAGATGCTTTATTCCTTAAGCTTGACAAGGAGAAGGTAGAAAAGATAAGCTTCAGATGCAGATCTCCCAATTATGTGAGATCATCACTAAGGTTGTTAAACCTTCTTCTCAGCCCATGTTAGTGTAGGAACATGTATGCAACCATTTGGTTGAAGAGATTGAAGATGCAAGGAACCAGGTCAAAGCTATTGCTCAATGGAAAGAGAAAATTATTCACCAAGCTTCAAAGCAGTTCGAGGGAATACCAGCTGGCTTGGAGAATATGCACATGGAATTATCTCAACTAAAGGAACTAATGACAAGGATAGAAGATGAGAACATAGTTGTTGAAATTCATTTGGATACCTTAGCTAAGATACATTCATTGCCAGAGGATGTGCTAATTGCAAAACAAATTGTACCTGATGGATTGATAGAAAAGGGGAAGTAGTTAGAGATAGCAGTTTCCTTCGCATGGAGATCCTCAAGCTTATGCTAAAGAGGATGCGATTCTTTAGAAAATGAGATGGGGGAAGTACCAGAGAACATTCTAGATGAATTTCCTACTTCCCATGAGGAATTTATTCTAGTTGTGTAGAAGAAGATTGATGAATCCGTCATGCCTTTCACGTTAGATTCAATTGGTAGACTCATAAAGCTTCATGCAGATATTGAGGGGTATGGGCCTAGTTTGGAGAAGGTAAAGGCTAACACTGTTAATTTGTCCAGAGGATTGTTGTGGTTTAAGACTAAGAAGGAAGTGGTTGCTAAAGTAGATGGGAAGTTATTGAGTCATATGTTTGACAAGTATATTCAGTTTTAGAACAAAGAAAAAGCATAGAGTATGACGGTGACACATTTTCCTTCTTCTTCCCTTCTCTCTCTTATTCTTATTTTCTCGGAAAAAATTGTAAAACTAAAGTAATTGGTTAAAAACCATTACTTTTAGTTATTTGAAAGGGTCCTTAATTGAGAATAGGTGGCAGACATGCAAAGCTTTGATTTAGTCTTCAAATGCATGTCATGTAGAGAGAAATTTCAGGGAAAGATTGTCAGTTGTTTTCTTTATAGCTTTCGCATGTGTCAGTTTAGTTATTGTTTTCCTATTTGTAATTTCCTTCTATGCACTATAAATAGAAGAAGAACCTATGTGTTAGAGGATCAGAATTTGTAATCAGTATTCTTGAGTTCCAGACTTTGTGCTGAAACCCTTGATATATTTTCTGAAAGCTGAGGAATTGAACAAAGGTAGATTTCCGGAGAACTTTGTGTCAACGATGCATTGGCTTCTTACTTCTGTGTAGATCTTTAGATAAACTTTGCATTATCTAAGATTTAGATTAGAAGCTTTCCTTTCCTTTGATTTTGTATTGTGAGATCTATTTGTTTTATCTATGTGTATGAGACCAACTCTATAAACTATTGGTTGGATTACACATCTTCTTCTTCTTCTTTCCATATTCAACTATTCCCCTTCTACAAATATTTCTTTACAATTGCTTACTGCAGAATTGCTTAGCTATGGTTCATGAGCTTTGCAGTTAAAGTAAAACCCACAAATAGATATTAGAAAACATAATTGACATAAATCTTACATGGGAGCCTCACCGATAAATGAGGGAGATTTATCTCATGACTGCCTAGGTTTTAGCTATGCATAAAATCTAGCCAACATTTTTGTGGCTCGATGGGGAACAACAACCTTTTAGCATACCAGAGCTTATCTTGCTAGTTCCCATCCATATTGAAATCTCAACCTGGTTGAATGCCCATTCACTCGATCCAACAAGGATCAAGGAAGGATTGACCATTTTTATAGATTGTAGGAGCAGTTTAATTTCAATCATCCTCCTCAAGTCAGAGCCACAAATTCCATCTTTCACCGGGAAAAGAGTGCAAAATCCTCTTGATCTGGATCATCTTCATCATAATTTGGCAGCTACTGATTATCTATCAAATCTACTATCGGAGAAGATGTGTTCCATTCATCATGCAGAATCAGAATCAGCCACTTGCCCCTTTAGCACCTGTCCCATGGGGAAAATTTTGGTCCTCTGAATCTGACTCCTCCCATGCATGAGTTGCCTAAAGGATCAAGAAATAATTTCCCAAAATTCTTTGGAGATGGAAAGAAAAATCTAGATGATCACTTGGCGACATTATTCATATCTTGTGGAGTACTTGTAGTGGAGCATGAGGATGTTTCGGTCAGACTTTTCATTGAGACTCTACACGACTTGGCTGGAGAATGGTTCTATCGATTAGCTCCTGGGACTATAAAAAACTGGGCGTCCATGTGAGAAAAATTTCTAAAAAGGTTCAAACCTGCAGAAGATGCTAGTACACTGATTACCCAGCTGACGCAATTGAAAAAGAACCACACGAGAACATGAGGGACTTTATTGCTAAGTTCCAAAGGATTTTATATAAAATCCCCACTTCTACTACACTTAGTGATGAAAATCAAAAGACATTTTTTTATAAACATTTTTTTCTGAAGTTGGATATCAGCTACGGAGGGCAAGACCTATGAATCTTCTAGAGGCACAAAACATTGTGGTGTCCCAGATTTCACCCCGAAATGCGAGACTACCCCATGTTTAAAAAATTTCATTATTTTAAAATAACGGGTATTTTCATGATTTTATTGCTAGAAGATATTTGTATTACATTAAAATATTCCTAGTGAATCATATGTGCCAATTTTGACAAATACCGAGATCTTTGAAACTCAATTTATCCCTCCACCAAGTTTTTTTCAGAAATTTTTATTTAATTATTTATTAAATAAATAATGCCCCGTTTGAAGTAAATTGTGCTCTGTTGAATCTGTTGAAGTTTTGCATGCGGTATTCACACATCTCAATAGGGTTTTCACCGAAGAATGAATTCAAAGCATTGTTTGTGACTTCGGAAACGTTTTTGTTTTTATTTATTTCTTTTGCATTTTTCCCGAGTTTTCCTGTTGTCTTTCTGTTTAATTCCCATGGGTATGCTCTTCATTTTGTATAGTCTTTTATTTTCTTGGAACATCTGGAGATCATTTACGGTCATTGTACCAGAAGGAATCAGCCTCGAAAGTGAGATCTGGCCAAAGAGGATGAATTCGTGAACAAAAAGCCTCTCCAGCAAGTCACACTTTTTGGAATGAACGGCTTTAAGCTGCAATGGTATTTTTGGTAGTGGCGGGAAGGAAATAATTTCTTCCCCGCCTTGTAGGGTAAAAATTCCCATGAAGTCAAAGTCACTTAACTGTGATGGGAATATTAGAAGCAATAGGCAGCAGAATTTATTACTCGCCTTGCAGGGAAAAAAATTCTCATTATAAAATAAAGAAAAATCACTTAAAGCACCGTTGGGAATTTTCTGCTGCTAAGCAGCTAACTTTTCCAAAGATAAAGTTTTATTCACCCATACAAGTGACACTTTTTCAAATGAAGCTATTTTTAATACAAATCACATTGTTTGGGGAGGTCACTTAAGCCGCAATGGGAAAATTAGAGGTGGTAGGCATGTGGGAATTTCTTACTTGGCCTTACAGGTAAAAATTCCCATGATGAAAGTCAAATCACTTGAGTGGAAGAGGGATTTTTTATTTACTGCGGCAGGTGGAAATTCCCATCAAAGTTGACTTCTATTTTTGGAAATTACCCTTGCTAAAAATGTGACCCACCTTGGGTGAATAACAATGCATTTAATAATATTTATTAATGGTTTATTCACCCAATTTTGTGCCATAAATAGAAGGAAAGTCAATGCAAGTGGAAGAGCTAAGGAGAAGTCAAGGATGCATGCCAAAAATAAATAAAATAAATTTATTTAAAAGCAACTAAGACCATGCATAATTGGGCGCCTAATTTGGGTGAATAAACATGATTGTTTATTAATTAAATTGCTAGAAATAAGAAGGAAAATTATTAAAAATATTATGCTAAGGATTATATAAGCATGGGCTGCCATAATAAAGAAGCAATTAATTATTTTTGCTAAGGATTGCAGCCTAGACAGGTTTTGACGCCAAAAGAAGGAGGATTTTACATTAAAGTTTATTTTCCATTACCGAGAAGCTTCGATTTTAGCGCCTAGGGTTGGAATGGCTTGATTCTTGCTATGATAACTATCTGCATATTGGTATAAGTTCTCTGGTGAATTAAATAATATTTTTTCTTGCTTTGCATGCAAGCAAAACCTCACATTTTAGGGCAAAGTGGGATTTATATGCAAATTTTCTGATAAAAATTAAGTGCTCGGGACTCCATCTTTGTCCGAATTAATTGCAGGGTATTCATCACAGGTGCTCATATAGGTGAAAGGGAGTTCAAATCAATGTCAACTACATTGAATACATCTTCCGAATCTAGAGAAATTTCCAAATCTGCACAAATTGTTCCAATTACAAGGGATTCCAAAAGAAATTAAAAGAAAAAGAGCTCAGACAAAGATTGTTCCAACCATGATGAAGCATGATAAAATAAAAGGATCAGCATAATCATGCATAACTTCCAAATTTTCTGAATTCAATGATACGAGACATAGGCCCCGAACCTATCATGATTTAATTGACACATCCGAGATCTCATAATTGCAAAGGCTTTCGGCAAAAAATCATCCTCTTGTTTCTAACGCAGCCCATGTAGAATTTAGTGCATGGAAAATTCCTTCCAGGATCTTGTGCATGTTCTCCTAATCTTTGAGTTGAATCCTTCATTGAATTTACTTGTATTTCATTCCCCATAGTGTTTTCCATAATTTAAAATTTCTCATATGTAATTAAAAATAAAAATGATGATTTTCTCTAAGATATTTAGAAAATATTGCACTCGTGCATGTCTTGGAGAAGAACTACAAAATATTCAAGGATAAAAGGGAAGACAAGTCAAAGGCAATACCATGCAAGCAAATCACAATCAACTTATTCTAGATCCAATTTGGTGAGAATTAAAAGAAATAATTCAACAAAGATATGGGAGTATCTCGATCCATGGCAAAGATATCATTCAGATCATTCATCGCTAAAATAGATGAAGCATAAGTACAATACAAAGTCAATCGCATGCAAAATATGAAAGAAGAATAGGACTAGGAGTGTCGTAGCTTTCTTCTAATTTTTTTCCTCTTTCTTTGTCTTTCTCTTATTTCCTCCGACAAAGTAATTGAGCAATCAATTAAATTATAAAACTTAAGTGATCGGTTTAAAAGCCATTACTTGAAGAAGTCAATTACTTAGAAATAGGTGTGAGATATACAAAATAAAAGTTTATATTTTCAGTTATAAATCATGCATGTCATGCAAAGAGGAATTCCAAGAGGGAGATTGCCATTTGTTTCCTTTACAACTTCCACATGTGCCAATTCAGTTATAGTTTCCTATTTGTAACTTCCCCTCCATACACTATAAATAGAGGAAGAACCTACGGGTTAAAGGAGATAAGAATTGGTAATCAACATTCTTGTGTTCCAGACTTTGAGCTGAAACCCTTGATATATTTTTTGAAAGCGGAGGAGTATAAAGGAGGAAGATTTCGAAGAACTTTTGTCAATGTTGCATTTTGTTTATTATTTCTTTCTAAGATCTATTCATAAAAATTTCTTATTCTAGATCTATATACGGAACTTTCCTTTGCTTTAAATTCTATATTTCAAGATCTATTTTTTTAATCTATGTGCATGCAATCAACTCTATAAACTATTGATTGGGCTGCACATCTTCTCTCCTTTCTTCTCGTTTTCTACTATTTTCCTCTTCTCGCGAGATATTTCATTTCTCTTATTTGCATTTACTTGTTGCAAAACTATCTAGTTATGGTTCATTAGCTACATAGTTAAATTAATACCAACGAGATAGATACTAGAAAATATAACTGAAAAAATATTACATGGGAGCCTCACCGGTAAATGAGGGAGATTCATCTCATGACCGCCTAGGTTTTCAATTCATGAAAATCTAGTCAACATCTGTGCATTGAAGTTGAAGATGACTTGATTATGGCTGAAAATATCAAGCAATCATCCCATAAAGCTTATGGAACTTATTCAAAAATACTTTTGATCCTCTCTGCACAGAATTTATCCAATGATATGCTACAAATTAAGAAGAAAATAGCTCAAGGAGGAAATGCAAATCCTTCAAGAACGGTTCCATCTCAGACTTTTAATGGTCAAAATCAAAATTGAAACAAACTTTCTCCTGCACCAAAAAGGTTGGAAATTGAAGCTACTCAAGGAAAAACTTGGAAAAAATGAAGAAGATCATGCTATTTATGAATCACTTGTGAAGAAGACTTTTTGATCCCGATGGAGACTCCAACATTCAATACCTAGACTATGAATCTAATGAAGGCTATTACGAATCTTTTGAAGATAGTGATGGTCATACATTTGCAAAGTGTTCACAAGGTATAAAACATGTCAAAATGTGAAAGCTTCCTCAAGTGGACGAGAGGAGAGAAAGGGAAGATCCTGGACTAGATGTTACCATTCTGAAGAAAAGAGGCAACCCACTTCCTTCTTCATTAGCTCCAAGAGACAAAGAAGTAAGTTCCTCTAATTAATAGTAAATGACAAATGGACAAACAAATGAAGTAAGTCACCCTTTTTATATTATTGATCACATAAAGAAGACCAAGATTTAGATGTCACAAGTTGAGTACTTGAGGATTTTCCGATCAATTGTTACGATTGGTGAAATATATGCAGAGTAATGGTCCTAATAATTCACTAAACAATGCTTCACGTGGCATTTTATCCAGCCCAAAAAATAATCCTCATTTGAATAATGATGCAACTTCTTCTCTTGCTTTACTTGAAAGGATTGAACCATTCTATTTTTCTTTACCTATCAATGGTTACAAATTAATTAATTGCATTCTAGAT